>VZTM01012519.1:173830-273722 GCA_013400555.1 Jacana jacana | reverse complement strand
GCGGCGTGGGTCTTAGGGCGAGCGGGGCTGCGCCTAGGGAGGCGGAGACTGTGAGTGACGCGAGCGCCGCGCGCGCGGGGGCGGGGCGGGACTAACGGACCCCCGGAGCCGCCTTTCTTCTCCCCCCCTTCCCTCCATCCCCGCCGGTAACAGCGCTTGGGGTGTCTCCCCTTTCCCCGGGCCGCGGCGGGGCGGGGAGGCGGGGAACAGCTCCGCAGGCGGAGCAGGGGGGCTGCGGTCGGTCCAGTGGGAGAGGCTGCGGGGGCCGGGGAGACTCAGCCGTGCGTTAGCGCCGGGGGAAGACGACGGTTCCCAGGGCGGCAGCCCGGGAGAGCCTCTGAAGGGCGAGCACCGGCCTTTCCTGCCCGCCCTCCCTGCCTCCGCGCGGTGCCTCCCGGTGAGGGGCGCTGGTAGCGGGCTCGTAAGGAGCGTGAATACAGAAATTAGTTTATTCCCATTTACCACAAATTTGCCCTTGGCCGGTTGTCCGCTTTGGTACAGCCGCTGTGCGGGGAGCGGCCGGAAAAACGTAGCCCAGAAGGTCAAACGTGCCCTGGGCTGCATCCAAAGAAGCGTGGCCAGGAGGTCGAGGGAGGTGATTCTGCCATTATACTCTGCTGTGGTGAGACCCCACCTGGAGTGCTGCGTCCAGCTCTGGAGCCCTCGGCACAGGGAAAACACAGGCGAGTCCAGCAGAGGGCCATGAAAATGGTCAGAGGGCTGGAGCACCTCTCCTATGAGGACAGGCTGAGAGAGTTCAGCCAGGGGAAGAGAAGGCTCCAGAGGGACCTTATTGCAGCCTTCCAGTACTTAAAGGGGGCTTATGAGAAAGAGGAGGACAAACCTTTTAGCAGGACCTGTTGCAGTAGCACAAGGGGTAATGGTTTTAAACTGAGAGCAGATGTAAATTAGATAAGGAAGGAATTTTTTACTGTGAGGGTGCTGAGGCACTGGAACAGGTTGGTTAGAAAAGTTGTGGATGCCCCATCCCTGGAAGTGTTCAAGGCCAGGCTGGATGGGGCTTTGAGCCACCTGCTCTAGTGGGAGGTGTCCCTGCCCATGGCAGGGGAGCTGGAACTTGATGATCTTGAAGGTCCCTTCTAGCCTAAACCATTCTATGACCTGAGTATTGCCCATGCCTGTGCTGAGATCTTGAGCAGATTCCTCATGGCCCCCATTCCCTATCTCCTCCTTGGAGAAACTGGGGGGGCAAGGGTTGCCTCTGGGCCTTCCTATCTCTAATGGAGTACCATGTTGTCTTCTCCATTGATAAACCACACAGGATGGAGCCAAGCAGTGGAGCTAAGCATGAGTCGTGATGTGGGCAGAAGTGGGGCTGTCAGCAGCCCTGTCACCTCATCTTGGGCTTGGGGAGGCCCTTATGAGTCCAGAAAGGTGGTTTGTTGCCATGCCCCTGCTGCAACAGTGGCTGTACAAGGGAGGGTTATGTAAGTGACATACATCAGGGATCACCAGGCACTTTCCCACAGGTGATTGTGGGAGGTGATTGTCCCCCTGTACTNGACATTAGGAAAAAATATTTCACAGAGAGAGTGGTCAGTCAGTGGAATGGGCTGCCCAGGGAGGTGGTGGAGTCACCCTCCCTGACTGTGTTTAAGAGTAGATTGGATGTGGTGTTGAGGGATCTGGTGTAGGGGAGAACTTGTAGAGTAGGGCTGATGGTTGGACTTGATGATCCCAGGGGTCTCTTCCAACCTAAATGATTCTATGATTCTATGAGGTGGCCAACTAGCTGTTGGGGCATGGGCTTTGAGCAGTGTGCTAGGAACAGCTCTGCTGTAAATACTTGATCCCCTCCCAGGTCAGTTTGCTGAATCAGAGTCCAAGTGACATAGAGCAATATAAAGTGAGGGCCCCACTGCACATTTTTCCTGGAGATCTGTGTGGGTTTGATGCCTGGCTTTCTGCCTGCAGGTGTGTGTCTGCGTAATACCTGCAGGCAGAGAATTACTTCTGCCAGAATGGTTGGTTGTTGAGTCTGCACTGAATTAAGCGAGGTTTTCAATAGCTCTTCTAGAGGGAGAGCTGATTTTTTAGTACTGATATTAGGCAGGCACTCGAGTGTTAATTCGCTTTAATATTTAAAGCTTTAAATTCTTGCAGTCTCTGCTGAGACCATGATACTGTAAATATTTTATAGTTAACTGGCAAAAGAGTATGCAGTCAGTAATAACTGTAACATAGATGTTACCATGAACACGCCGTACTGATGCTGATGCTCTTATGTTCCTGGGGAACCTCAGGGACAGCTGGACTGGCCTGTGCTATGCTAGAGGCGGTGTGAAGAGCTCATAAAATCCACATCAGCCTTTCTTGCCCACAGTAACACTGTCCTGTGTAGCACCCAGGGTCATTTTACTAGCCAAGCTCCTTTAGCTTGCTTTTAGTCTGATTCTGACGAAGATACGTGCATGCACATGCCTTTTTTTGCTCTTTTTTTTGTGGTTTTTTTTTTTTTTTCATAAATGCTGTGGTATTTCTGGTCATGAGAAATTTCAAATATTTGTATTGTGGGGAGAAGAGGAGTCTACACAGTGTGCAGGCAATCAAGTGATCACATTTATATGTGCATAGCAGCCACTGAGGGCTGGGAGAGGAGGCTGACCACATGCTTGCAGTGAGACTACTCTTTTCCAGCCGTGGTCAGGTAAGACTTCCTTGGCTGGTGCTGTCGTGGGATGGCTTATGATCACTGAGCACTGTGGCTACCTCGCTTGACCCCTGGAAGACGTGATGGCCTGCCTGCTGTGGGACTGTTTGTCCTTTGTTATCAGTGCTGCTGTGGAGCTTGAGAGCTTGTAGGTTCACCTTGTGTAGTTCCACCATCACAGAGGTGGAGACTGCAAAATTTGGGGCATCCAGTGGTCAGAGACTAGAGCAGGATGAGACATGAGGAGCAGCCATGTAGCCATGTGCAGTGAGGAAAGAAAATACCAGGACAACTTCAAATGTCATCCATAGATGCACATGTTGGTTGGATTTAATTAGCAGCTCCCTCATCTTTTGCAGGAGTTGGCAGGTCCTGCTGGGTCTGGACCCGGCGCCTGGGTCCCACAGTGCTTGTTGCCATGCTCTTGGGCTGGGACCCTAGTTACAGCAGGTGCCTCCGATGCCGTGCAGCTGCCTTTCCAGTTGCCACCATCCTCTCCTCATGGGGATGTTGCTGCCCCTGTAAAGCTGCTGCACAGTGCTGCCATGAGAATGTGCATGGAGTATTTGCATTGTAAGCAGGCAGGTGAATCCTACAGTACCCAGAGCTGTTTTTGCTCACTAGTGATGTTCCAGAACCTTTTGGGCTTCCCTGCTTGGGAAAGAGTTTTGTGGTCTTGGAAAAAGTTTAAAAAAACTCGTTCCAGCTGTACTTTAATAACAAATGCAGCTTTCCTTTGTTGTTAAGTGCTTCAAATATGATTTTAAAGACAATGTTGCAGTAGAGCATCGATGATAAAAACTTTCTTGAAGACAGATCTGTCTGAAGGGCTTTCTTTTTGTTTGATCATTACAGTGTAAGAGAAGAGCACAGCACACGTAAGCATGATCACCTGGTTGCCTCAGCTAGCCAAGTGCTTCATGAATGCATGAGATTTTTATTTTTTTAATGTGTATTTCTTTTCATAGTGTATTCCAGCAGAAGTACACCCACATGCCCCTACTAAATCAGTCAAACCATCTTGTTAAACTCATCTCAGCAGAGTGCTGCAGAATACAGAATATACCTTGTGGGCACGTGGAGCCTGTCATGCCAAAGATCTGCTGCGAACAAAGGCGGTTGAGAAGAGCTGCTAGCAGAGTGCTGCTTCTGTGGCTGTGTCACCAAAACGGGCCTATCTGGTTCCTGTGGTGTGGAGAGGTTTACCAACACCTCTGTGTGGGTGATAATACAGGATCACTAATAACATTGCATTGGATCTTCAGGCGCATAGACTGCACCCGTGTCATCGAAAATTTCTAGCATTGGGAGTTCTTATCTTGTCTCTGCCATCTTCCCTCCCAGGAACCCACTGCTGCTCCTTATTTTGTTTCATGTTCTGAGTTTGTGTCTACTTGGCAAATTAGTGATTGTGTTGTTTTTCATGGATTGGACACTGGAGGGTGCTAATGCAATGAGAGCTGAAATTGTTCTAGCAAATTAAAGGGCTCCTCTTTGTTAGTTGTGAAATAATTTCATTCTTTGTTGCAACGTTTAAATGGAAAGACATGAATCGTGATCCTTAGCAGTAGCTGATCCTGCTCGGTGAGTGTAGAGCTAACACCAAGAATATCAATAAAGTGGTAACTCTGTGAGGGATTTCTTTCCTGAACCACCATCAAAAAAAAAAAAAAAAGAAATCACTTGTTTTATGTTGCACACATTTGTGTGTCTTTTGAGATCATGGCCTTGGGGTGAAATTTATTTGAAAGTGTGACTTTCTAGTGATAAAACCACTTTACCTGGCAGAACTGTAGGGCCTTATCGGCAGAATCTGCTTTTCTACAAGGTCGCTTTGGTTCACCTAAAGCAACGTTGTGTTGCTGGCGAGGTGAGAACCTGATAGTGGAGAGAGAGGACACATCTTGAGCACCACTAATTAAGTCCCCAGCGTTGCAATCTCTGGGGAGGGACCTGATGGACCCTCAGTTTACCTTGAAGCCACCGTCATTGGGCCACACACAAGGGACTGTGCGGGATGGGGTCTTGCATCAGCCATCACTGCTAGGACAGTGGAAGCACATTACTAAACTGAACTTTAGCTCTGGTGTTTCTAATTCACTCAAATGTTCTTGGCAGGATAAAGTTATGTTGGGAGGTCTTACGCCAAAGGAGGTATTACCTGTCTCCATGCTGCTCCAGCTTGCTGTTGAACTGGGTCTCCACTCGCCTCTGCCCTTGGCAGAAAGACACAGGGCTGACATAAGCTCCCTGTTGTGCACTCTGGCAACTCCATACTCAGCATTAAGACTGTGAAACTACTGCCTGAGCCAGTCCTGGCAGTCCTGGCAGCAGTAGAGGTATGATGCTGGCTAATTAATGCTAATGAGAAGCAGGGTGTAAAGCCGAGCATGTCCAGCTAATCACTGCTGGCACCCCACCTAGTCTGCTTAAAGCTAATGTGGTTCTGGACAGTCCTGCCTGGTCCTGTATGTGCCTTTGCAGACCTGTTAGCCAAATGAAAGCTGGTATTCATAAAAAGTGAGAGCAAACCAGAATTGGGTACAAATACGGTTTCCTTAGAAATCTTTCTCATTCAATATGAGTGGCAAATAAGTTACTTCTCTGTCTCGTTCCCCTCTGCAAATGAGTTGGGCTGACCTCTCCTGGAACACACTACTGTGCAGTATTGGACAGGTTTTGTTCTCTTCCAGGTGTTGCAGTTTGCTTACATACAGCTGGTTTAGTTTTTCTTTCTTTCAAAAATATGCATAATTTTTTGTCAAATTCCCCCTTGAACATAAGATGAAGATGAAAACAGGCTGAGGGAGCTGGGGTTGTTCAGCCTGGAGAAGAGAAGGTTCTGGGGAGACCTTATAGCACCCTTCCTTTTGAAGGGTGCCTACAGGAGAGCTGAAGAGGGACTCTTTGTCAGGAAGTGTAGTGACAGGACAAGGAGTAACAGCTTTAAATTGGAAGAGGGGAGATTTAGATTAGATACCAGAAAGAAATTCTTTCCTGTGAGGGTGGTGAGGTACTGGAACAGGTTGCCTAGGGAAGTTGTGGATGCCCTATCTCTGGAAGTGTTTAAGGCCAGGCTGGATGGGACTTTGAGCAAACTGGTCTAGTGGGTGGTGTCCCTGCCCATGGCAGGGACATTGGAACTTGATGATCTTGAAGGTCCCTTCCAGCTCTAACCATTCCATGATTCTAAGATGCAGATGAACATGGAGAATGAGGCCATGGATAAGGAAACCAGAACCCATTGCTGTCCTTTTCTGGCATCAGTTGAGATCTGCTGCTCACATCACAAATGGATGCATGGCCAGTTTCACAGCAAAGTTACTTGGCACTTTATTGGAAGCAGCAGAAATGTAGCGAGCTGAAAGTTTATACTTCTGCTAAAAGAGTTTTAGTAGCTTACCAGAATAGGGTCATAAGGGGACGTGAACACAAAAGTTTTCTGAACTGTTGTAATAGCTAGCAGTACTGAAGACAGTCTGTTGAAGAAGAGATAATTTTGTCTAAGCACAGGGAAAAAGATCTGGTTGACCACATTCATCCTGTTTACCAGCTTTTAAGAGAAGACCGCTTCTTCCATCACACCTCCATGGTTATGAGCAGAGAGCCAGGTTACACCTCCTGGCTACATTTCAAGAACCGACATGCTAACTCTGGTGCCAAAAGGATTTGCAGTTGTGCATTTTATGTAGGCAGTGTCCTAATTTACCCCAGGAGACCTTTCTCTTGGAGAGAGGGTTAACAGACCTTCCACCAAACCCGCTTGCTCATGTTGAATTTAAATGCCACCAACTGTGGGATCCCATCTTTGAGGCCCAAGGCCACCCCTGCTCCGTGGCACTGCACAGGGAAGGAACGTACTTGTTCCCTTGGGGGATGCCTTCCAGCATTGAGCCTTCATATACCTGTGAAGTCTTTCTTGGCTCCTCATAAAGGCTGGGTGAGTGGACTCTCTAGGGTTTTCATGCCTTCCTGGGACATTAGGCTGCTTGTACTTGAAGCCTCTTCTCTTATGTGTCATTCTGGCAGGTAAAAGCCTCTTGATGCTAAGAGTTTTTTAGGGTTTCTGCTGATGAACTGGTGGTCTTTTGAACCCCTGGCGTGCTGTTTGCTCCCCCCATCCTCTGCATATTATCAGGTGGGCTCCCAGTGGTGGTCTGTCACAGAACCCTTTCTCACACCTCCCTGCGGTCCAAACCTCCTTGTTTGGAGAGAGGAAATACTGGATTCACCCTTCTTTTATCAGCTGGGCTGCCTACGGAGGTGTTTCTTCAGCCACTGCCCTTTTCACGGCTCACTCACCTGCCCCATGAGGCTGTGGAGCACAGCAGGTCTGCAAAACTTTGACTGCAAGTAAGTCTGGAGGTCGGCTGTATGGTTACCAAGCCCCAAAAGTGTTGAATAAGCATCCTTCATAATTTTCCCCCTATTTTCTCATCAGACATCTCCAGTCTCCCTATGCCCTTTAAATCTCCCAAGCGTCACCGATGTAAACAGGATTTACCTGTCCCTATGAAACAGGCATCGGGGTGGCTGCCGGCCTCGCCTTCTCCAGCCCTTCGCTGGCTGGGGTTGAGCTGAGCAGCCAAACCCGCTTTCTTCTCTGCCATTTTAATTAAAAGTGGTTGGCATCAGGGGCTCTGCAGCGATGAAAGGGAAATGATGAAACTTTGAAGAATTCGGGGCATAAAGTTGATCTCTAAATTTTAATGTACTCATTGCACTTAAACAGTTGATACATTTTATTATTGAGCTTTCAGGTGACCTAATTTCCCTTAGTACTGTACATTTAGCTTTATACATCTGCACCTAATTTGTAAAAAAGGACTTAATGAGAAACTTCAAACAGTTTAAATGTCAATTACAAAGAAAGCGAGGTTTTAAAGTTCCAGTAATCTGTCCATATTGGTCATCGAAACATGATCCCAGGTGGACGTTAATTCAAGACAGATGGCATTCCAAAGGCACAATTACAAAGAGCTTATATATTTTCAACACTAACAAGCTGTCACGCTATGTTGTAGCTACACTTCCAATACTGTATAACCACAATTGCCGCTTTATCTGCTGCGAACTCGGTAATAAAGGGGTTTGATTCCCCACTCCTGATATTGTCAGTGGAGTTTGGGGGGGCGGGGGGTGGTGAAGTGGAGAGCTGGGTTGGTTGATGTGAATATCGTTCATTTGCTCAATCTGTTGCTGGGGTGGGAGGAGGGTTGGTTGTTGTGGGTTTTTTTAGGTTGGTGAAATGATCTTCAAAGAAAGGAGAGGAAATATTGAATATGGGCATAACCAGACTAGCTCATCACTGACTTACTTCTATTTCCTGGCAACATTAATTAACTTTAGTCTTATCAGCTCCTTGGCAATAGCTATGGTGATTTGTTAAAACCCCCAACATCCTGGATGTTTTCAAGCCTTTCAAGCCTTTTTCTGAAAGCCTTTGGAGTAATCTGTGTGTTACTTGGAGGACTGAAGTCCAAAGGATTGATAGCGACCTTGACTTGCAGTGGTTTAAGTGTCCAGCAGCTCAGCTGCAGCCAGGCAAGAGCACTGCACCTTGTGCAAGCAAAAGGTGGTTTGAGTTATTTTTAGGTTTCTGAAAGTCTTCTTGGACCCAGAGGCAGAGATGGAGGTGCTAGAGAAAGCAAAGTCAAGGTACAAGTTCCATTAGATAGAAGCATCAGTATGTGATCTAGTTGATCTGGTTGAAGATGTCCCTGCTTATTGCAGGGTGGGTTGAACTAGATGACCTTTAAAGGTCCCTTCCAATCCAAACTATTCTATAGTTCTGTGTGGTAAAGGCAAAGTTTGTTTTAGAAGGACAATGTTTGGTATCTAGTTAGTAGTTGAGGTGGACAGTGATCTGTGTAACTGAACAATGAAAGATAATTGAGCATAACTTCCACAGATTTTTTGCTTGTTTCTTGAAACCGGGTCACGAAAAAGCAAGACTTGCATGGCTGTGACTAGACAGTGTCTAAATAGGCTTTAAAAATTATGTGCTGTTAGGAGCAAGATTAATAATGCTCCCTAGGAAGGTTTTTAAGCTCCTATGGGCATGTGTGTCCTCTAAAGAGGTACTGAGAGTGAAGAGCTTACATTTCTGCTAATTTTCCTTTCACTGGGAAGTGGAGAAGAAAGCAGAAAGGCTAAGATGCTTCACCCTTGAAAGGTGGGAATTAAAACGGTGAGGTTATGCTCTTTTAATTTTTGGGTTTCATTAATGTATGTTGTGAAATTGTTTTTTGAAAGCATCTTACCTGGCTTCCTTTTTGGAGGAGATGCAAGTCCTATTTGCAATAATACAGGTTGCCAACAAGCGAATTGGACTCCTGAGCCATGCTTGAAACAAAATGCCAATTTTACCTACAGTTTTACTAGGCTTCCTGGTTTATGCAGTGGCAATTGAATGGCCTCTAGTAATTGTTTTTAGCAGAAAAAGAAAAAAAAACCCAAACAAACAAAAATGAAAACCACAACCCAAAGCTCATTAGCACTGTATTTGGCATGCCATGAATCGTTAAATCTTTACATAGGTACAGGAGTAATTTGTAACAAACAAAATCCTTTATTCTTCTGGAATTTTGTTCAGAGTGCTGAGGTGCGGTAAGTTTTTGGGTGTTATTATCAGTATAGCGGAGAAACCACTAAAATTTAAAACCACCAAAACTTTAACTTCATGTTTACATTAAATACTATGTATAATTCTTTAGTGTCAAGTATACTTACTGCTGATAAGTGAATAAAATTAGGTGGAAAACAAAAGACAATAAATAAATGCTCAGGTAGGGGGTTGTAACCTATTTTTTTTCACCCAATTTTGATTCTTGTGTGTGTGGCTCTCAAGTGGTTTCCCCTCAGATTTTCCCAGTGCTTATCGGGGTAACATGCTACAGGCTTTTTATTTAGATCAGGCTTCGCTGTGAGAGTTAACTAATTGTTTGAGCCCAAGTGGGAAACTTTCTTGCACCTGGAAAATTAGGAGAGCAAGAGACATGTCCGCATCCTTTCCCTGGTGGTTCTTCACCTGTGAATTTGAACTGCAGCGGTAATAAAAGTTTTGTGGACCTCATTTTATGTGAGATCATTAAGCGACAGGAGAATTCAGGACTAGCTGCCCTTCATAATTCAGGACACTGAAAGGTGCCATTTATAAGCTCAAAGTGCCTGCGGGAAGGCAAAACAGGCTTGTAAAACCCGCACTCCGAACCCTGGAAGGGACCCGGTTTGTGCTGCTGCCTGCAGCCTTGGAGTGGCAAAATTGGAAAGGTGGTGGGGCTTTCATTTAAAAAAAAAAAATATGGAAAACCACCTGCCTCTTAAAGTTGATGTAATAGCCCGGTTTTTCACACTTCTTGTGTTGATACTTCTTTTGTTCAAAAAATACCCCAAAATGTCCTGGGCAATGATCCCAGTAAAATCCTTATCAGTTGTACCGCCTAGCTGTTGGGCTTATTGTCTTTCCTGCTATTGCCCACTCTTTGGCTGAGCTGCTAATTTGGCTATAAACCAAGTTTCTCCTGACTTTTTAGCAATATTTTGCAGCCAGTGACCTTTGACCATT
This sequence comes from Jacana jacana, assembly GCA_013400555.1. Taxonomy (NCBI): domain Eukaryota; kingdom Metazoa; phylum Chordata; class Aves; order Charadriiformes; family Jacanidae; genus Jacana; species Jacana jacana. Next base: position 263,484 of record VZTM01012519.1, on the reverse strand, counting down.
ATGTGGGCCATGCGTTTTGTAGGGAGAGCTCCCTCCTCCTTATTGCTTGAGAAGGAGCACAACACTTGAAATGAAGAGAGGTCTTCAGCAAAGTGAGTGATATGCCAGAACACCCAGTCATCGTATAACTGATTGTTCTGGCTCTAAACAGGCAATGTAGGTTTGAAATACAGAATATGCCGCAGCTTTATGAACCTAGAAAGCCTGAAAGGCACTACAGCAGCAGCCTAAGGAAATGTTGAATCCAGTGTATGTTCTCAGAGAAGGTACTGCTTTCCCTACATGCTCTCCTGTTACCTCTCAAATGAGAGTTAGAGCAATCCATTTTAAGTTTATGACCAAAATGCAGCAATTGCTGCCTAGAAATGAGGCATCCCTATCTGTAATCTTAAATGGTTGAGGCTGAACTCTTCTAGTCCAGCCAACATAAACAGCCTCATTAATGTCCCATGACTGAAGTTCCTTGAGTACCAATTTGCACCATCAGAGCCTACATTCTAGCGAAGACAGGAGCTGACTGCATTTCAAGTGTGCTTTCAGCATCTTTACCTTATTAATCTGTATTAATTCAATACCTGTGTGTTTATGCATGTTCTTTGCAGCAGCAACAGGCTATACGGCATGGTACCCAAACTGTCGCCCCTCTGTACATCGATCATGTAGGACCCAGAGTGCTTCAGAACTGTATTGCTATTATTCCACTTTCTGACACCACTTTTCTTGCCGGGATTGGCATGCTCGGGGCCCCAACCACTGCACTGAGTCTGGTATGACCCCAGGGCCTCTGCAGAGTCAACTGCAGGACTCAAACCTTTATATCCACTATTAAAAGGCAGTTATGTGACTGTTTATGTTAGAGCCAGGTGCTTTGTTGCCTGTGGACATGCTGTTACTTGACAAAATTTATTTGTTTTTCATTATGATCAAAATGTGATAAACATACTTACCTGAGTACCTTACTCTTCACAAATGGCCTGGCTCCTTCAGCAGACCACTCAGCTTTCTGTGGGTGGATGCGAATCCCTCCAGCTCTCTGGAGGGATGTATCCGTAGCAGCATTCCAGTCACTCCTGTATTTTCTTTGTGAAGGGCATAACATTTCTAGATGGCATGTTGTCAATGTATTTTTAATGATTATTTTTTTTGGTGGTATTTTTCTTTTCAAAGAGAAAAGAGAGAACTTTTTCAAGTTCAGAGAGAGAACTCTTTAAAGTTCTCCAAATTGTAGTGCATTTCTAATTTTTGTGGGTTCATTTATTTCTGCTTCATATAGGAATGCAAGCTTTGCAGGCTTATTGCATTAAACATTTGCTTATTGTTTTGTTAAATCTGTAGCAGTACTAAAGCACCAAAGGTCTTTTGGGTTGGGTCAGTATGGAATAGTGACTTCAGTATACTGGAAGTATAAAACCTGTTTCCTTACCGTTTCTTTGAGAGGCTGATAGATGTGAAAACCATTTAACAGTTGGGTGGGTTTTTTTCCTTTCCTGTTAACCTAAGCTACTGAGGAAATCTTCCTACTGCTACACGCTGCAATATGTCAGAAACACCGTTATGTTATAGTTGCATCATTATCTAAAGGAAAAATTGAGTGTGGGTTTGAAGTCGACAAGTGATGAAAGTAGCCCTGAGGTTGTCAATTAGAAAGGCAAGGCCTGGAATTGATAAGTTAATGGCCAGTTCCCTTTTCAACCCCTTGCTTTGCCGCCTACTCCCGCCTCGCCCCACAGCAGCTTTACTGCTCGGAACATAAAGGAAAGGCTCCCGTTGGTTTGTGCTCCCAAATGTATCTCACTGATACAATTCACTTGAATCCTTGGCTGGTTGCAGTGTTCTTAGTACGGACAGATAGTTAAACAAGGAGAAATGTGATTCAACAGATAAAAACCTCCGTCTCCAAATGACGCCCCTTTTTGTCTTTTGGGTTGGTTTTCTATTTTTTTTTGTTTTGTTTAACTGTCAAACCGTTCACACTGTTGTTTCAGACCGTCCTCCTGCAGCACACTTGGCAAATGTAGCAGCAGTGCATAATTTAACTTCTACCGTATGTTTGTTTGCAGGTTTTAAAACCTGAAATTTAATGGCAGCCAGTTGGAACCCATATGTTCCTGTTAAGAGGCGGAGGGCAACCAACACGTGTGGTTTTTCCTGAAGGAAGATACCAAAGTTTATGGTATAACATAATATTATGCATAGTGTTTCTAGTTTGCTCGGGCAAGAAGGAACTAACATGTTGTCTCTAAGGAACACATAGGCTTAGATAAATAAGTAAATTATGGAAAATAACACGGGATTTATTCAGATTTTAATCATTCTTGGTGTGCTGTGTTGCGAGAAGAACAGCAAGCTTATGAAAAGGAGCTTTAAAGTAGTACTAAAAGTAGAATATAACACCAACGGGCATTGTGCACTGCAAAGCCTGTAATTCAGCTTCAGGTTTTGAAAACCCGTGTGAGTTTTTAGGGCTTGTAAGAGGCTGCAGATGGGCACCCCCTCAGCAGCCTAAGGTTTTCTGCTCGCGACACAGCTGCTTCAGTGACAATGGAAATTCAAGAATTGAGTGGAATTTTTCACATAGCCCTGTCTCAGCCTAGAGTTAGATGGGTAATAATCATGAATATGAGAAGGCAGTGTAATTTGTAAGCGTGTTTAGGATTTTGACTTTTCTGGGGATTTCATTGTGTAACCAGCAAACATCTGTTGAATAGAAAAAAAAAAACATAAAAAAAAGCAGTTGGTACTTACCTGTCAAAGTCAAGTGAAAAAGCTGGGACTTTGAGCATGTGCTGCTGCTCTGGAGTCCCTCTCTCCCCCAGCCAGATTTCAAAACATGAAATAAATCTTATTCTAACTTAATACACAGGAAAAGAGGCATGACATCATATCAGATAATTCAGAGCTGGATAGTACTCCCGCCACCTGACATGCTAGCTTTGCCCAAGACCTATGTGGCAGTTTTTGCAGTGCTTCACTGGACATCCAGTGCAGAAGAGGTAGTACATGATTTTCCAAAAGCACGTGTTTCTTCTGTACCATACTTTGACTTACTTCTTGAGATAGATGTTTCAGAATACCCATAAATAATGAAAATCTACAATTACACTGAAAATATACAAAGACATGTTTTATGAGAGGGGTTTCTACCCTTCATGTTGTGTCTCAGGCGTTTCTAGCACTAACAGGAAGAAGCTCCTGTGATAGCCTGTTTCAAGCGAGGTTATCTCAAGATGATGTAAGAACACTGTATCTAGTTTAGCTTCACCTGTTCAGGTATCACACCTGCAAGAGACCACGATTCTGGATTTTCCTTCCACGTTGGTCCTTTCCTTGGATTTCCATTTTGTCCTTGCAGGAATCTTCTGCAGGTTTGTTGGTTTTTTTTATGAGGTTCTGAAAGTTAGTGGTGTTGGGTCAACAAAACTCATCTTCCAGGGGGACAGTCATGTCTGCTTGGACTTTTGTTCTCTTAACCTCTTTCATTTACATTCACAGGTCTGTGAGCCCAGCAGGGCTGTTGTGCAGGTACATTTACATGCCCTATGGAAGCCAGTCAGCCAAATTTTGGTGGTGCTGGTCACTGCTCTACAAAAGGCAGACTGAAGCCAGAAACGTCCAACCACCTCTTTTAGGGTGTTGCTGCAGGATGTTGGTCTCTGTTCTTGTGAGGGGCAAGGGGTTTCCCTCCTCTGTTTTTGCTGTGGATTAGCTACATTTTCTCACCCATGGAACTCTTTTCAGTCTGATAGTCCCTGTCTTGCCATGCATTTCTTCACCTTTGTCACACCTTAAGTACATCCACATCTTTCTGCATGGGTGAAAATTTGGCTTGTGCTGTCTGCTTGCTAGCTGACACTAGTTACTTCCATACTTCCACAGCACATGAAACACATGGGGTGCTCAACAGTGCCCATCTTAGGTGAAGGCTATGTCGCTCTACAGAGATGTCACAGGTAGAACTGGTCTTTTCCCCCCTTTCCCTACATAAAACACAGTCTCATTAGCAGGTTGTCATCCCACTGGTATGCACCACTGATGTTTCTGAACAAGATAGACCAGAAAATTAATAATCTATCAAAGGGCTGCATATTGGGAAGCAGCTATGGAGTATTTTTAACAATTTCTTTGTCCATTTTTTCCTAGAAAATGATCTGCTGACCTTAAAACACAACTGACAAATGGGAGAATCTAAAAAAGAAGCATAAGGCCATGGTGGTTTAGATTAGTTATTGGAATAATAGAATCATAGAATTGTCTAGGTTGGAAGGCACCTTCAAGATCATCTAGTCCAACCATCGACCTAACTCTAATAAAAACCATCAATGCATGTAATCACACATTCATTATGCAACGCTAATGGCAAAACTAAATGGTTTCAACCCAAATGTAAGCTTCTAGGGGTAAACCAGCAACCGTTTGGGCCTTTTGGGTACTGCAAACTTCAAAGATGTATGGAGATCTTGACTTCAGAGACTGAAATATTCACCCCTGCCCTGATTCATCTGTTGCAACCACGGTCTGCTGCAGGATGTCTTTGCACCACAACCATGAAGGAAGTTTAGAAGAGAAAGACATTGAAGATTTTTAGAACTTCAGATATTCCCAGTTTCTTTTTCATACCACTTTCAGCCAGTTCCACAGCTAATAAAAATATTTATTTTGAGACATTTTTATATAAAATATTTGAGATGTAGGACTTGCTGGTTTCTGCCACTAGTAAGGGTAAGGCTAGCAATTTCCTCCAATAATAAAAATAATTCTGGAACTATGGGATAAGCAAAGAGCTGAACCCTGTGTCAGTGACATGGGTAAAGACTTCATGATCAAGAAATAAATAAGAAAAATGGTCCTCAAAATTTATGCTGAGCATATTTCTACTGAAAAATACCTCTATTAAAATTATGCCAAGGCTCAAGCTTACTCTAATCTGCTTAAATCATAAATAACAAATGAAATAGTAACAATGCTTCCAGGTTGTGGGTCAGAATATTGAACTGATGAAAATCACTGCCTATACTCTGGAAACCTGTGGTGTTTGTAGTACTGAGCTGGCTTTTGAGATCAGTGGTCTCTTCTGCAAGTACTAAGAGAATATTTTCTTCAATATATTCAATTTGCTCAATTAAATAGCTAATTTATTCAAACTTGACCAATTGGGAGTTGAAGCAGAAAATCTTGTTCTTCTCTACCAATCCAAATAAAAGCTAGTTATGAGAGGATTAGATTTGCTAATGCTACTATATTGAAGGATATTATGACCAAATACTAGATTGGTGCTAATTCTAGCTAATACTGAGTTTTAGTAGATGAATTTTTATATCAAATCACAATTTTTTTTAGAAGTCTCGCCTATTTAAGACAGTACTATGCAACTCACAAACCAACTTGCTACATTTTAGATTGCATTCCAGTTTCTGTCCAAAGAAACAGAAATCATAAATAAACACAAAGGGATCAGCTAGTAAATAAGAATTGTGCCATACATGATTTTCTGACAAAATCAGTAAAATTAATCTGAAAAAAATGCGTAATGAGGTATAGAGAAGCTTAAATATACATCAATGGAGTTAGTCTGTCCTTCTGGCTAGCAATAAGAAGTGCCAGATTTAGTGTAAAAGCTATATTTAGTTACAAAGCAACATACTTTAGTGGTTACAAACTGAGAATTAACCTTTCTCCAAGAAAATAACTAAAACCTTTAAGTGGGAAAACAAGATTCAAATTAATTATTTAACTCAAGGTTTCCCGCTTAGTAGTTTAACTCATTATTTTAATACAAGTGGCTTGAAAGATTTTCATCCTGCTGAAAGTCATTAATAACTGAAGTACCTACAAGTGAAAATAAACATTAGTGCAAACTTGACATAAGGATCTGGAAATTCAGCCAAGAACATGATGTCTAAAAAATGGGAGAGTAAAATTTTCAGTCCTTTCCCTAAACATTTGGTATATGGGACACCCCACAATGAGATTTAATTACTTCTTCTGCCAATAGGATCACGAGAAAAATGTTGCTTCGGGCATTAGCAGAATGAGGTACAGGAGGACACGATGGAGAGTGGCCCGGACATCACGCCTTTGCTGCAAAGACACCAAGTCCTGCTGCTGTTGGTCATTCATGTCTCAAACTTTGAGGGAGACATCATCATATCTCCTCTCCATCTCCTAGTCACATTGGAAGCTGTTCCTGTAGATGCTAATTCATGACTTTGCATCAAGTTGCTTTGGAAAAACACAGCTTTCTGTTGCAGAGTATTTAAAAGATCAATTTGGCAATTGTTAGGCTACTCCATTGCCCCTAAAGCAGAGTCCATGAAAGGTGCTGAGCTTCTGAGAGGTGGTTCTTCTCCAATAGTTTACTCAACAGCACGGCTGCCTGGCTCTTCCTTACCTCCTAGCTGGGATCAATGACTGGGGCAAAAGAGATAAATGTTTGGTTGCTCGTCCTTGCTGGTAGTTTCTTTAGATTTTAACCTCTAATGAACCTCATCTTCAGCAGGTCCATAAGCCAGCTGTGTAACTTAGAAGTAGACTATTAGTACGTTGAAAATGAATGAATGGTTGGAAATTTTACTGGGTATAATGGCCTGTTTCTCCAGCTCCCCCTTTCCCTCATATGTATTTCCCAAAGTAGCCCTCTATGTTTTGTCTATACATCCTGAGCCTCCCGGAGCCCCCTGCTAATCACTTCTCTAAGTGACAAGCCCAGAAGAGGATTTTCTTAGCCGGCCGCCCAGCCTGCTGCTCGCTGCCGGAGGCGTGGGGGTGTAGCAATAAGGGGTGCGCAACGGTTGAAAAACCTAGGTGATGGTTTTCACCTCCCCAGAACTGTTACCATGAATAAGGCTACAGGTGCACCCCAACCCCCAGTTCCTCTCTGTGTGATCTGCCATCTCCCTCACTGGGCTCTGGGGGTCTGTGACCCTCCTTGGGCATTCACCGTGACAGCAAGGAGGCTCTATGTGTTTATTGAACAGTAACGGCCAGTGTAAAGGATGCCGAGGTAAAGGCTGTGTGTTACCTGCCCTCTGCGTCTGCCCAGGGGCCAGATTTTTAACTATTCTCTTTCTTTGTCATCCCTTTCGAGTGAAAATCCAGATTTTGCCACCTCTGCCTCCCATGCGCCCACCGTAAAAGATGAGCACAGTATATAGTTTTTTTCCAGACCAATTTGCAGGACAACTTGGACCTTTTTTTTTTTTTTTGTATTATTGTGATGTTTCTAAAACTGGCAGAAAAAGAACTTTTTTTTGAAGCCTACATGCGCTGCAAGGAGTATTTTAAAATAAAGATATTTAAAAAAAATAATAATCTTTAAGCGTATTTAATGCTTGTATAAGGTGCCAGATTTTAATTACAGTTGGCATTTATAAGCGTGGTGCTGGCAATGGCAACCATATTGCTGAAAAAAGGCATAAATTTTGACACTGGCAATATGGGAACCCAGCATACAAGACTGTAAACCTCATTGCTTTCTGTTTTAATATCCTAGTTTTAAGGGAAGAACTTTTAACGGTTAATATTTAACTGGAACGTTTAGTGTTCGATATAAAGTTGCTCTAATTTCCAACTATTTAGTAATTCAGGTCCTATCAAAGATCAGCTTCGGTAATAACTTTCTATTAAACAGCCTTTAAATAAGCATGCTTAAAGTAGGGAAAATAAGATGCTTCATTACAAGAAATGAGGTTGGCATCTACCAGGTTTTCCATTAAGTTCCAGGTCACAGACAAATAAAGGAAGTATGTTAGGAAAAAAAACCTTTTTAAAAATAATTAGGGAGATGTCTGTTTTGTTCACCAGATGGAAAATCAGTAGTTGTGGGTGGTCTGTGCTGGATGGGGCATCTCACAATTGGCAGAACTATGCCTTTAACTTTTAAAGTCCTGGGACAAAATGTGAAAGTAATTGACTGTTCAGAATGCGCTCTCTCTGGATACCTAGCATGCTTTTAAAACCCAGATTTGGTGAGTTTCTGACTCTTTTTCTTTTTTTTTTTTTTTTTGGCTAAGAATGCTCAAGCTGTTGTGTCTAGTATTAGGCCAATTGGGTATATTTTTGGTAGCTGTTTAGCGGGGCTGTTGTCTTTTGTGCTTACGCCTGTGTGTGCCTGGACTCGCGTGCACGCAGCTGAAATGCCACAGCTTTACAATTCTCCATTAGCGTGTTGTGCACATGGTTTTCATAATATTGTCAGGGTTTGCCTTGCTCAGCGTGCACGTAAACTGCCGGGTAACATCATTCCTTTCTTTCCTCTGGTTCATTCCTTTCAGAGAAATTTTAGAGAAATCTGACCGTTTGCCACCGTGCTAAAGAAAACAAAGTGTCGATGTTATTTTCACACACAAGAAGAAAATTCCTGTTTTAAAACAAATCAGGGGGTTGCAAAAGTATTTTAAATCAGGAGTTTTTTTTGTTTTGAATAAATAAACCCAAGTGTGCACGTGTGGTGTGCACATATGCATATTAAATACCATCATTTAAGAATGTGTTAGAATCTTATTGGTGGGGTTTGTAACTTTTCTTGCCATTTCAGGACTGATACTTCATAATTGCCCGATTAATTTGAGAAAACAGTATTTCAAATGAGGCAGGCGGTTAGAAAATCTTTGCATTCCCGTTAAGAACCACAGATTTTATTATCTGAACCGCGATAAGAATGTGTGCTGTTCGGCTGTGACCCCTCAAAGAAAGAGGCACAACCCATTTATGGCAGAGGAGGCAATTGCTTTATATTTACCTTACTTTACAGACAAATTTTTTTGTGGTTATCTGTATGAATGGTCAGAGAGAATTGTATGTGTGCCTTATATCTACACTGTAGCTTGTGTTAAACCGATCCCCACACTTATTATGTAGAAGCATTCTTGAAGATAAGTGAAGCACTCAACTTAGTGCCTTCTTTGTAAAATCCCTTTTGCTATGCATGACATGTACTCCCTGTTTTTTTTCCTTGCAGTAAACTATAAAGCTTTTTTCTTTCCATGAATCTCCTTCCAAGAAAACACATAGAGCCTAATAACACTCGCCCGGAGAACCAAGCATTGCCTCCACTACAAAGCCATGTTTTCACTGAAGAGATAATTATAATATGGTTTAATGTTCTTGTCAACCCTGAAACACTGTCCCTAAAGAGTGCTATTCTGGGGGACGCCTTTTTGAAGAGAGCTGAATGTAGCTAAGAAAACACAGATATAGCCACACTCTTTCTGATAAACCAGGACAGATTTTTAATACTGAAATCTCTCTGAAAAAGAATTATACGTTTTTTTAAGGTGTTAATTCAGGGCTGCGGCTTCCTCCAGAGTTCACTGTTAAAAATACAGAAAATTTGCTTGGATTTATTTTGCCTTCTTTTCTTCCCTGCTCCTTCCCTGTTGTATTTATAGACTTTAAATTTATACAAGGACATAAACTCATAATAATAATTTTAAATACTTTTAAACGTGCTTTGAGGCACAGACTTCAAATGAGTAAAAAAGCCCAAACGGGAAGACAAGTGGCTCTTCCCAGGCAACCAACACGCTTGGCTGTTGAGATGCTGTAATTTTCTGCTTTACTTAGTAAAAACAGCAATTACTTATTTGTTCCATGTCCCCCCACCCGGCACAGATGCTACTCAGTCTGTCCACTCTCTGAGCGCCGAGCGGGCTGCGCGCTCGCGGGGGGACGCGCCTGCGTGCGCCTTCCTGCCACGCCAGCGGAGCTTTCCTTTCCCCTTGCACGCTGTACTGCGAACAGCATTTATTTGCCACGGCTGCCAGTTTACCACCAGCTCAAGACAATGGTGTGCTGGAAGAGGTTCTGGCTGCAAGAGCCTGGCTTAGCGGTCTCTCCTGCCACCGGCACACGTTTGCTTCCAGGTGCATTTTTACGAAGCATCCAGTTGACCCTTGCAAACCGGTGCGAAGGGAGGTAACAGCCGTAGGGTCGCACTGGTTGAGACTGCAGCCCGGTCCAACAAATCTTTAACACCGTTTTCGCTGTATTGTCTTTCCTGGCGGTCGTGAGCGGTCTCTGGGGCGGCTAAAAGCAACTGCAGTCTGAAGCAAAAAGCCTTCCAGGGGAATGAAATCGCAGGCTGGCCAAAGGCAATGCAAAGTTCCCCTCGGCTTCAGGCCGCCTGGGATTTCCCCTTCGGGTTTCGAAGCCCAGTTAAAGGCAGCTGGTAAGTAAGAAAAAAATGTGGTTATGACACAAAAAGTACACACGCCCCAAAAAAGCCCATAAAAGATGAGGAAGACACAACTCTTTCACTGCTTGCACGGCAAGGCTGAGACGGCGTGTAGAAGGAATCGTGTGGCTCAGCACAGTGCAACCCGTCTGCTGAGCTGGGTGCTTGGGATCTTGCATTTAATACCTAACTATTTTTAAGAGCTACTGTTAGATGAGGAAACATGAGTGAATTATGTTAATTAATTGAACGGCATTTTATTGAGTATTGAATTAGTGCCGTTCTGGAGAGGCAGTATAAAAGCAGCACAGTACCTGGCAGAAGTCTATCATTTGAAACCTCTTTACAGTCATCTCCTCCATGGCAATCCGTTTGCTTGCTCAGAAGTCAATGGGATTTTTCTTTCTCCTCTTCTCTGAGGAGGAATGACAAAGTAAGGGCTGAAATGAGTATTGTGAATAATCTCCCTGGAGAAACTGTTCACTGCAAACGCTCCCTCAGCGGGCAACTGTTAAAATGTTTCTGGTGCTGCACAGTTTAAAAACATCCGTGGGATTTTTCCTCTCAGGTTTATCTATTCAAGCTAGCTAGCCACCATTCAATGAATAAGAAAGCATTTCTGGCAGAATTAACGTTTTATAGTCACACTAAGTATGTTTTGGTTCCCCCACCATTTTCCTTTTGTTTCACAGTGGAAGGAAAGAAGAGCCTAAAATTACAACATCTTAGCTAATGAACAGAGATGCCAAGTGGCACGAAAAGAAATGAAAAATGACAGTTTCCCGTTGCCCCTTTATTTTCGTATATTTGAATTAGTTATCAGAAACATTTTTAGAGTTTGTTTTCTTTAAACAAGATACGCTGTGCTCCTACCTAACCTGTCTTATGCAACTCGGCAGCTAACATTTTGATAGATGTTTCTGAACTGAAATCTTGGGTTGTTGGGTTTGTTTGGTGGTTTGTTTTTTTTTTCTGAAACTACCCCTTTTCTTTTTTGAGCAAATTGTGGGATTAAATCTCTGACAAAAAAATATATAGGACTTTTCCAATAGGTGAATATACATTCATTTTGCAGTTATATTACCTCATATTTTTTTCAGGCTATGTGTTTGATTTATTAAAAAAAATGTGTTTCATTTTATTTCTGGTGATATCCCATATAAATCCATGGTGAGATTAGATGTTGCTACGATCACAGCAAAGGCTCGGTGATGTCTGTTCGACAGATAGGTATCTCTGCTGTTGTATGTCCTCACAAATTTCCCCTCTGTGTGTGTGCAGTGCTCCTCCCGCTGCCCAGAGGCACACTCACCAAAGCAAAGGTTAGCACGTCCTAAATAATCCATTCTCCTTTTCCATGTAATTTTGCAGATAAGGAACCGATAAGCTCTAAACCCTCTTGGTGGGTGTTTAAAACCAACTTGGATTTTTAACACCTAGTGGTTTTGAAGGCACTCGGTTTCCAGCTTTCACATCCAAACGTTGAGCTGGAGAAAGCGACTGCACGGAAGGCTGTATTGTTGCCTGTTCATGGCTAAGTCTTGCTTAAGTGGGCAAATACACTCTTTGACCTCATTTCTTCTGGAATTCCCCATTGGTTGCACGTTATTGCCATAGGATATAAACATTCTCTAGTATTTTCTTGCCTTTTCAAAGACTGGAGCAAAATTCTGATTAGGTTCTCATTTCATAGTTTTATTTTTATTATTATTAACCTTGTTTTCTTTTATGATACTGGCATTCATTCAGCCTCTGTATCTCCCCACACACTGCATTCCTGTAAGTCTTTTCTTACAAGAGGAGACTACAAAGACATGCAACAGCTCAAGACAGCCTCATTAAGGCTGGAAAGTAAAATATTCAGGAGTTAGGAAATGTCAGCACTAAGATAGCTGATGCAATTGAAGTTCAGTTCAGCCCCCTTATATGTTTTCATGATAGCGTAGTCTTTTAATTTCAGGATTATGCACAGGTTTTTCCACAGGCCCCCTGCCTCAGTTAGTGAACAGGATAGACGATGCTGAGTTAATGAGCAGTTATTCAATATTTTGTTTTCTCCTAATTTTTCAATGTGTAGCCCTAGGCCTTATTTACTGCACACTATTGAAACCCTGCTGTGAAGACAGAATTGTTAATTTCCTCATGAGCTTTTCTATGGCACTTATTGCTATAAATATCTGAATGCTTAACAAACATTAATTAATTTATCTTCAGAAAACCCTCACGATGAAAAGGGCTGGTATTACTACTATTTTACAAATAGGGAGCTGAGGCACAGGGAGATGAGAGTCATGAATGTCCCATACATTTGGGTGCTCAGTTGTCAGCTTACAGTTAAGGAGGCAGAGATCTGTATTTCAGCATTCAATTTTGAGGGTGCTTGACATCGGAACAGAAAAGGAGCACTAGGCTAGATATATAGGTTTTCTATACTGTTATTAGAAGAGCTAGTGAGATCAGCTGTGCAGGGAGCACTAATACCATTTATTGCACTAATATCTTTTATATGTAGAAAAAAACCCATAAGCCTTGGACATGTAAATCCTCTTCCACCTGTACTCTCTTACTACTGAATGTCCAAGTAATTTTAATTCTGTGCCAAATAGAAACTTCTAAAGAGACCTGCAGAGCATCATGGCTGCGACTTCACTACACTTGAGAAGTTACACTGAGCATGGAATCACCCAAACCTAGACATGGGGAAAAAAACTGCAGAAATGCCATTCCTTATTTCACAGCTTTTTCATAGATTTAGTATCCTTACTGTGGGTTTCAGGAAAGTGCTTTCTTCCACTTAAGATTCAGAACTTTCAGCTCTTTTATTAGAGTCACTTACCTAAGCTCTTGCTTCCAAAAGCATTTTGGAATTTGATTTCATTAGGTAGGACCCTTCCAGACAAGTACAGAAACAAAAATGTTGACAGGAGTGACCTCATGCTTCAGAAATCGCTCTGTGGTAAGAAGCAATAGCATTAGTTCATCCTTATTTCTGAGATGATTCAGGCCTGTATTTCCAAAGCACTGCTTTAACTACTAAGGGGTTAAACTATGACTGCCCAGATGAGTAAGTAGAGGCATTCACTTAGTAGAGGGCAGCCCCAGTTCCCGTTCTTGCTTCAGGTAGTTATCCAAGTAATTGGTATTAATCAAGTCTTGGTTAAAGTAGGAAAGTAGTTTTGAGAAGAGTCTTCATAGACTGGCCTTGAAATGTCATGCTTTGGCTTGTTTTTATCACCTCCCTCAGATCCAGTGAATATATAACTATGCCTCCTAGAGAGAGACCTTAAAAAAACTTTAAAATGAACTTACAAGCAAACAAAACCCTTCCCAGGTTCTTACAGACAATAATCTTCCTTATCCACTCATGATTCAGGTCTGTCCCATAAAACATCTCTGCAGGAATATACTGTTGAAGAGAGTTTAATAAGCTGTGTGCTTAGAGGGTTGGATTTGTTTTACACAGAAATGTGAACTTGTCTACATCCCAACTTCCTGTTAGTTTGTTTTGCAGTCTCAACTATAGTATTTTAATGTGGCTTTCACAGGTTGCTGAGAGGGTTTTAGCCTGAAATGATACTGACATGGTTTGATGTGGTTTGTGAGCTGGAGAGCAGTGGGCCATGGTGGGCAACATGCAGGCAGTACTGCTATACATATACATACACTTAGCTATATGCATATGGCAGCAAGGTATTAGACACTGATATGGTGTCAGTCTTCTGTGCAGGCATTATGCCTGTTCCGTCTGGCCTGGTGTTCTGCTGCCCTTGACACCTCTGTGCCCAGAGCATGGTCAGTGCATGGCACTATCCGCCTTGTCCTCGTAAGAGGGGGAAGTGGTCAGGAAACAGGACTGCAGGGAAGTGGAAGGAAAAGGGACCATAGCAGCCACTTTCTGCCATAGCCTTTCGTCATGATGTAACCAAGTATGAGCCCCCAGTATGAGCAGATCAGTGGAACCACAGCCTGCCAATGTCCTGAAGGTTTGGGGGGAATGTTTGCTCAGGTGCACCAGGGAACACTGCAAGTTATGTGATGCTTTCTGCTGTAGCTCTGTCTTGTTCTCTCTCTTCCTCATCACCTTTTTTCAGTCCCATTTTCTTTCTGAGGTTTCTCATTTACTTCAGCTGTCTTGCCTGGCCAGGACACAATCACAGAATGATATATGGTTGGAAGGGACCTCTGGAGAGCATCTAGTCCAACCCCCCTGGCCAAAGCAGGTCCTCCTAGAGCAGGTTGCATAGGAACGCGTCCAGGGGGGTTTGGAATGTCTCCACAGACGGAGAATCCACCACCCCTCTGGGCAGCCTGTTCCAGTGCTCTGCCACCCTCAAAGTAAATATGCCACCCCTCATGTTGAGATGGAACTTCTTATGTTCAAGTTTGTGCCCGTTTCCTCTTGTCCTGTCACTGGGCACCACTGAAAAAAGACTGGCCCCATCCTCTTGCCACCCACCCTTTAAGTATTTACAGGTGTTGATAAGATCCGCCGATGAGGGCAAGCTTTCCTCTTAGGGCTCAGCATCTGAGGGAAAGGTTTGGGGAATACATAAGCAAAACTCCTTTGTCCCACATCTTCCCAGAACTGCTGGTAGCTACTGTCACAGGGCAGGAGGCTTTGGGGGTCTGCACCTCAGCCATGCCATGGAGCTCCATCAAGGGAGACAAGGTACTGCACAGTCTGGTCTGACCAAGGGCTGTGAGTAGAAGGGGCACAGCAAGACATTTAGATTATTACCATCTTAAATTAAACAAATCTTCCCTGCCTATGTGCAATTGCAGTTTTTCAGAGGTTTTTGATTTGGCTACATTTGAGTAATTTCCAATGAGCATGTCAAAGACATACATAAAACACAAAAGGCTCCCATCCCAGTCCTCCTTGCTAAGTCGGAAGTAATTTGGAAAAGAACATTTTTAAATGTCTTGGTAATTTTAATATCCAGAAGAACCTCACTCTTTGTAATCACCTGTTACTGCTGTAAAGTTCCCAAAACTTCAGCCTGAAGCAGACACGTAGCACTGGCAATTCCTGTCCCTGCTGTCAGCAAAATTATGTGCAACTGAAAATAAGTCGTGTCTGGCAACTTAATAATAGACCACAACATGATCCTACTGTAGATGTGAGGGAAGCAAAATGTGGAGACTGGAGGTAGTGTATTAATGGACAGATAAAGTTTTCTGCAGGGTTAATCAAGAAAAATGGGTACTTTTCCAGCCTGCTTAGGCTGCAAATTCCAGAAATTTAGAAGAAACGAAGGAATCCAAGCTGTAGGTAATCCAAGCTGTAGGTAAGCAGACATCCCTCTCCAGTGCTCAGGTGCAGATCTAAGTAAAAGTGGAGGTTGAGGGGGTTTTGTTAACAAAAAGACCAGCATTGCTAATACAGACCCCCTGCTATTGGAACACCAGAAGTGTTGGACTAACAAATTAGCACACAGGAAATCTGCAATTGCAGAAAAACTCAGGTCTCGTGATTGTAGCAACTGTTTACATCTTTCTACAGCAAAAAGGCTGTTTAATCATGCTACATTACAACCTCGTGCTTAGATAGTGGGCGCTCACATTATTGTCTTTGTGAAGATGAGTTGTCACTTCTCTGATCTAGGTTGCTCTCACAACAAAGAGGCAGTAAAGCTTTCCGTTTGAAATAGAAGAAATTGAAGAATTTCTTTTGGTGCTAAACTGTGCAACAGATTCCCTTGTAAAAGCCCTGAAGTTTAGCCTTTACTAATTGGTACTGAAATGAAAATTAATCGGTGTGAGGGAAGGGAATTCACAGTGGAATTCTAATTATTGCAGAGAAAGTAAGTGAAACTGTGCTTGGGCTATGCGAAAGCGTGGCATGGGAGTGAAATGCTCAGCTCCAGCTTGTTAACTGGGACTGATGTCCTGAAACAGCTCTGTGTGTTTGCTCTCACCAGCAGCTGGTAGCCAGAGGAAGGTCTTAGCCGTACATTTTGGAGCCAGCAGCACAAGTTGAGAATGGCACCGCTCCTTGTCTCACTGCCACTTCAGGAGAGGTGAGGGCTCCCCAAGGTCTGCCTGAGAGAAGTTCAATAGGCACTAATGGGGCTTGTTGTGCCTGGAGTGAGGTCGAGGAGGCTCATGCAACCCCATGCAACACCAGCGTGGTTGGGGAGGCAATCACATCAGCCAGTGGGTGATCCAAGCACCCCAGGCTGATACCATCTCAGGTTAGGTTCAGAAGAGGACATCTGCCTGCAGCCTTCAATCACTGAAAGCAGTGTGTGTCCTGCTGGCAGAGGTTTTATGGCTACTGCCTAGCACAGCGCTCTCTAGAAAGCATTTCACGTTTCCCTCTCCCTACCTGAACTGCATAGGCTTTCTACCCACATGGGTGCTTGGTCAATGGCAAGAAATACCTAATCAATTTAATACAAGTGGGGTTTTTTTTCCATAATCTCCTAAATCTCCTAAAACTAAATTAATCTCCTGGTTGATGTGCTACATCTCTACTAAGCTCCTGTTCAGTTAAAATTAGAGCTGGCTGAAAAATGGAAAGCAAAATATCTACAGGTTTGGAAAAAGACAATTTTTTCTTCTTGATATTTGTATCGTTTACAGAAAAATTAGCAACCTTTTGTTTTCTTTTGGTTTTCTTTCTTCTCTCTTACCCTTCTCTCTTTTCCTTTTCCTAATTTGCTTGTGTGAAAACAGAGGGCCAGTAAAATACAAACCATAGGCCAGGCTGTGCCCATATTTTTTGCCTTCCGATTTTGACTGAAATAGCCATGGGGCAAGGCTTTGACAATGGTTTGTTGTGGTTTTTTGTTTGTTTGTTTTTTTTTTTTTTCACTAAGTCTTTCTTAATACACAAAAAAAACCCAAAACCAAACAAAACATCACCCAGCTGTAGCGAGCACCATCTTCGCAGCGCTCTTGGTGGTTGCTCCTCAGCAGCAGTAAGCGGCGATGAAGTTCTGTCGCAGCAGTACGTAGGCTTGCGTCCTTCTGGCTTGCACAGAGGTCGGGGCTAACACCCTGCTGAACTCATACCCCCTGCACAATATGGAATTAGTGTTATCGCCCACTTTGGCTGTTTCTGTAAGGAGCAAAAGCAACCTCAATCGAAGCTGTACAGAGCAAAAAAAAGAGGTCGTGCCTTTTGCAGTCTCTTTTCTGATAAACTTGTAAGGACTTGATTTGAATTAGCAAATGGTGATGAATGCTGATTTTCACAAATTCTTTCCCAAAGGGCTTATATATAAACTTGAAAACCTGATGGCAAAAATACAGGTATTCATCTGCTTCTTCAGCATACGCTCATTTCCTCTCTTGTTCTGCTCTGGAAGTGTGGCGCTGCCTTTGCCCTGCATATTTAGTGAGGCTTAGGCAGGAGAAAAGAAGAAAGGCTGAACTTGACAAAAGCTATACTTGGTGATTATCTTTGGTACAGCTAAAGTCTATTAACTGCTGATTTTTTTTTTCAATAAAAAGTAGAAATTAAATCCTACTGTGCCCATTGGAGGCTTTTTCCAAAGGAAGAGTTGCTGATGAGCTATTCTTCCGTGATTGTGCTGGTTTCTCCAAATAACAACATCACCATGTGTTTCTCTCAAAGTGAGTCTAATTTGCATAGCATGCTTTTGGGGGATTCTGCTGCCGCCAAAGCTAATTTAATACTCATTAACGTACTGAGCAAGTCTAATCCAAAGCCTTATGGGCCTTCAATGCAAGCCCATAAAATGTGTAGATTCGTACTTGTCAGGCAGCTCCAGGGGAAGCGTGCTGTGGGAAGAGGGGGTTGGTGTGCGCTCTGCTATCATAGAGCTGCTACTGTGTTGGGGGAAGTTTGGAGAAGATTCCCACCACCATGGGCAGAGGCCTATATCCTCCAGTAGCAATCCTACCTGCCGGAGTTGTGAATGGAGCTGGGGGCCAGCTCTGATGATGATTATCCCATCCTGGTGGGCTGCCTGAGGCTTGTGACTGGTCCTGGCATCCCACAAGGGGCAGCTAGTATGGGGTGGTGTGACGCCTTGGTTGTCCTTTGCCTTGTGCCTGCAGAGGCACCTGCTTCCTGAGAGGGGTGCTCAAGACTTGCTCACCCCCTGGCATTTCCATCTCATGTGGAGTCTCTCTGCAATGGGCAAAATCACGGCACTGCCACCACCACTGTCTGTGGATTCGAGGTTTTACCCAGCCAGTTGTAGGCACCAAACAAACCAGCTGCCTGCACTGATACTGGGACTCGGGCAACCCTCTGAGAACTAGCAAGGTGGATGGAGAGGTTGAGACTGCTACCGCCTGCCCCCTGGTGACCTCCCTGCTGGCCACCATGAACCTAGTCCCTCTTTTGGTTGATATATGCACTGCACACCTGGAGAAGTGTGAAGCAGGACATGGCAGCACTATAAGGTCCTGTGCAGCTGTGTGGTGGCAAGAGGTAGCCTGCAGCTTCTCCTCTTGGTTCTTGCCTCTCTAGCTCCTCCGCGGCAGCAAGCTTGTTCCTGGTGGGGTGTGTGCCTTGTCCTGTACCTCACCTTACACCATCAGGGTTGTCTTCTGGCACCTCATGTCCCGCTGGTTGCATTCTGGGCTAGGAAATGGAGGTGGCCACACAGTTCTGCTAGCAGATGCGCAGGATGGATTTGGCCCTTTGCCCTGTGGGTGACAGTGCCCTGCCTGACCACCCCATCTCTCCAGCGCTGGCAGCCAGCCTGGGTGCTGCTCTGCTGTCTTCCTCCCTGAAGCGTCCCTCTCAAGCAGCTATTCTTTACCCGGGGGGAATATGTTATCCATCTTGTCCATCCATCCACATATGGATATGGTTGGACTCAATGATCCGAAGGATCTCTTCCAACCTGAATGATTCTGTGATTCTATATGTCGACAGCCAGCAGGACAATCGTGCAACAAGCTTTCTCATCGGGATCTCTTCCCATTGCCCCAGCAGGCATGGGAGGCAGTCGGGACAAACTTTCAATGGTGTCACAGCTGTGGAGGCCGAGCCCCTCCATGGCACTGTGGGGTAAAAGAAGGGGAGCCAGGGGGTCTTGGTGGAGGGAACTGGCATGGTCCAGTCTCCCTCCGGCCAGGGACAGGAGGCCCTGGGTAAAACCCTGGAGTCCCACCCTGCCCACAGGCCATCAGCGTGGGCCTGGGCCTCCTCTCACAACGCCACCATGAAGACAGCTCACAGCCGCGCCGGCTCCCGGCGGCCTCACGCACGGAAGGCTGGTCGCATCCATTCCCCCATCCGGAGGTGAACCCCGCCGGCCGGAGGCAGGATCCTCCGCGGACCCGCNGGGGGGGCGAGGCTTGTCGGTGGCGGGGCGCAGCCCGGCGCTGGGCGTCCTGCTGCCCCGGTACCGCACCTTATATAGAAATGCATATCAGATTTGCCGTCAGATAGATATATGTGTTCATATATTGCGTTATCCTGAGGAGGGGGGCGAGGCGCAGCCCTGTGCTGCAAGTCCTATTGCCCTGCTACCGCGCATGATATGTAATTGCATATCAAACTGGCCGTCACACACATTGTGTTAACCTCTAAAAAGACGTAACTGCACAGTTAATTTCTCTTTTTGATCCCAGCAGCTTCTTCCCTCACTTTAATACTCTTTTCTAGGGCACAACTGCTGCCAATACCTTACTTTGCGTAGAGTCTTTATTGTGAAGCACGGATAAATTGTTCCCAGCTGGTCATATAAATAGCAACAATTCGCTTTAGTACTTCTGTGTGGAGATAGCCTCCCCTTTATAACTCGCGAGGCAAACATTAATACCAAGGCTGTTCCCAGGCTGCTGGATGAAGAAGCAGAGACAAAACGTGGAGTGATGCCGTCTAAAAGCCGTAGGGCCTAAATCTCTGGTGGAAACTGGAACACTGCCATTTAATCCAAATGAATGACACCGGTTTATTACAACGTGGAATTAGGCTGGAGAGTTTTAAATGTGACCATCGTCACATAGTATTTAGGGAACTCCTAATTTTCCGTTGGAAAGGGAGCACCGAGTCTCTTTAAACCATCGTCTGTGTGCAATGACAGCTGGTTGTCTGAGGCAGCCCAGCCTCTGCTGCTTGGTGAGATGTTCAGAGCCTACGTGCAAGAGTGATTCATCTCCGCGCTCCTTAGTTGAGATAACAGCATCGCAAACCCGGCTGTTAAGGTTAACCTGTACACTGCATAAGGACAACAGATGGAAATTCTGGTTTAGAGCCACTGCAAAAAAATAAAAACATGTTCCAAAGGGAAAAGGAGCTTGTATTTCTGTGTTTGAACCTTTGATCTTCGTTCCCTTCTGAAGGGAAGAGTAGACCTTTTGCTGAAGACACATGGTTTTGCATCTGTGAAAACACAGCTGTATAGAGCAAAACAAAACTAGTGCAAAACACAATGGTTTTGCTGTGTCAGTTTAGCTGTTGGCGTTAAAATGCTTTAGAAATAGTGGGGTTTTTTGAAGAACCTTTCAGAAACCCTCTGTCTTTAGACTATTGTTTGTTGAGATTTTACTCTGTGGACTTTAAAGTTCATCGGTGATCAAGAGACAGCTGCTACCTAAATATTTAAAGCAAACTCATGGGAAAGTCTGACATTTCCTCAACAATCCTATTTTAACTGTTTTCTAAAAATACAGATGAAAGCATCAAAATTTACAGGAAAATCCACGCTGGAAAAATACAATCCATATTTCACTGCTACTGTAATTCTGAGTAGTGTACATGCAATATACAGCTATTTCATAGTAAAACGAAGCCTTTCTGGAATTGCCCCCATGCATCCCCTGAAAGTAAAGACTTCCCTGGTCACATCTGAGCGTGAAGGCAAAGCTGCTCCCTGATGCTTGCCTGTTGTTTTTTGCCTCCCCGCATTTGCAGCGCTACATCGCAGTCCCAGCAGTGTCTTCAGCATCTCCGCTGTCTCACTGCATAGCCCAGTACATACCTGACCCCACACATACACACAGCACCTACCTGTCATCCACCTTCCCCTCCCCAGCATGGCCACTCACTCACGGTATCAGGAGCCTGGTGGTGGTATTTGTTTTGCTCCTTAAATCCCTACTCCTTCCATTTGGTTTATTGTGAAAGACAAAGAGGAGCTAGAAATGAGGAGTGCTAAATGTGCAAATGCAAAATAATTTATTTGAAGAGAAGAGAAAAATATTATCTTATTTCTTAACCATCCAATTCCTTTTTGGGCAGGGAGAGAATCCGACTCCTATATTTTAATTCTTGATGTTGGCACAGCAGTGCTTTGCTCTTAAACTGTATCTGTCCTGGAACCTTTACAATAAATTTTCAAGTGTGTTTAGGTTTCTGAACATGCAGCTGGCGATTAATTGGATTTACAAAAGAGCATAAGCAGGTTAGGCATCCTCCTATCCACTGAAATCAGTGGGATTTATGTACCTATCTTGATCAGTTGCTTTGGAAAATCCTGCCAGGTGCTTGTCTACATCTTCAGTTGCTCTGGAAAATCTGGTCCTCATCTATCCCTGTGACACCCCCTGCCCCGGCTCCCATCACTATTTGTCTCCCATCTCTTTCCCGCACTCTGGCCTGTATTGATGTTGGAGTCTCCTCTTTTGTAGTTCCTAACATCAGGGACATCCCCCTCCTTTCTCTCTACCAAGCTGGCTCTTCAGCTGGTTAAAGGCTCAGTTGAGCAGCTATGAGCGTGGCCATATTTTTCAAATTAGTTTCCCTCTCCTCCTAATGATTTTTAATTCTTTCTTGGTGTCGTTTTGACTGTGTAAAGCATTTGGGGACAAAAGACTCGGAGCAAATGGGTATGAATGTGAAAGGAACACCCTGTTATGTCTCTCTGTTAGGTTTTGTGTGTCTCTAGCTGAATGCAAGAAGACAGGGAATTAATTTCCCAATCAGCCTGACCCTCCCCATCTCTTGGAATGGCAAAGTGATCAATGGCTTTTATATTTAAATTTGAAAAAATTAGTATTTTAATTTCTGGCTCGACCGTGGGTAGGGGTGACTCGCTGGGTCTCCTCATGCAAGCGGTTCCCCATTTGTAAAATGGATCCCAGTTCTCTGTTTGCATGGGTATGGAGCAGAGGTAATTAATTAGTGTTTGCGCTGCCCTTTGAAAAGCCTCAGACAGAAGGTGCTAGAAGGTGCTATGGGTTGGCCTGGAGCTGAAGAGGCTCAGCCCGGAGCCCAGCCACCCTCAGAGCACCACAGGGAGAGGACGAGAGCTGCAAACGCAGAGAACTGCCGGCCAATTTCTTTGCCAGAGATATTTTCCACTTTCTTCAGGGGAAAACAAATTGGAAAGGGAGTTACCGGTGCACACACCTCCCTTTCCGTGCATTGCCTCCTCCTTTCTCCAGGAATATCTACAGCTTCATTAACAAGCTGACAACAACAGCAACAAAAAAAAGTATTGAAATATTAATATTAGTAATAATAATGATATTAGTCAAAGTAACAGGGAGACAACAACTCTCGTCTCTGCCTCATGCAGAAAGTTTCCTCTTTGAAGTGCTTGCTTCGCTCCTCGCCCCGCCGGGAGGGAAGGGGAAACAATTGTTGAGATCTAAAGCCAGCCAGGAATGCTGAGCTGATGGCTTTCCTGCCTGCCCCCTGCCTGCCCCTACACCCCTGCCTGAATCCTTGCCCGCACCCTTGCACACATTCCTTCCTGCCTCTGCCTGCACCCTGCCTGCCCCTGCCCACATGCCTGCCTGCCCCGGCCACATCTCTGCCTGTGCCTTCCAAACCCACTGCCTCCACTCCTGCCTGCCTCTGCCCAAATCCCTGCCTGTCCGTGGCCACATCTCTGCCTGCTGCTGCCCACATCCCTGCCCGCACCCCTCGCCTCCCCTAGCCTGCATCCTTGCCCTCTCCCCTGCCTGTCACCTTGCCTGTATCCCTACCTGCATCCCTGCCAGCATCCTTACCCGCATCCCTGCCCTCTCCCCTGCCTGCCCCCTTGCCTGCATCCCTAACCCGCATCCCTGCCAGCAACCCCGCCAGCATCCCTACCCACATCCCTGCCCGCTTCCCTGCCTGCCCCCTTGCCTGCACCACTACCCGCATCCCTGCTTGCATCCCTGCCCGCAACCCTGCCAGCATCTCCGCCAGCACCCTACCCGCATCCCTACCCGCACCCCTGCCCGCTTCCCTGCCTGCCCCCTTGCCTGCGTCCCTGCCCTGGGCTGCATTTCGCGGCGGGGTCGGTGGGTGTCACTAGAGCCCCGGCTTTCCCCGCCCGCTCCGTCGCCCCTCGGCCACGCGCGGGCCCCGCTGCCCGTGGCGGCGTGAGGGGGGTAGGTGGTACCCTCGGGGGGTGAAGACCCCCCCCCACACCCCACGTATAGTCCGGAAAAGAGACGTTTCCATATAGTCACATGAAGCGTGGGAGAGGGATTTAGAGGTTTGAGTGTGGGTTGTTGTTTGGGGGATTTTTTTTTTCAGTGAGGGGGGGCTGTCGAGTTTTTAACCCGGGTAGGGACGAGACCCCCCTTTCTCCTGAGGCAGGCGGGCACCCTCCAACTGGGGTTGCAAATCCAGCTGTTTGGAAAGGGCACAATTCCCATCATGCTCCTTTAGCAACTATAGAAATGCCAGGGGTAACAGTGAAAAAGCTTTTACTCCCGCCCCCTTAAGTAGGTGTGTAGGTGTATGGCCTGCCGTCGGGAGTGAGTCCAAGAGATATTTACATTTGGCTGAAGATCATCCATGAAGATGAGTGAGAGATCTCACTTGACCAGCAAGTGGGGAGGCTATAAATGGATATTTGTTCTTTTATAAAATACACACTTGAGCAATTTCATTATTTTTTTTCCCCCATGAAGTTTCCTGGCTATCTCACAGGTATAGTTTCTTCCCCATCTCCCACTTCTGGGAGGATTATGATTCTCCCTCTCGTTTTCCTTAAGAAAATCATAAAAGAAACCCCAAAGATAAATACTTTTAAACATCTCCCAGTCTTACGGACTATCCACATTTTGCAATGTGTTCCCAGCAATTTGCAACTTTTGAAAGCCAGGCATTGTTTCTCTCAACTTATTGAAATGCACAGCTATGTTAAATAGGTGGGGGGAAAAAAAATCCCAACCCCAACGACTTCTCTTTGGCTGCATATGCAAAGAGAGAGCAGCTTGACTCTTCCCTTGGTGTTTGTTAGTCACATCCTCTTGGCTATTGTTTTGCTGTTTGCGCTGGGAATCCAACTTATTTAATGGTAAAGAGCCAGGGGTAAGGGTGCTGGGGTGGTTTTTAGTTCACTCTTTCTCATCCGATCTGAGAAAGGAGAAAAAAACGTTAGACGTGCCAAGGGGCAGCTCCCAAAGAGCACTTTAGTCACCTTGTCGGAGGGATGAGGATCTCCCAAGTGACCAGCTAGACAATATACCACCTTCTTACACTGTCTAAATCATTTTGGGTTGTATGTTTAATTTTAGACGATCGTAAACCCCATCTGGTGGATAGGTGGACAAAACTCACCTGTTATTTCAGACGCTGAGCTACATGTACAAAAAGTACTTTTCCCCTTTTTCTAAGCCTTAGGAGGTGGTCCACTGCCTGCTGTAGGTTGCCTGTTTCTTGAAAATCCTATCCCAAGTCCCCCAGAAAAGCTGTTTATAGCAACGGGCCTATTTCCAATGTCAAGAAGGGGGGGGACACACACGTAATTTTCAAATTAGGAGATTGAGGAGGGGAGGGGGGCACAGAAACAAATAGGCTCCTTGTGAGGAAGGTGTGAGCTGCCTAAATTGAGAAACCGTCCCGCCTTTGAAAGCTCCCGAGTCCCAAAATTATTTTATTAAAAAAGGACCAAATTTCTGACGTTGTTATGGCAACAGAAATAGTTGGGTGGCAATGTGGGTCCCCATAACGTCAGATTGTAAGGAACCAGCAAAGTAAGCCCCGCGCTGTGTCTGGAAAAACAAACTGAATGGTGGTGGCTAAGTCTTATACTTCTTCCATTCAGCACAATCCCCATTTTCATCTGTCCAGTCACGCCGCCAGTGCCTTTAACGAAGGTGCCAGCAAGGCGTTGCAATATTTATTGCCTTCAAAGGCGAACCAAGATTTCAGCTTGTTATTTTTACCGTTGACATACTGCAAGAGGGATGTTTCCTTGCGGTTTATATTTACTCCTTCTACAGAGCCTCCGACTTTTTCCTTTTTTNATGCCCGCCCCACTTTTTTCTTTTTTTTTTTTTTTTTTTTTTTTCCTTTTTTTTTCTTTTCCAATTTATTTTCCGCTGCCTTTCCCTAGCGACACGTGCTCCAACCCCTTTTTGTCCCCGCTCTCCCCACCTCGCCTGCCGTGGGACCCTCAGCGGTCCCCCCCTGTGAAAACGGCTGAACGTGCTCCTCTTTAAACCTCCGCGGGACTTAAAATTTCCCCGCCGCTTTCCTTCCGCTGTAGCCGAGGGAGCCCTGAAACCGCAGCAGCCCCGTCTCCCCTAGTTCAGAAAACAGCCAGTTTGGGAAGAGTTTGGGAAGGTCCCTACTGTAACACGCTTCAGGGACCTTTTGTACAGCAGCCGAACGGGATGAATTTGCCAAGTTTCAAATTTCAGGGGCAGGCAGGACATTTGTAAGTCGGTGTTTTTGTTATTCTGGAAAAGTTCTTTGATTTGCAGGCTTTTTTTTTTTTTTCCTTGGCTTTTTTTTTTTTTTTTTTTAACCTTTAATAAAAAGGAGCTGGAGTGTGACATTAAGCAATTTTACAGCATTAGCAGCTTTGGGCTGTAAACAAAGACAAACGAATCCCGCTTACTTTCAGTCTCGGAAGTTTGCTGTCAGTTGTTCCTAAACTGGGGACTCGATCCTACGGGACGTTATTCAAGCCAAACACGGCTTGAAGTCTGGGAGGGTTGTGCCTGAGTAAGTACCCTGGAATCAGCCCCTCTGCCTGCTGAAAAAGAGAAGCGCTGGTTACCTCTTTTTAAAGATCTTCTCTGCAGTCGCACCCTCCATCCTAACGCTTTTGATTTGCTTTGAGATTGCCTTGCTAAGACACCGTTCTTGATGCAAAAGCCAGCAAGAATAAGGGGAAACAACATTATTTTTTTTTTGAGCAAAGCTGCTTGTTTTCTTTGTTAGGTTTTTTTTCTTTACCAAAAAAAAGAAAAAAAAAGTCTCCTCCCTCAAATAACACCAACCAAAAAACCTTTTATCAAAGCATCTGATTTTAATTTCATGTGATTTTTGTTTCGAGGTTCCTGAAAAAAATAAAACATATTTCCCCATTGTTTCAAGCTTCAATTTTCAGCATTTTACAGCATAAGATTACTTGACATTATTTAATTGGACATGAGGGTGTAATGCAGGAATTTCCGTTATGTGATGGATTAATTGTTTTCCTAATACTTTAAAGGCTGAGATCCAAACATTTTTCCATTCTATTGCAAAATTAACTGCAATAAATCTGTCAGACCCAATTATTCATTTAAAACATTCCACACTGATTAAATCTGCACATTTGCCTGCGTGCGAGTGCGAGAGCGAGGGAGAGGAGGTGCGCGCGGAGCGGGGAGCCCAGGTTTACTCCCTCTCCTTCTCAAAATGATGGCGGTCTTAGAAACGAGCCCTTTAAATTTAGCCTGGAAAATGTGATTAGCTAAATAGTCTAACGAGAGGATGAAGCATACGTGGACTCACATCCCTGAGCCTCCCTGCCGTCCCTCCTCCCCACGGCCAGGTCCGGACAGGCTGAAGTGTCACGTTTGGACGTTTGATGCTATTTGAAAACATCATGTTTTACTTCTGGAGAGGGGTGTATTTTTGAGGTTGTGGGGTTTTTGTTTGGTTGGGGTTTTTTTCCCTTTAGTTTGTTGATGTTTTCCAAGTCTCTAAACAAAGTCAGATGTGTTAACAGTCTTATTAACAATGTTAAAATGGAATTAACAGCTTGTGGATACCTCTGGAGTACAATAGCATGTCAGCCTACCCTGCCCCCTTATAAATCGCGTCCCGCTGTCTTTCTTTTGTTTCGTGCCCAATCAGCAAACTAAAGTTTTGTTGAGGCAGAAGGGCAGTTCAAGTGTTCCTGCTCCGGCGGAGGCAGGAGCGGCGGCGGGGTTTCTCCTGGGCCCCGGAGAGGCCCCCGCACGAACCAGGGAGAGGGAGCGACCCCCAAACCTGCAGGCAGGGCTTTGCTGACCCGCCTGCCTCCCTGACCTCTGCCGTGCTGTTTTGTCACTTTAAAAGGCTTTGCCGTGGTTGTAGTTTACTTTTATGGGCCTTTCAGCACGGTGACAAAAGCTTTTGTTTATTTAAGACGTAGAGCGGGTTCAGATTTCTATTAATCTTCATATCACTTCAGTGGCTTTGCCACTTCCCTAAAGGCTCGTCACCAAAACGGTGCCGTGCTTGGTCTTAGACAGCCAACATGGGCTGGGTAATCGCAGCCAGTTTGGGGCGTTTCAGAAATTGTATGCCTCTGAGAGTGGAAATTAGCACCGGCACATGCTGCTGTTTGACTCGGTTTCACCGTACCTTGGGAGCTGCGCTAAGGAAAGAATTTGTTTTGCCTTTTACTCTCTTAAGTTTAATTCTTGCAGTCAAACTCTTTAGAAGCACCAGCCAGCCCGTTGCAGTGCTAAATGTGTAACAAACATTTGATGACATTGGATTCTTTTCGTGTGGCTAGAATCATCCTGGATTAATTTACATAGAAAATCAGATGTAAAATGAGAGGCATTCCCTGTAAGGAAAACGCTTACATGTTTTGCTGTGTGGTGATTGTATTTTTACTTCTTTCATCCAGCAACCTCCAAGTATTGTACAATTCCTCACAGAAGTGCACAGCACTACCTGGCAGACACACATCTCAAGCCCTTTTATCGGTCAAAAATCTGCAAGGATCAGGCAGATTGCCGTTCACCCAAGGACCGCAAAACACTTGCAAGCCCGAACTGGAGAAAGCCGTCCCCTTTTGTAGCGGGGTGCAGGCCCCCTGGGCTCCTGGTCTGCCCCACGCACTGCTCCCCATCCCTCCTAGCTGGAAAGTGCTTGCTGGAGATGCGCCTGCCCATGGTGGTGCTCCAAAATGCGTAGTCTCCATGTCCAAAGGCTGATATCCAGAGCAATGGTTTTGTCTCTGGCAGCTTCACATGCTGTGCCCGCTTTGGCCAAGCTGGGGTACAGTCTTTCCCCACTTTCCTCATGCTCCCCAGTGTTGGCTCCTGACATGTCCCCATGCACATACCACAGCCCAAGGTGCCTTCCATGGGGGTAACAGAAGGATGTTTGGTTTCCAGCATGGGAGCTGCAGCTGGACCACTTGGCCCTGCTTCCCTCAGTCCTCTCTGGTGTGTGCACGTCTCTTAAACCCCAGGCTAAAACCCTGCCACTTTCTCTTCCTTTCCACTTACACAGCTGGTCTGTACGAGGAGAAGGTGATACCAAATGCAGTGCAAACTCATCAGTAGCCCATCGGCTGCTTGACTCCACTCTGGTGCACACCAAGCACGACCCCCCCTTGCCACAACATGGAAATGTTTCCCCTTTCTGAGGATTGTGTCCCCAGGAAGGTGTGTGGTGATGAGCGTTGAGTTAAATTCATTATTTTCTCACCTAACTGGTGCAAAAGCTCTCTCACAGAAATTTGTACCTGTTTCACCCATAGAAAAAAAAAGTATCTATTCTTAATAATGAAAGGACCAGGGTCATAAAGACTAAATGATGGATAAAATGTATATTCTTTATAGTATAGCTCGCATTACCATGTTGTGAAAGTATTATATTTAATAGGCCATTCAATAATATTCTAGTAACTCAGCTTATTTTAAATGCTCTGTGCCTGTTTTTACACTGCAGAGGTTTTACGTCACTTCAAAATTCTATGGGTAAACAGAGACATTTTCATCTTACTTTAATGCTTATGAAACTGGTGAACAAAGAAAAACTTGTAAACAGGTGCTGATTTATTTATAGAGAAAAAAAAATGCCCATTTTTGGGAAGTGTATTTGTTTTTATGCAGCATCTGCTGAGAGAATAAACATACCTTGTGTCTGACTCCTAGGAAATTCATAAATAGATGCAGCGTTTGCTGAGAAGATCTTTTTTGTTGATGGAAATTGTGGGTAACAATAATTCTGTCAATGCTTTGCATTTGTGGGCTTCTTCAAGAAGCAGAGCATCTCAAAGTGCCTCTGATCAGCAGTCCTCCCAGGAAGGGTGGGTGGGGGTGCTGAGCCAAGCTCCGCCAGTTGCCCTCTGCACCCTGGTGCTCCTCTCGCCATTGGCAGCCCCCTTCACCTGGAATAGAGCCCTCCCATCAATTACATCTCCACTGCTTGTGTTATGATTCTTATAAACCTCATTTATTTTAGTAGCAGATCAATGGCAATGGAGGAGCCCATGCTCAATGTCTGAGAAGCACAGAGCAGCAGGGCAGTCCCCACGGGATTACCTTTTATGGGGCTGCAGAGCCCAACCGTCAGAGGTGCTGAGACCTTCCCAGCAGAGAGGTTTTGGCAGCGTGGCGAATGCCTGCCGCTTGCCAGCTTCAGGCCCTGACATGGTTTTGTTTTACAGAGGCTTGCTCTCGTGTGCTGGTTTTCCAGATTCCTTGACCTACACATTCATTTCTGTGGTTATGCAGAGTTCACGTTCCTGCTAGACATCTACTAAAAGAAGACTTCAGAGTAATCCCATTTCCCCCTTTTTATTTCTATTCTTTATAATTTGTAGCGAATTCCTATAAAAGATTTGTATTTCGTGGAAAGCAGCGCAGCCTGTTTACTTTTATTGTCTGACAGTTTCATATGTGGAGCTAAGTGCATTAGATGTATCATCTTCTTGGTGAGTTCTTGGTAATGCCCAGAGGTGTTGCATGAGATTTTGATTTTGGAAAGGAGAGCCCCACAAGCTACACAACAAATTTAAAAAAAAAAAAAAGGAAAGAATAATCAAGCTTAGTGCCACCGGTTTAAAAGCTATTTTACGTGAGGGCATATATTACCTATTTGCTCATCCATTTGGCTCCAAATAATTCTCCTACAAAAACGTGCATTGGACCATCAGTGGAAACTGAAGCATAAGGGCGGAGGCAAAGGAGTATTATGTTATAAATCCAGAAAAAAATACCCACATATTCCATATTACAAATGCAAAGACATCTATTCGAAGTAAAAATGAGGTACTGCAAAAAATCTCTCTGTGATTAGGCCTTCTCTGTTTTAAAGAAGCTATGATATTATGTAGTATGATACTATCTTTTATTTAAGTCTAACACTAGTAACATGTACTTTTTGGACATATTTCCTGCTGATGTGTCTGTAGCTTCTTCCAGCTGTTGGAGGTAGGTAAGATGGGAAGGAGTACTCAGTTTTAGTGAAGAGTGGCTGTGCAAGAGAAGTGGTCATCACTCATTGGATGGAGCAGATTCAGACCCCTTGGAGGACCCCCTTTCCCGAGTTCTCAGAAAAGGCCCATGGATGTCAATGATAACCTCTCAATTGCCTTCATCTGCAGGAAAAGCCAGCATGTATCTTTAGGGCAGGAGGAAAGAGTGGCTGGCTTTGACAGGTGTCAGTTTGGGGGTTTCTGTTCCTTCAGGTGAGCTGCATATGGGCTGGGCCAACATGGGGGTCAGGGTATAAGCACAAAGCAGAAGTTGCCAAGGACAGGAAGTCCCATCTTCAGAGCAAAAAGAGTTGCCTTGACACAGAATGCACCATCCAGAGGAGTAGGGCACAAAGACCATTGAGAACCAGACATTGTCCAGGTATCTGTATACCTGGTGTTCAGTATGCCGGAGGGAGGCACTGGGACCAAACTTAAAAACTCCTGTGGACTTCCCCAGAGTAGTCCCAGGGTCACCCTTAAGCTTAAAACCCACCTGGTTAAGTTTTTCCAAGATAAACAGTTGTGTTTGTATTTTGTGGTCATCTGTCTTGGATTATTTATTTATTTACCTTTTTCGTGCCACACAATTTTTATTGAAGACATCCTGCAGGTTAACTAGTTGCAGATGACTTCAGTTTCAGTGGCTTCTGCCCTTGGAGGGAGGTGCAGTGAGGTGGCCAGAGGGAGGTCTGTTGGGATCCAAGGTATTGGCATTTCATCCCAAGGTGAAGCTGCCATGGGGCTGATGCAGGTGAGCGGTGGCTTGGAGGAGGGAGATTCTGGCTACCAGAAAAGGACTGTGGTTCCCCAAGTCAACTGAAGAATCATATCACACCAATTTTTCACTAGCACTATATTTTTGTGAACAGACATTCACACTAGGAAATGCTGTCTCAAAGTAATTGATCTATATAACTATACCTATACAGAGAGTTTTCCATAGAGGTATAGTACAATAATGATTCATGTAAAGGACATGAGAAGCATTTTAAAGACGTAGCGCCTTTAATTCTACATAATTTCCTGTTACAAGCTGATTGTTAAATTGGGAAACTTGGGAAAACCTTGCAAATGAGGCTGCTGGTTTATTTATTTATTTATTTGTTTCGTTTCAGCTGAGACAGATGGGATTCTCGGATCATGCACTGTTAAGCCTTCCTTTGGAATTCGCGCCACTGTGGCCACAGAGCCCAGATGGTGCTTAAATCTGTCATTTTTTAACAACCCGACTTTCTTAATTTTATATCCAAACACATTGAGCATTCGAAGTGATTAATTACTGTCCAGATATGTCTGTGCTGCAGCAATTTACTGGCGTGTGCCAAAGATCATTTCGCTTTGGAGTAGGTACTTTCGTGAGGGCTGAGCGGGTGGCAAGAGGCTCACCAGCAGATACTTCACGTTGGAGGGGGCAGCGTGGTGCTGCTTGTATCGTCCCTCTCCCACAGCAGAGGCTTAGCAGAAAGTTTCCCTGAGTAAAACAGAATTTTGGTGCAGATGGGTATTTTACAGCTTCCATAGGGGCTTTTCACTATTGCCGCCTAAGTTTCAGCTTCACCAAATCTCCCCTTTCTCATCAAAAGGGATTTGGCTGATGCCTGACAAGTACCAGCGTTATCTTTTCAGGATTTTACATCCAGACACTAGTGACATGGCCAAGATTATAATGGCCAAGCATGTAGTAAGAAAAAGCAGAAGGGTTTTATTCAAGAAGCAGAGTTTGTTCCAGAGGTTTCAGGAACGAAATGATCAAATTACCACAATTCTTCAGAATCAGATGTTTCTCTGGTGGCTTCTCCTCAATTGTTATTTTGAAGTGATAATTCTTCTGGAAGAGTTTAAATGCTACATGCAAGTCCAGCACTTGCATGTTTTCAGCAGGCTGCTATCAATTCCTTGGGTTTTGGAAATAAGTGAAGTGACGCTGCACGGTCCGTGCAGCTCCACCTCTAGCTTTGCTGCAGACGCCAATGTAGCCCATCAAAATCCTTGAACCACTGTTGCTGTTCCTTTTGACCAAGCACTGTTAGACAACCACCTGAAGGTTGGTTTTGGATTGGTTGCTGCGTTTTGTTTGTTGGGTGACATAGGTTTGGTGCAGGTAGAACTGCTGCTTTCAAAAAAACCCAGAGAAGTGAGAGCTTCCTCCAGTGTGCCTGGAGTCAACCAGGGTTTCTAGGGCTTTCCTACCCTTTGCAAAGGAATTGTGGTGCCTGCGCTATGTTAAACATCGGCAAAGCAAATGTCTAACTCTTGCCATGACTGGGGGACACTGGATACCATCAGGCTTTGTCACTCCTTCTTCATACAGTCTTGTAGAGTTTTAGTTGTTAGCATCACTGTTTCATGTCTCCCCCACCACGCGTACCCCCACTGGCAACCACTGCATGGGGAAGGAAAAGACCCAAGTTACTAGAGAATGGTTTGCACTTATCCAAGGAGTAGAACTTTACCAGTGATGAATTTTGGTTCTTCTTAAAAAACCTTGAGACAGAACTATTCCCTGCCATATTAACAACACACTTTAAAAGAAAATTTGGTTCTGGAAAAGCAAAATGAGATTTTCCCCCCCTCCCCTCAATTTCCTGGCATCTGTATGGAATTGGGTGAGTAATAAGTAATCAGATGGTCAGACACCACTGGCTAAATGTACGCTATCAGGTTTTAAGGAATACCTTCTACTAAAAGGGAAATGTGCTGTTCTACGACTCAAATAACCAAAGTGTAACGTTCAAAGGAGTGTATTCTACAGTGGTACAACTTATGTAGATTTTTTTGTTTCCTTGAAAATAAGGATATTGCGAGCTCCAGCACAGCACGTGCTAATATACATACAGGTATTTATAAACCGAGTTTAGACAAACACGCATATAAAGTGAATTTGCGTCGACATTGAAGTGACTGTGTTATATTCATACTGGTGAATGTGTGTGTGAGAGAGTGTATAATTAGTCTGAATTAAATATACTGTAGTTTCCATTATTTAACACACTTGTGCGGAAGGCTTCTATTCCAAGAGCACTACATCTCGGTATAGACAATTCCCTTGTTAAATTTCAGTTGAATTTAATTACTGTTGGTAATTACTGACTGGCAGTCACTGTTGCGAAATTGATAATTAATATTAAATAACTAATGTTCAGGAATTAGGGAAAAAAACCCACCAAAACTCTTTTGAGGAGGGAGGTGCCTCAGCACCGAAGCCCAGTGCCACATCCCAGCACTGCTTCTGGCAGCGGTGAACACATCCTCTTTCACATCCAAATCTTCATCCTTGCTTGTAACACAGTCTTGGGAGGTCTTACAGTAATTCTGTCAAGTTGAGGCAGTGCTTTGCCGCTTGCTTTCGGTTTGTTATTTAATAAGGCAGGAGAAGGCTGAGTGGGTTCTGTTCTGTTTTTTAGGAGGAGAGATTTATTGGCTTTCTGGGGCAGGGAGTTTGAGTTACTATGTGTGCTTCCCCATGCTCTTACTGGTGATATTTGTTTCTGGTATGACATTTTGTGGCCAGGCTAAGAATGCTGT
The DNA here is from genome assembly GCA_013400555.1 of Jacana jacana. NCBI lineage: Eukaryota > Metazoa > Chordata > Aves > Charadriiformes > Jacanidae > Jacana > Jacana jacana. The sequence continues at coordinate 229,491 of VZTM01012519.1, read as the reverse complement.
AGCTGGGAAGGTTTTCTGTCCTTTCTGGTTTGTACTCTACCATATACTAAGAGGTGCGTAGATGACACCTTCTGTAGCGTTGTGGTGTTCAGTTAATTTTTATGTAAGTTATAAACCTGAAGTTTATAGAAAAAGAACTGATAAGCCCTTAACCTAAGCCCCACTATAAAAAATAACCACTATACATTATTAGTATTAAATAATCCTGGTTAGTTTTTTTTTTTCTTGTTTTTTTTTTTTCCTTTGATGAATAATTCATCTTGGTAGCAGCTCTGTAAGCTGTTAATAATAAGCATCGTAAGTTTCCATTAAAGTGAGTCCTGGTGTTGTGGTGGCAGTTGACCCCTTCTCTTAAGGAGGTTTGTTTCTCTCCTCAGTTTGCTCCTGGGTATAGTAATACCTAAGTTTCGATAACCCATTAAATGACTGTACTAAGCATCAGCAGTTACTTCTGAAGCTCCTAGGTGCCCCTAGAAGGTAATAATCAGAGTTTCTTAGATGATGAAAGTGCAAGTTTGGTGGGGTTTTTTCATACTAAAACATACTAAAATATTTCATTTTGTACATCTGTAGCTTCAGCTCTGTTTTGTCCTTCCTATATAAAGCAAAATAATTTCTATTCTATGAGAAGATCCTGGTTCAGGTTCTCTTTATTTCCAGGTAGAAATAGAAAATGATGCTACCAGGTTTGTGCTTTTCATGATACTTCAGGGCAGTTTCGTCTGGGAAGAAGTTACTGCTGTTGACACTTTATTATTGTATGCTTGGTTTTGGTACAGAAATTGCTTGGACTATGTCCATGGCATCTTCCTTAAATCTTGTTGCCCAGAGAATGATCTGTACTGCTCACTGCCTTTGGACACTTAAAACATCTGAGGGTGTCTTCTCCTTGGAGTCTACCCCTCGGGAAATCCAAGGGTTTGATCTGACTACTCAGAATATAGAAATCCTTTTGATGAGTAAAAGTTAAACCAGGTTATGTTATAAAAAACCCAAAACACAATCAAAAGGATGAAACTCCCAAGATCCCGGTTCCTATCCAAATTTTAAAAAAAGCCCACTCCATCTGATTTCAAATCTATTGGCATTTATCTTGATTGTTNACCCTTTAAGTATTTATAGGTGTTGATCAGATCCCCCCTCAGTTTTCCCTTCTCCAGACTAAAGAGACCCAAGTCCTTCAGCCTTCCCTTGTAAGGGAGATGCTCCAGGCTCCTAATCACTTTCGTAGTCCTCTGCTGTACCCTCTCCAGCAGTTCCCTGTCCTTCTTGAACAGGGGAGCCCAGAACTGGAATCAATACTCTAGATAGGGCCTCACCAGGGCAGATTAGAGGGGCAGGATAACCTCTGGCATTGACAGACTTTCTCTGTGTTGTTAGCCTAGGCTTCCCATTTTCACCAGTCCTGTGTCACACAGGATGTAAAACTTCATTACAAAAGACTGTAAAACAAGTGGCATTTATTCTGCAGTTTACCTTTGTCGTGTGGTCAAAACGAGATGAGGAGAAAAGAGTATCCCACATACTAGGGCTCCTCTCTCCTTCCTCTGGGAGTGCTTCTTCTCAACACCCCAAACGGATGCTGCTCTAATCACAAAAAAAAAAAAACCCACCCTGTCTTTCACAAGTGAGTCTTTTTTAACCTTTTCCTAATGAGTTCCCAAGTGCTTTTTGGCCATAGACATTAAAGCTTGTGTGTTTGCGATTTCCCTGGCAAGCTGCCGTTCGTAAAGAGGATATAGTGTTTTCTTGGTCCTTTGCCCAAAGTAATTTTGCAAGGAACTGTAACTGCATTTAGTACATGTTGTTCATTGCAGAGAAGTCATTGTAATTGCATTTGATCACAATCAGTTTATGGCTCTTTTATCATGTTTTCATGCTGCATATCTACTCAAACATCATAGCAAAACTTAATGGCTACTGTTTTACTTCTGCGTAAAACATTTTATGGCCTTTTTGTGCAGCAGACATCAGGTTTCAATCACCGTTGCCCCATAGAGAGAGAAAAAAGTTGGACGAAGAACTATCAAAAGTCCTTAACTACATAAAATTTTATTTCAGGTCAACGTCCCATAAAAGATATTAAATGTATTTTGTGGTATATTCTGCACATTAACAATTTTAGAGGAGCTGCAATATTTTGGGGAAAGCAGTATGAAAGGGGGAAGTTAATTCACAGGAGATGTTTTACATTTGGGGTAGTTTTCCTTTGTAAAAGGATGGATTTGGATGTGGAAAGTGCCCTAGTCACTTTCTCAGAGCAGCTTTAAAAGCTCGCCGTTGCCTCCACAGAATTCAGATTTCTGACCTTCTGCTGAGCTTTTTTAATGGCTGCTTTAAATTTGGGATCTTCCATTCATAAAACCCGGCACAATTCATGCGCCTTAAATGATATCTTTTGCTGCCTGAGCGCTGCCGAAGTTCCCAGCTGAAAAGTTTAATTAAAAGGGAAACTTTGACATGCTGCTGAGAAGATTAGTTCACATTAGGACGGCGAGATAAAAGAAAATTTACTTCTAATCTAATTAACACCAATTAAAAGATGTAAAAGAATTTGCATCGGCCAATTGTTAATTATGCATCAGTTTGCCTTTCCTGTGACAAAACCCAGCGAAACGTGACCCGTTCAGTTTTAGGACACCTCTAGTGTGAGGATATTGCCACAGTCACTTTTCACGCGAGTTGCCAAAGAGGGTAACACTTACTTTGTGTCATCCCGGTGCTTCGCTCTGTGCTCAAGATTTTAAGTGGACGGTTATTTCAGCTGAATTGGTCTGTGATTTGACAACTGCATGTAGGGATGATGGAAATACAAATAAAAATTCAGGTTTTGCAGAAGCCTATTGTGTGTATTATATATGCTTCATCTCCTTAAATGAATGTATCTAATAGTTTGGAGGTGTTGGAGGGGTACGCCTGGCCACTTTTCCGTGAGTGTATTTACACATGCTTGTATTTCTTTTGGCTCACATCATTTTTGAGGTCATCTGGCAGCAAATACGGTTTTGTCCCACGTGCTGTGACTCTGCTTTTATGCAGGAAGTAGTACTTTGGGAGGACAGGTCTTCTCCATTTGCTTCCAGGTGGAAGGCTGAAGATATTTCATTGCTGTATGGTAGGCACTTGCTGCGAGTTTAAAATGTTCTTTATTTTTTTAATGTGCATTTGCTTTTTTTCTACCTTGCAGTTTTAAACTTTCTACTTTTGCAGATTTAAACATGAGGTGTCTAGTTGAATATAAAGGACGGACCCAGGCAGGACTATGTTGTTTACATTCTGTTAAACACTTTATTTTTACTGAGGTTATCACACTACTGGATGTTTTTTTTATATAAGTAGCATTTTTTGCTAACACCACCAAATGAACAGTTAGTTTACGGCATTGGTTTCTGCTTGTGTCTTCAGTAACTTGAAGATAAATTTAATACAAATTTCCTGAATTCACGTTGACCTTATCCTTTTTTTAAACTCTTTTACTTGCTGTCTGTCTGTACAGCCGGTATGGTAGCTGTGGTTTGCCTTCAATGTGACAAGTCTAACAGGGTTATGAAGATGTCAGAGCTCTCAACAGCAAGAAGGTTGCATACTTCTCATAGCCAGCTGCAGAGGAAAGGAGGGCCTTGTTTGAGTCTGAAAGAGACCCAAACCCGTTTCAGGAAAGTAATATGGCAATGGAATTTTATGGCCAAGCAGTATATTATGGGGACAAAAGGGGACAGGGATCATGTAAAGGGAATGGAAATATTTTTGTTACAGTATTGCTTGCAATCAAATGGTGCAGAGTTTTAACAATGTCTTAATTAAGAATTGCCCTGCATTTTCTCAATAATATTCAAAACCCCAAGTAATTCTTTACCACTGTTGAAATGCATCAAGTAACTCTTCTGTATGTCTTCTTGTTCGTGTTATGCCTTGCTGTGCTGTTCTGTACGCTTTATATTACCTTTTGTGAAAAGCATCACAAAGGTTCTTTCAAAAGAAAACAAACCAGGAGCTAGAACATTAAGAGTACATTATATATTTGACCAATCACTTTTATAAAGTCTGATGCAAGTCTTTAATCTGAGATCCTTGGAGAATGCTTTAGTTTTTAATATTTCTATGACCTTCTCCAGGGGACTGAAAAATTACTTTGAAGTATCAAAGTGGTGCATGGAGTTTTAGCTGTGTGATTCCCAATAAAGTCAGTAGGAGCCAGGTAGCTAAAACTCAACACAACTATGAAAACATACTCCGTGTGCAGTGTTAAGTAGTAAAGCAATTCTGTGACATGGAAGTGACATTTTACTGCATTTGCTGGCTTTATAGATCCACTCAAGGCTTGTATTTTTACTGGAGTTTCACTGTTCAGTGAAAATAATAAAAGCATATTCAAAAGCAGGTGTAGGCTCTTCTAGTAAAAGGCACAGCTGCTGGGAAAAGCTGGCAGCTCACATGTATTTCTAATGTAACACGGCAAAATCAGTTTGGCAAACTCTGAGCTTGTCACCTGCACGCTGGTCATATTCTAAACAGCTGTTCAAGGTGCCCTAAAACACTTCGCCTGCTTTCAGCCCAGGGCCAAAATCAGCCCAATGGCGCTGGCAGGGGATGGAGATTTCCCAGCTCAGCCATGCTCCTGTCCAAGGAGAAAGATGAGACAGTGCTTCCCAGAAGTACTGACAGGGAAAACAGACACCCAAAAGAGAAGCCTCATCTAATTAATACCATTTCTTTCAATCTGAAATACCTCTACACTTGGCAAATGCATCTACAGAATAGGCATTCAGTCTTTGAACATCAGCAGAGGCAGAGAGATCTGGGGGCTTGGGGGGGGTTGTGCTTTTTTTTCAATATCAGGGTTGTGAGAACCTCTACGAGGGCAAAATGTTTTTATTTGATGTTGTTTCACCTATGAACTGAGAAGACAAGGCTTTTAATGGGCACTCCAGCCATTTGTATTTAGAGATTGCCCTGAGGATTTGTGCTGGATAGGTCCTGAAGAAATCTGTCACCACATCTTAATTAAACATTGTCACCAGCTTCCAGTAGCGTGCCTTTACTTTTAGCTCATGGCAGTAAGATTTTTTGTTTTGTCTGTCAAAGATTTTCATATGTTATATTTTATATGAGCTTCTGATTATTCTCCAAGCCCTGCTGCAATAAGTTTTACCCTGTATAAAACCTATATATATTCTTTTGTATTGACCATGATAATCTGCCTTACAATTTTTCTAGCAAATGCAATCCATAAAATCAGAGGTGTTGGTCATCCTCATGAACTGCCTTTCAGCTCTGCTGGGCTTGTTGCTCTTGATATTTTCTAGCTATCGTGTCTTTCTGACTGAAAGCAGCTTTTTTTTATAGAATGCCTCTGGTCCAGGCAAATTTACACCAAATAAGTTGCCTAGAACATGAAAAGCTAATTGAATTCTTTTTGAATGACAGAGAAGTTTCTGTATCATTTTTTTTCTGAAAGAGTGTGGGAAGTCTGATTTATAATATTGAGGGAGGGAAAAAATGCAGCAGTATCTCCATTCAGTCATGTCCTAAGGTACATTTATGTAGAGGCTTCACCAAAAAAAACCACAAATTGCCATTTTCCAAAAGAAAAGCCCATGCTTATGGTTGTTTTGGCTCTGGAGCTGCATGCAGAAATTCATAGGGTTGTCATACAACCAGGGATGAGTTAGAAATAATTGATCATACTCAGTGGAGTATTAACAATGCTAGAGAAATGAGACCATCACAATCTTTAAGCAAAACTCAATTCCAGATTTTCCTGCCAAGGTCATCTTTTTTTTGTCTACTACTTCACAAGAAGAGCAAGCATTGAGAGGAGGTGACAAGCACAGCTCCATTTATGTCCTCAAACTTGGCTTTTGTCCAGTTTGAAGTACCTTTGGAACCAGCACATCTCCTTTGCATCCTTCTGCCCCAAACCAAAACATCCTCTGAAAAACTCACAACACAATCAAGGTGTTAAGCATCTCTAACATTTAACACAAGACAAGTCAGCTGTTCTATTCATCTTGCCTAAAATCAGAAAGGGGATTTAAAGCTTCCAAATCTTGTATTTCACAACAACGTGCAGTAGCCACGTGACACTCTGAACAGCCTTCTAATAGCATCCCTACCTGGGCTTGCCATGTCCTCCCAAGCAAGGATCAGAGCTGTCTCCCAGTGCTGCTGGCTGGGACATGCTCCTCAATGCACCACAGATGTAGTTTCCGAGAGGTGTCCTTCAGTTACTCCAGAATTTTGGGGCCTGAGTTCATCTTTAACTGACTTGACATGCTAAGAAGCCTACAATACTCAAAAGATACATCTGGCCATCAGTATATGACTACAGCTTCTTGATATGGCAGTGATGTGCTGACAACTACATTTTCACCCAGAAGTTGTGAAATGCGCAGATTGCATCACATGACCTCAACAACGCTGCAACGTTGATGCAGCTAGGAAAGTGTATTTGTAGTGTTCAAGTTATAGCGTTTCGTACCATCAAGTGTTTCGTTGTTACCATGATCATTTCAGCTTTTCTCAAGCTGACTGAGGAATTTACAGAATTAAGTAACATGGAAAGATAGCAGGTAGTGTCCAGGGACTAATGTATCCTTAATCCCCAAATTTTTGTTGTGCAAGTCTCAGTGCAGTTTGCCAGGAGCTCAAGTGCTACACAGGGTCTTCAGAGAAAAGTGATGGTAATTTGTCTTTAACATGGGCATATAGCTCCCAGGATCTACAGGCTCCAGCATATAAAATGACCCACAGCACAGGCTGCAGAGCTAAAAAATCCATATCAAAGAGGAGTTTCAAAACAGTACGCTGCATTTGGATGCCATAGGCTTGACTTCTTTGGGCCCATAAGTTGTATGAATTAGATTTCCTGAGCTGCTTTGATATTTTTTTCTAGTGCCATTTTGAAACTTTTTGAGAAGGCCATATTTATGAAATACTGACCTGCACTTTAGGATCCCAGCACAAGGCCAAGGACTTGCTCGGTTTTCCTCCTCTGCTATCCCATGCGTGTTTATACTGACCTGCTGGGAAAGGTATAGTGATATTTATTGGTATATGACAATAGAGTAACTTTTCTCAGACAGTTTATCCAAAATGACATTTCTGTCATTTTTAACAGCACCATGTATGTTTGTACCGATGTATTTGTACATTTAATTAAATAATTAAATCCTTGCCCTTGATTTGTGATACGTAGCAAACATGTCTGAATAACAGAAGAAATATTGGTATAATTACATTAGCTTTATTAGACTTTTCAGGTTTAAAGATGTCACTAAGATTATGATTATATTTAATAGACTGTGCTTTTATTATTTATCTCTCTTTAGTTGAGAAATACTTGGAAGAGTGCAGAGACTGAGACGAATTTTCATTACGTACCTGGTCAGGGACCAGACTAAATGATTCTTTAAGCAGTTTGGAAAAATAAAAATGCTCATTGAAGATTTGTTAAGTCATGTGAGAATATGCATTAAATGCTTATCTCTCCTGTGGGCATGTAGGTATCAGCTACTTGGTTTACTGTGTGAGGTTTAATGCTTTTCTTCTAATTTCTAATGAACTTTACCACCAGACTACTTGATCATGACTAAGCCTATGAACAATGCAAATGGAATTGCCCCCTGATGGTGAGGAATGGGGCCCAGATGGCCCTTAAAAGGTGATAATTAGGAAATATAGCATATCTGAGTAGCTAGAAAGAGAGAAATTTGTTGAAGACAGTCAATCTGTTTGAAGCAATGGTCTTTCCCTTAATTATATAGATTTTCATTTAAGGCTGCTTTAAAGTAAATTTTCCCAGAAAATTTTATTTGCAACTGGAAACTAGAAACCACTGATTCTGCTTCTCCCTGTTTTAAATTCTCTGTGGAACCTTTTTTGTCTCATGTGGTCTTCAAAATATGAGTGACGGGCTGGCTGCCTACATTCTGGCAGTATTTGGGGTTGTAGGTATTACACTGCTGCAAAATGGCAACAAAATGAGAAGCACCAGATACAGATATTGGTGTGTTGTAAAACATATGTATTACCAGAAGTCAACTGTAAACTCTGCTGGATGAGGATTTGCTTGCTTCTAGGAAGATTTGTCACTGTTTTGAGAGGTTCATTGGGGGTTTATTAAAGTTCAGGCTTTTATGTCTCTATTTAACTTTATAACTTTATTAAAACACTGCAATTTGGAAATATATTGTTGCTTTATATTATAGCTCAGATGCTAATGAAATAGAACCACAGGTCTTTTAAGGCTTTCTATTGTAGCTCTCTTTCTACAGCTGCCTTAAAAAACGAGCTTTTATGTTGATTGTATTTTCTGTGTTGTGAGGAAAATGCTGCTGGGGAAAGGACATCCATTTTGCATCTGGGAGGATATTATGGGGTAAAGAGACAACTTACTGGTAAGTCCACTACTACTAGCTTTGTAAATTTGGTAAACTCTGTACCTGAGAGTGATGTGACTCAAGCATCCATCATCATTTCAGAGGACAGGTAAATAGATATAAAGGTAGAAACATATGGCAGGTAGGGTCATATAGAGTATTACTGTTTTGAACACGAAATCTTGACTTGAGTTCAGGTGTTGAATGCGAGCCTGTGACAAGTATTTAGCAAAAACCTGTTGGGATTTGTCTCAACCTGATGTCAGATTCACCATGTCAGAAATAATTCTCCAAAACAGAGGCATACCCTGCAGACTGTCTTTTCTTGCTGTGGGAGAGGAGAGGCTTGCTGACAAAATAGGGAGGGTCCTCGAGGAAGATTATTTTGTTCCCTAAAATACTTAATTCTGTCTCGTATTCTGTCCCTTAGGAAATGGTACCGTGTTATTAGCCTGTCACATTGAAATGGAAATACAGGGCTCAGCAGTCACTGTATTGCCAGGGCCCAAAAGTGCTCTGATGATCATTGCCTGTGGTAACCTCCACCTTAGGTTATGTATTGCCCTCTTGTTTCTAAATGCATTTTCCTCAGCTTCTCCCGTGCTGAATTGGGATCATCACAAGGTCAGGTTTCTAGATCCTTAAATATCAGCACGTTACTGGTTTCTCTTCTGCTGGACCATCCTTTTCTTACGAGGAACCAGAAAACAGTGGTAACAGAAAGCCAGCCTACTGAGAGGGAAGCTGCAGGAAAAAATATTTTCCCACAATTTCTTTTGATTTTCTCTCTTCCAAGTGCAAGGTACTCCAATGCATTGCATGATACCTGCATTGGGTTCTGACTTCTATGTCTAGAAGTCTTATTGCAGTATGTAAAAATATTTCCAAGGCTTTGAGTGCACTTGTAACACCTTGTTTGACGATACAGATAATATAAAATGGTAGTATTAACATGAAGTGAAATTAAACAATAGTCTTTGTTGTCAGATTGCTAGAGGTTAATTCTGACATTGCTGTAATACATCCATAAATTGTTTCTCAGACTGATAAGTTCGACCTCCCTCATATTTATTTTTTTTAAATAAAGAGTTTTGAAGCATGAAAACAATGTTTGTGATGTGATATTTCACATTTTTAAGGAGAGTTTTAAAACTACTAGAAATGATATAGAAAATATTGTACGTTGTTAAGAATAGCTCTGGCTGGCAGTATTTAAATCCAAGTTAATGTAGTTTTAGGAGATACGTGACTGCTGAAGTGACAAAAAAGTACCAGCTGTAAGTGCGGGGGGTGGAATGGTAAATAGACGTAGCAGATTTCCTCCTCCCTCCTCCCTGCCTCACACATTACAGCATACTGTAAATAAGAGTAGGACTTCAGCAAAGCCTGTGGGATTTACAATGTGCCCGATCCAGGAGTGGTCCAGGTACAGACCTCACTGACTGGTGTCCATGTCTACAGCCAGATCCAGCTTGCAAGTGAGAGCAGTCATGGTGAGAATTACCCGTGGCCCTTGCGTGATTTAGATGTTTTTGAGCACTCCCAATAGCTCTGCACATTTGAATAAAAGCAAACACATAAAAGAGGCTGTGCTTCTTTATCCCGATTGTGGGGAGTTTTCCACATGCTCAGCTTTATGCCCATCCAAAACCACAAGGACATCCAAGTGGATGGAGTTAGAGGTGTGTAAATAGACATCAAAGGAGACAGGTGGTTGATGTCTGCATGTAAGAAGTTAGTTGCCTATTTGGTCCAGAAGTGACTTTCCATTTGACAAGTCGCGTGTGCGTTTTGAGTCCCTCACTCTTGGAGGGACATTAAAGTGCTGGAGCGGGTCCAGAGAAGGGCAACAAAGCTGGTGAGAGGTCTGGAGAACAAGTCTTATGAGGAGAGGCTGAAGAAGCTGGATTTGTTTAGTCTGGAGAAAAGGAGGCTGAGGGGAGACCTTATCACTACAGTTACCTGAAAGGAGGCTGTAGTGATAGTATCTTCTCCCAAGTAACAAGTGATAGGACAAGAGCAAATGGCCTCAGTTTGCACCAGGGGAGGTTTAGACTGGATATTAGGAAAAAATTTCTTCATTGAAATGGTTGCCAAGCGTTGGAACAGGCTGCCCATGGGAGTGGTTGAGTCACCATCCTGGAGATATTTAAAAGACAGGTGGAGGTGGTGCTGAGGGATATGGTTTAGTGGTAACTTGGCAGTGCTGTTTGGACTCGATGATCTTAAAGATCTCTTCCAACCAAAACAATTCTTTGATTCTATGTGTCTTCCACCTTTCCTTCCTTCTCAGTACTGATCTTAAATCCTCCAGGCAGCTGTGCCCTCTTCCCTGCCGTAAGAGGGGGCTTTGTTGCCACCCGGTTACATCTCCCAAGTCTCCCAAGTGCTGCATTTCTTTTTGTTCTGGTTGTTGTAAGCCAAATAAGCAAATTTCATCTGCCAAACACAATTGGGCTGCTATGAAGCATTTCCATAGGCCAATATTTTGGATTCCCTTCTGCTTTCAATGGAATAATTGGATTTATTCTGCTGCTCTTTCTCTGGTTTTTGTTAAAAAAAAAAAAAAACCAAACCAGAAACTCTTACTCTTACTCTTGTTTGGTAATGAAAAAGGGTGGTTTTAGTCTCTATCCATCCCAGCCTACCAAAAACCTTCCAGAACGTTCCATTGTGTCATTTTACAAGTTATTTATTACAAGTTTAATTTTACAGAGCAGGAAGGAGAAGACAGAGGTGGAGGGTTACTGCATGGTGCTCTGATGCGATTCAATGTGCTTGTTCTGTTTATTATAATTGATTGGGAATGGTTAAAGTACCTAACAGCTGCCCACTATATTGTGCTGATATTTATATGCTACTTTTATATTCTGTCTGAAACCATAAGCACAAAGGGTTTCTAAAGAATTAATATTAAACTTGCTTGTAAAATTCCAAGGTTTATAGCACTATTCCTTCAGTGCAGACCTGTTTGGTTTATGTGGGTGGATGCTACTTAACTCTGTGTGATACTTTTCCATGCCTCCTTCACACAGAAAAACTCTAGGTTTTGAAAAGTTTAAAACCTTTTATCTTACTGAGACTAGCCTACCATCTCTTTGTAAGGAAGTTATTTTGAAAGTAGATGACACATATACATGCAAGATTAACGTGGGGTAGATATCCTGAAGTACTTCAAATCACTCAATCACTCAGGCAACCAGTGGCCACTTTTCCTTAGCACTTGAAACCTTTTGTTTAGGATTAACCCCTTAGTAGCTTGCTTCTTTTCAGTTTCAAACAGCCTAAGGCTTGATCCAGGAGATTATGCCGGTGCAAACTGGCTCAGGACCATCTTTCCCCTTTGTCCAGTGACCACACTTGCAATGGGGCAGGTCTCTGATGTACTCTCTCCGAAGCTGGATTTATGATTTCACATGTTTTACACCCAACCTTGGATCCTTTCCTGGTTTCCTGCTGCACTAATGCAACCCCACCTCTGGGTGGGGTAAACCACAAGTCTTTTATTTCTTTATGGACCTGTGACCATCACAAGCCTTCCTTCCATCCACCCAACGGTGTCGGCCTGTTGATAAATGGACACCATAATCTGGAGGAAAACCTGTAGCTCTTTCTAGTTGTTGGCAAACCTGAATGTCTCAAAGGCATCCTCTGGAGGTTCTGCCATGACTACTGTGGTCATTTCTCCAATTTCAGTGCCTTCCTGGGAGCCAATGTGTTTCAGTCCCATAAATAACAATATCCTGGTGCCTTCTTGTGCTCTGCACATATATTGAGCGTTAAGTCAACTGAGAGCATGCAAAAGCTGAGAGCAAGTTGGGATGAACTGAAGGGGTTGGGGGAAAGAGAGCAAGCACATTAGACCTGCGTGGGTGGCTTTTCTAAGGGTAAAGGAGGTGTGATATGAATTTTTTCTGAGTCCTGACTGCAGGAGGTGGTGGGGCTGTCCTTGCTGTCTCTACCTCCAGGGAGGCTGGTCTTTCCCCAACTCGCAGCCTCTTAGGAAACCAAACCAGAAACTCTTTGCTATAACCCTAGTCCTATCTGGTGCTACCTGCCTCATTGTTGTGCCAGCTGGAGCATCTGAATCTCTAGTTTCCTTGTTGAATAAGGTTTTAATAAGTCTCCACCTTTTAAAGCCCACAAGGTTTTAACACATATAATAATAATAATACTGCTAAGAGTATTCTGGGTTTGAACTGTGGGGTTCCCACATTTCCAAGCTTTTCTCTGCCATCAGCCAGTCTTGAGATTTGCCCTCTTTTAAAAATCATCATGTAGGTCTATGACTCCCGAAAAGAAAGTGTGAACACCAGACAGCATACCATGTTTTATAATGCTGATAAATCCCAAGGACACAGTTAGCAGACTGAATGTTGACAAAAACGAGAAGAGGCAAATGCCCCTATGAGTATGGTTATTTGTGCCTGTTTTCTTTTCATGGGCTGGATTTAGCTTTAATGAATGCATCAGTGTGCCAGGAGCATCAGAGGCTCTTCCCACCCCTCCCACCCCCAGTCCGGATGTTATTACACAATGTTAAGCATATTCTTTCCTGGACATTTGCAAAAGAATAGGAAGATTACCTTATTTTAATGTCTATAGCCTGCATCACAGATAACTTGTGCCCTGTTAGAAGTACTTATACTTGAAAATAAGGCTGTGGTTAATCTGCACCCGCAGAAAACCTGTATTAAATAGAGAGGCAGAAGCAGGGTGGGATTAGTGAGAGGAAGAACTAATTGGTCACACAGAAGGAGCTCTTGGGTGGGTGGAAGAAGAGTAAGCTCCCCATCACATGCATTCTCCTTAGTTTCTCGTGGATTGTATTTGAACAGCTAACCCATGGGTTGCATACATGAAAATAGGAGGCTCGGAATTCACACTTCGGGAAAGGAGCAAAGCTGCCTGCCTTAACACTGTGCTCCATAGTGGGATATAAGGATTGTCTTCACTTCGCAAAGCAGTTTTGAGTTCAGGTAGCTAATGTACGTCTGCTGCGCTCAGGTAAAAACACAGTGAAGACCAGGCACTTGGGTTTTGTTCTGAGGTCATACCCCAACTCTGCACGGAGTTAACCTCCTGATAAGAATGAAGTGCCTAGTTTCCACTGTCTTTCTACCTGCCAATATCTGCCATGCACAAGTTATTCCAGTGGGGAAAAAAAAAAACCCAACCCACAACTGCTTTTTTATCAGGGAGAAGCCTGAGGCGGTGGAATCCTCAGCCTTACAAAAATATAAATGGCCAGGCTTTGATTCCTGCAGAAGGTTTAAGGCTGATTATTTTAAGAACCGTTGAAACCTGAAGCCGCAGCCCTCTGATTACAGTCCTAGTCTGTATTTGACATAGTGCAGTAATGATTTCTAACATCTATTTTAGTTTGGATTTAGAGAGAGAGCGCCAACCTACATTGAAGTATATTACCATGCTCTGACTTGTGAGCATTGTGTAGGAGGTTTAAGTCAGATTATTTTAAGAACTCAACAAGCCTGAAACAGCATTTTTATGATTATAGCTTTTTTTTCCCCTCCATCCTTTCCACCCAGAGCAGTAGTGAATTCTAACATCTCTTTTAGCTGGCTTTAGAGCCAGAGCCAGCCTACACTGAATTGGCCTCTTTTGATGCTACAGTATTGACTGAGGGGAGGGACAGATGGAACAAAAATCCTAATTGCCCAAACTTACAATAGGTTCCCAGCAGCAGCCATCACAAAAGAAATGTTAATGCAGTAAAAGGTAAATGGAAGGAAGCTAAACCCAACTTGTGGACAATTCAAAACCTACATCAATTTATTTTAAACTGCTTCCTGCAGTTTGTGAACACCTTCCTTGTCATAGTAGAATTATATTTGTTTTAACATTAGTCACTGCTCTGCAGAAGTCTTACCGTGCTTCTGCAATTTGTAAAGTAAACTGGAAAATGTCATCTGGCATGAGGAACAAATGACTTCCTATGGTCCAGGGCCAATGCTCTTGAAGTTATTTGTTGCAAATGGTCAACTTCCCCTGCATAGTCTTCACAGCTGCAGCTGAACACTGTCTTTTCTGCCAGTAAGAGTCGAGGGTATCTGCAAGCACAACAGATGGCAGTAGCATTTTGATGCTTCAGCCATGAAATGAGGGGGAAAAATGTCATTCTTCTTCCATCCATCCATAGATCTATCTCACCTTAATTCTGTTAACGTGTCATTCATCACATTTATATTTCCCATATTTTCTGTTCCATTTCCATTTTCTGATGCCCTTACCTGTATGTCTGCCTTTTTAAATGCAGCTCCTGTGGAGGGAGTTGCAATTAATTAAGAGCATCCTGTAAACTGAAAAGTGCTTTGCAAGAAGCCTGTGTCCCTGTCCATGCCATGAAAAGCTCTCACTCATTAAACAGATTTTAAGAGTTAGCTCTTTGGCTGACCAGTTAATACCTTTTCTATTAACGGGTACAGCTGAGGATTGTTTTGCCCGTTCTTAGACTTCCCAACTAGGCATTAATTCACGATATGACTTTAAAACGCTTTTTGCTGGAGTGTAAAGAATCTCTAATCACAGAGCAAGCCCCCTTGTGTTAGACCAAATATTTACTATTTGGGATTACTCTTTGGGAAGATGAAGAGATGTCAGTCATAAGTACTTAATATGCCATTTTCTTAACTTTTGTTTGGGGCAATTTTCATAGGCTGCTTGGAGTCCATTGTTTTATGGCTGATGAATACCTACAATTACACTCTTAGGAGAAGCTGTCTACACTTAAAATTAAAGGAAGGTGGGAACTGGTCCATATGTAGCACAGAACATTTTCATTTTTTCCACCCTTTCAATCAAAATAATTAACAGTAACTTTAGAAGGACCGTGCTTGGAAGCTAAATCCCACCATGACAGGCTCTGTACCTTCTTGAATGTGGCAGTCAGGTTCCTCCCCTTGCCTTCTCGTGACTGCACACCAGCAAAGTCTCTCATGTGGACAAGAGCTGCAGAGGACAAAGCCCTCATCCAGAGGACAAGGAAGAAAAAAGTGATTTTTGCAATTGCATATTTTCATCAGAAACTTTCTTAGATGCCATACACACATCTTAAAGGACTCTGCCATCATGATAGCCTCATTAAAAAAAAAAAGCATCTCTTGGATCCAACTGTAAACTGTATTTGTCCAGCTATGGGGTCATTTTCACTGAGAAGGTTGGTGTCTCCCCACTCCTCTGCTTCCAGGAGGAGGCAGTCAAGACCTCGGGGATGAAGCAAGAGATGCCTTTGCCTTTGCTAGTTATTAGGGTGAGCGTGTTTACATGGGCACACAGGAAAGGTGACCTGTGATGTTTATAGTGCACAAAACCACATAAAGTTATCTATATAGTTTGACATCATTCCATGCAACTGCATTGTCCTGCATTTTTATGAAAAAAAATATGGAATTTATGAGCGCAAAAGTCTATGATACAGGGATGTTCTCTAGGGCTGACCTGTGGCTGCCCTGTCAATAGTAAAAGTGCTAAGTAATGAAGCTTCCAGAAATTCCTGCAGAAAACTGCTGCAGCTTCCTGCAGGCTTCCCTCCCTCCCTTCCTCCCTCTCACCCTCCATGCTGAGGTGCAGTTGGCATTTGCTGTTCTTGGTTTCACTTTGTTACTTCTAAAGCCGTTCCCCAAAAAGCCCCTCTCTGCCCACATTGCAAAATTGCTGTCCATTTTCACCCAGAAAGCTTTGACAGGGCCACAGTCGGTCACTGCTTCCAACATTTGTCACCATTGCTTTTGTTCTCTAGAACCGCTGGGTTTCCCTCTCTGTCCCCATCACGGTCTTGCACAAGGCAGATATAGAGGGGTGCAGCCACCAGCTTCCCCCAGTGCCACTCCAGTTGGGTTCAGCAGGATTTAGCCTCTAATTATAAACTGCTTTTTCCCACCTCTGCCGGATTATTAACCCCTTCTTTGCCTGGCACATACATCACTGGTGGGAACACTGCGAAGACACCTGCCCAGGGTCCCTGGGGCTGCTGTATAGCAGAGGGGTGTTAGCAGAAATTAGGGCCCATCTCCCCTCCTGCTATTTCCCTTTCTGCCTCCTTTTCCAGGCCACAAGTTTTATACAGAAACTCGGGTTCTTGCAAGCCCAATTATTTCCATCCAGTAGCCATCCGCTACTGGGGGGCACCTGGTTTCAGTGCCTGGCAGCAGTGTCGCTCACTGGTCCCCTCCACGGTAACAATTCAAGGTCTGTATGTTTAGTTATAAAAGTCAAAGGTTAAGTGATGTGGGAATAAAGTGTCACTTAATGCGACAGAACCGCGGCAGAACTGAACCTGCTGATGCTTGCCTTACTCCTGGGGTTTACTTTTTGCTTGCAGGCTCAGTGTTAAGTAATTTTATTAACTGAGGCTGGGGGGGAACATATTATTTGCTAACATTTTTATCCTCGTTGCAAAATTTATTGCGTGTTGCTTCGTAAGTATTTGAAAGCGGCACGATTGAGAAGGCAATGAAAGTGAAAATGGAACAAGATGGGTGTTTTTTCTTTTGGAGGTGTTATTTAAAACACTGTACAATTAGTCAAAAAGATTAATTGTTGCTTGTGGCTAAACAGATGATAAATTTTAAAATGATATTATTACAGTGTGTCAGCATAAAAGCTCTGTGTCCCAAGTGTGTCGCCTTTTTATGTTTCTGTTGACAAGGTTCACGTTTTATAGCACACTACCAGAAAGTGTTGACACATATTCAGATCACTGATTAAATGTTTTAAAAACGTGCCACTCAGAAACTAACCCTGATGGTCTTGGAGACAAGCATTTTAGGAGTCTGAAAGCATTTCCCTTCATCAGTTAGGCTGTAGCACAGTAAGCAGTATTAATTAACAATATTTATTTTTTTTATTTATTTTGGTACATTACTATTTTAAGAACAGATCTATTTATAATAGATTTTCAGGCACTTATTTTTATCATTGTTTTCACTATGGTTTAAAAATGGAATGTTAAATTGTTACTTCAAAAGATACTTGGGCACTGAAACGGGGAAACAAAATCATCTTTCTCGTGTAGGATTTTGTGGTGGTGCTTTTCAGTTTTGAGCTTTTTTTTTCTTCTGCTCATTCTTCACACTGATTTGTCTGTCTTGAGCCCATCAGATGATGTTAAAAAGTACAAGTCAATGTATCTGTAATTTCAAGCTGAAGATGCTCTTGTTATTCTGGAGATTTCACTTGAGAGTTTGTTCCAAGTCCTGCAATCTGACCTGCCACCTCAGAGATTTTGTTATCCAGGTTGTTGCCTGGAAGTGGGCAAGCTCCACCTGGACCTACTGTTCAGGCTTTTTATCACCTCATCTTACAGGTTACTGGGCAGTTCTCATTCCTACTGCTTTCACAGAAGGGCTGCTTCTTCCCACAGAAGAGTCATAGGATAAAAAGCAAAACTTGTCCAGGTTGGGACCCAGGTGTTTCCTCTCCCAGCTCTGCTCACTTTTGCAAATTCAGGCTTTTTTAGGTAGTTTCTGCCCCCATCTATTTTCTGTTCTTGGAAACCAAGTGGCCCATTTGCATGGATAAGCCTGCTTGGCTGTATACGTCCCTCTTGTGGGTCATCATGTGTTTGAACCTCCTGAGCCTGAGCCTAGGCAAGAACCCCAGCTCTTGCTCTGGGTAGCAGCTGCTGGGTAGCTTCTTCAGCACCTATCCTTCGAAAGAGAATAATGAACCCTCATTAGAAAAGCATTGCTTTTCATTGCAGATATGCTGTGAAGCTCAACTTAGTAATTTTCTACTGGGGTTTTGGTTGGGTTTGGTTTTTTTGTTGGTTTGGTTTTTTTTAGTTAGAGAGAAGGTGTTACAGAAATATGAACCGTGCCATCTATTAGTGCTCTTTCTCAGTATAATATTTCTGGAGTTAAAAGTTTAGTCAAGTAAGAATACCTGTTTGACAAATTACCTTACTATTTCATGGGATAGGAATGCACAGTGAATGTATCTTTAATTATGTCATCTCTTTGTTCAGGGGTAGATTATATTGTGCCTGTCAAACTCTATTCATATTATGAGTGCCATCTGTATTCTGTTTTCTTGTCTTGCAAGAAAATATTCAGAAATGTTTTCCTCCTGAAAAATACTACTAAAATTCTGTGCATATGAGGAAGCTGACTACCTGAGTGGAGAAGGAATTTTCAATTGCACTATTTAAAGCTTTTTGAATGCTTTGTTTCCAAAAGATTGTTCATCATGAAAAATACTGCAACTTCAGTTGCTAGTGAAAACTCCCTATAAACATTTTTCAATTACTTTTTTTTAAAGGAGATGTGCTCCCATCTTCAAAAATTGACATAACCTGTTGTAGGAGAATAAGATCCACTCCCACATCTGTAAGACCCGAAAAGCATCAACTATATGCTCTAGTAGAGCAGCTGAAAGAGTCCTCTAATTTCACTTCTGCTCTTGTGATGATCACAGAATCATAGAATCGTATGGGGACCTCTAGGGTCATCTAGTCCAACCTCCCTGCTGTCAGCAGGGACATCCCCAACTAGAAAAGGTTGCCCAGGGCCCAGTCAAGCCTCACCTTAAATATCTCCAGGGAAAGGGCCTCAACCACCTCTCTGGGCAACCTGTTCCAATGGTCCACCACCCTCATAGTAAAGAATCTATTCCTAATATCCAATCTAAATCGGCTCTTCTCCAGCTTGAATGATGCTGACCCATCTCTTGTTTTCCTTCCCTTTTACACCACCAAGGAGCACTTTTCTAGTAGCTGAACTGTGAAACAAGGCTGTGGGGCCATGGTGCAGTCATATATGCAGCAAATCCCTCTGGCCATCATGTCACACAATAGCCACCATTCTTGTTTTGCTTCTGCCTTCTGAGGACTGCAACCTTTCTGCTTGTCCTCTCTCCCAGAAGGAAAGGTGATAGAGCTTATACAACAAAAGGTTAGGAGGTGTGTATTAAAGAGAGAGAAATCATGATTTTCCTCAGGAAGGCAGTTCAGCCCATCCCTGAGACAGCGGTGATGAATCATTCCATGAGGAGCTGCCTCTTTCTCTGCAGGCTGCCTAAAGGAAACACGTAACTCATGTAGGCTTGAGACCTAATATTTAGTTGACTGAAGAACTTTAAAAGGCAGACGGTGATATCCTGGCTCCATTAAGTCAATGACTTTTTTATTTCATTGAATTCAGAAATGCTGAGGTAATTCACCCAGGATGCTCCAGAAAATCCCACTCTGGCAGTTGGGTAAATGGCTGAGCACACAGCACCTGGAGCTGAACCTCCCATTCAATGAGTGACATGAGCGACAGAGAAATGCTGGATTGGTGGCCTCAGCTTGGGTTTTTCCAAGATAAACAAGGAAGCATTACCTCAGTGTTTGCTTAATTTATATTTTTGAAAATTGAAATACCTTCTGAGCACTAACAAATGGAGCCATCACGGTGCTAACAGACATGAAAATGCATCTATCGCTCCACTTACACTACAAAAAAGCCTGCACCCAAACTCCCAGTTGGGTATTATTTCCTGGATTTACTACAAAAAGAACAATGCATGTTTATTAAAAACAGAGTGGCTTTTAGCAGCAGCAGTAGCGCCGCACACAATACACCAAAGCACAACGGGGGCCTTCTCCCAGCAATTGATGTGGAGAAGACCTTTGGCAGAGCAATATGGAAATTCGCATTCAGTGGCTTGATTAATTTGGAGTTTGGAAGCCACCTTCCTGAGATGGATGACAGTGGCTTATTAAATAAATAAATAAGGAGCAAGCTGAAGTCGCGCCGGCGTTATAGCATCAGATTTATGTCATCTGCACCGGCAGAAAAGGCCTTTGTCGCCGCTATTGTTTGGCCTGTCAGCGGAGGCCTTGGCAGCGGCCTTTTGTCAAGGCTTGTGTCGGGGGTAATAACGGGGAAGATGACGGCGGTTGGTCCGTTTGATGTAACCCGGTTTTATGGATGCTGGAGTTGGCATCCGCACACGCGGGCGGAAGAAAATAAGCGTGCCGGGGAGCTGGGCCCGTCTGCCCTCAGCTCCCCTCTCTGATGGCTGGATGGGGGGGGGACACACACCGGCACAGGGTCCCTGGGGCACTGCTCTGGTGTTGGTCAGCCTGGGAAGTTGAACGGGGAGGAAAAGCTAAAAGGAAGAGGGGTCCCCAACACCACCGGTCCCTCCTTCCCCCTCAGCGCGGTTCCAGGGCTTGGAAGCCCGCATGGATCCTGCGGGAGCATCAGAAGAAATTGGCAAAGTTTGGAGCACCTGTGCCTAAAACTATTTGCAAGTAATTAAGAACCGTCTTGTACAAATCTGAGTATCACGGTATGTTATAATGATCTAGCACACTCAGGGTGAAAACAGATAGGAACACTAAAAAAAAATAAAATCCCTAAATGCTGCACCACAAGTCACTATATGACATTTTTAGAAGAGTGGAGGGACCCTAATTTCACATCTTTTTAGGGTAAGCAATCTGTAATCCCTGTGTTTTTTACTAAGACCTTTGCACTCCTTTTCAATGTACTATTTTTATGTCTTATCATAAAAAGTAGATGACTTTGAAATGGCAAAATGTTATTTGGAGTGCTGTGTGATTCATTCTCGCTACAGAAAAATAAAAAAGGCTTATGTTGCTCATGTGCAAGTCACTTAGTTCTTCCATGTTAGTTATGTAAAGTGGAGAGATCACCACAAGTCACCTAAAATGTAAGCATGTGTGCCTGAAGATGCAAGATAGAAAAGAAGACTATCAGTTTGCCACTGACTTTGAGCACAACCCACTTTTTTGTACCATAAAGCCAACATTGCTGGGTAAAAGTTAAGGAATAATTGGCACCCATTGAGAGCACCCACACAGTCTTAACTCGGTGGCTGCAGAAAAGTTTGCATGAAGATTGAACAGTTGCCATTCACCTTGAAGCCTGAATTTCTGATTTGCAAGCAGCATATGAAAGTTATGAAAGGCATTTAAACTCTATTTAATGCAGAATTGAAAAATCACAGGAAATTTATTATAAAGACTTCTCAAACTGGTTTTCCTACTTCGGCCAATCTTCAGAGGTAAGTAACTAAAAATGAATTGATTTTGACACCAGTGAACTAAGCGACCCAGTGCAAAAGTAAAAAGACCTATAATAGTTAAAAAAAACCAACCAACCAAAACAAAACAAAACAAAACAAAACAAAACAAAAATAACAAAACAAAACAAAACAACCCAAATAATACACCTGGAAATAAACCATAAACCTGGACAAACCTGTTAATGTATCTCATGTCACTGCTACCTACATGCTACAGAGGTTTGCCAGGGTGGAATTACAACATGGGAGTTTGCTATAAACTCCACTGGGAAGAATTTAATCTCATTTATAATGGTACAAAATCTGTACTAGATGAAATGTGTATAATACAAAATCTGTAAAGATACCGGTCATTATCTTGGTCTATGTCCAAATTTTCAGTGTTTTTTAGAAACAGTGGTGTTTGTTCTTTGTGTGGACATGTACTAGAGAATTTCTTTTTCTTGAACCAATTTACTCGCAGGTGGACCCGAACATAGAGAAATAAATTTACTGGTTTCAAAAAAGTTAGTATTGTCTCATTAGCTGGACACTGAGTCACTTTACATGACGATGCCAGAATAATGTTTGATAAGATCAATGATGTTACTAAGATTGCATGGTATTTATTTGGTAAGAACATAGATCTGTAATTATTTCATTTAAGAAACTGCACATTCTGTTCACCTTTATGTGTGACTGGCTGAGTTCAGTTTTAGTAATGCTTTGCTTTAAAAAACTGTAGATTAGTAAAACAGAAGAACTGCAATAAGCTGAGAAGGTTCATACTACATGAAATTTTTAAAATGCAAAGGCTAAACATTATAGGTAGCCATAGTTTAAGTCTTGTAAATTCAGGTTACATTTATTACTTTGAAATGTATTTCCTTACTATTACACAGAACACACCCTTGCATGACATTAGATTAACTACTGTGCACACACCATTGATGTCTTAAACTGGTTGATGGTTGCCTTCGTGCAATGAGAGTTTTGTTGGCAACTTCAGTGAGGACAAGTTTTCATCCATAGTAACCTTCTAGAAAAAGGAAATCCTGTTTCCACAAGGTTGCCTTCACTTTTACAATACTTCAGTTGGTGAATTGAGGGCTCTGGATATTTCCAACAAAGCAGGCCTTATTTTGCAGGATTTATCTATCCTAATCTACCCATGCCAAAAAAAAAAAAACCCAAACCCAAACAAACTCAACAAACAACCCCAAAGTTGTACAGCATCCTTTTGCTATACATGGTGTGACTCGTCATTATCTCTGGAGCTTTTCTTTCATGTCCTCAACTGTCAGTGTAAATTAATGTTAGACAGCATGTTTAAGTAGTATTCAAAGTGTTTTAAAGAAATTATGGCACTTATCAAATGTAGGGCAACCTATTATGGTTTCCACAGACAGAAGATATAACACTAAAAAGATGGACTGCTTCTTGGGGTGCAACAAAGCACATATTTTGACCTCGCATAACTATCAAGAGAACTTTCTAACCCACTCAAATATCAGTCACCCATCGTTGCTGTAAACATGAATCTAGGCCAGCCAATCCTTCTGCTTACCAATAGGTGTTCAACACCTGCAGATGCTATAGATATTTTTATATTTTTTTGTTTGTTTTAGCAGGCTTTGGATATACTCTTACTTGAAAGCCTTGTGGTTATCATTGATTTTGCCATGTGTTCTCATAGGTAGTGAATGTACTTAAAGATGCTTCTCTTTAAATATGCACCAGAATTTAGCTAATGGCATTTATTTCTTTACTATTCAGTCATGGAGAACAATGGTTTTTATCAGAGCAGTATTTTATCAGAAATCATGGGTATATGAGTTTCTAAAATGTTCTCCTTAGATAAAAAAATGAATTTTTGTTTTCTGCTCCAATATTAACTGTATGGCTCTGGTGCCTTTCCATCAGGTTTTTTACATCTCCTTTTCTCTGCCTGTTTGACTGCATTTCCTTTCATACTGTGTCATTCTGTAGGATTTACCCCTTTCCTGTTTGCTTGTTCACAGTAAATAGTTCCAGTCGCATTTGTTGGGGGAGGGCAAGTATTTTTATATTTTTAGGTGAGGATCTGGTCCACCGGTCCTGAGATCACCACAATAACCTTTCACAGTGCGTATTGTAGTTAAAAACTGTATACTCAAGCAGCACTTACAGTGGGGTCAGGCACGTATTCCAGGAAACTGAATTTGCCCTCAGTAGTCAGATGCAAAACCAGAGCAAGGCTGTTACCTTGGTATTTCCTTTATAGATCCCTGCACTCCTCTCATCCAGGCCCATTCAGTTAATTTTATTAGGAAGAAAAATTTAGCACCTACTAATGGGTATTAAAATGGTTTTTTGTAAAACTGTATTATAGGTCCATGCTGTTAAGGGACTGGAAGCAAAATTAGATTCCCAAAGTCTTTTTTGACTCATACATTAAGGTAACTGAAGTCTCAAACAAGTAAAAATCCGTGAACAATGTATGAGGAAGCAATGGCTGCTGTAGGTGTATGTGCTGGCGAGTTAAATGTAACTCCAAATCAGAAAACTGTGCTTAAAACAATATGCTTAGAGATCCTTCTGCCACTGTTTTGTAAGGTGCTGAAGTAGGTTTTTTTTTTTCTTATTTCTGTGATAAGTTTCTGGATCCTAACCAAATCTTCCAAAAGAGAGTGGAAAAGAGTGAAAATCTTTATGGAGTTTGCCCTGACCTATAAAAGCACCGCTCTGCAGGAGCTACAAATGGCTTTTTGGCTAAGTTCAGCAGCTGAAAGGGCCTCTACTTGTTTTGTCTCCAGCTCTGACAATAGCCATGGAGAAGAATGTCTTCTTTAAAAGTTCTGGGGATCAAGCTGAACCTTCAGCTGCTCGAGTTTCGACTCTCCTCTACCCTACAAAAAAAAAAAAAAGTATGTTAAAGGGCCTAATCCTGCTTCCACTGAAATCAGTGTAACTTTGTCTCTTTTCAGTATTATTTTTGGTAGGCTCCTCTTTTGGGCTGCTCGAACTATGCTTTATGCTCTTAGGTTAAATCAAGGTTTCGAATTTTACAGTGCAATATAAAAGGAAAATATAAAAGGAAAGGAGACGAGATTTTGTTTCTGAAAAACAGTTCCTGTTTGATAAAAAGCAGTAGGAAGTTAGTGTTTTCTACACATTTGCAGACGATGTGAACCCTCCCATTCTTGTTTGCAGGCTGGCCCCCAGCACTCAGGATCTGGCCCAAACAGGACCCCTGGACACGGGTGACTAAAACTGTTATTCCAAGGAATAGCTGAGTTGTCAGTTCCTTGTTTATTTCTTTAAAAAAGGAGTGCTCTGGGGTCCACCATCTTTCTGATATTCCAGTGCCACCCCACCTGCCTGGACAGCGAGAGCAGGGCTCAGTCCTACCACTGGCTGATTTCAAAAACCCCACTCCAAATATGCAGGAGTTGCCTGGCCATTTGCTGTTTTGGTGGAGGATCCCTTATTACTCCTGTTGAAGCCAAGCAAGAAAGAAATACCAACGGTGTCTATATGGCCAAAATGTACACATGCCTCAGCCTTTCCCAAAACAGCTGGTAGCCTGGAGAGGAGGATCTCCAGACAGCTTGGGCAACAGGGGGGACCCAGGCTCCCCTTTCCTGGGACATGCTCATAGGCACAGTGACCTGAGCCTCCTTCTGTCCAGCCATGTTTTAGGGCAAAGAAGTGCCTTTGGGTTATCCTGGTTATGTTCTGCAGTGGAGTGGGGGCCCATCAGAGCACACTTTGTTTCTCCATCCCTGGAGAGGGGATGGAGAGGACACTGCAAAACAGTAAGAAGGGTTAAAAGCCCTTAATTGCAACCATCTAAATTGCTAAGACAGAATCCTTGTGATGCTTTCAAAGTGCAAGTTGTTTGGATAACTTTTTTAGTCAGGAAAGGGAGAGAGGTGCATCTGGAGGGCAGGTCCTCCAATCCAAAGATACTCAGATGCTTGCTCGGCGACTCGTTCTTTGAAAATACCTTATTCTCTTAGTTGATAGTAGTTGATCACTTACACAAGTAAGGCTTTAGATTACCAGTGTGAGGTGGGATGAAAACTTCTCCTGAACCAGGGAATTATTTAAACTGAAAAAGTCATGACGCTGCTGAAAAGGTAGCGGTCCCAAAGCAGCTGAGAAAGCAGAAAAATCTCTCTGCAGCCAAAGAGTGGTCTTGTGGTTAGCTGATGTGAAAGATAAAGAAAGATCCCAAAAGATGTGGATTTCTAAAGGACCATCCTTCTGAATATGTACCTGTGAGCTTGTAGAACTGTTACAAAAATACATTATGTTTTGCAGAGGAATGTAAAATGGCCATCGAATTGACAAAATCAGATTAAAGGCGATTGGGAGATAATTATTAGAAGCTATTAATGCCATTCTTGTTTTTCATTATTTGTATTTTCCATATGGAAAGGACAAGGAGGTATCTTCAGTGTAACACCTTCTGGTTTTTAGCTTAAAGCGGGGGGAAAAGGCGATTTCCAAGAGATCCTGCAGCAACAACCATTTTGAGCTGTGGCTGTGCTCGCTGGATACAATGCAGTGTCATGTAGAAATGCTTAAATTACTTCTGAGCGAGCTAGCTCAGGAAGTCGGAGCAACGTAATTGCATTAAGTGCTCTACTCGAGCTAATGTTTCCTTCTGCTCGTACCCAGACAGCTTTGATATGTCTGATGGCATTACATTAGGTGTGTCAACTTGCCTAATGCACAGCGCAGTGTGCCGTGCCTAAAGAAGGGGAAGGCCAGCACAGGTGCCACGAAAAGGAGCAACTCGGTGCTCCTGGCCCTGCATTATTAAACTCACTTTCCTACTGCAGGGAAACATCACGTGTGTGTTTGCGGGTGCTGTATAAAATCCATATAATCTATTTCATATAATGTCAGGCGTAAAGTAGGGCCCTAGAGCAGGATTAAATCGGAAAGAAAAAGGAACAAAAGTGGGATCATTTGGCCTCCTAAGGCCCGTAAGGGAACAGAAAACGAGTTTAACAATGCAATGATTGTAGCTCCAAGTTGTCTCCTTGGCGTGACACCGTTGTGGGGCTCCTTCACGTACCTATGAACTGTGGGATTTGCCTGCGCAGCCCACCGAAGGCAGCCTTGGTTGCTCCTGGGGCTGCTCCGAAATCACAGCTCACCAGGATAAAATGGAGAGCGGCGCAATTCTTTAAGGGTAGAGAATCCCGGAGGATAATGGAGTCATTTAACTGCCTTGCCCGCCTTGATGTATGAAGGTAGACTCATGAGTAGTTCCCATAACATTTTGCTGGTGGTTTAATCATTACCAAGAGAAAAGCCTAAAGAATGCAGAGAGCGGGACACTGCGCTTGTGGGGCTTTTTTTTTTTCTCGGGGGTGGTGTTTTCTTCTGTTTTTAAGAAATGCGTGTCTTTGATGAGATATGGCTGCAGGCTACCGTTTGACATTTTATGTCGGCTACCTTTTGTCGGCGGCTCATTATTGATGCTGTATTCTGTTTTAATTCACACTTCTCTGCTAATCAATTACAGCGTTTATCCATTAATCAGGTATTCTGACAGGGTCAATAACTGCTTTGCAGTTTTGTGGGATGTTGCGCCTTATCAAGCGAGTAGCAACAGTCGGTGGGTTCGTTTAGCGCGGCGTTGTTTTCGCAAGCTGGTGGACGTTCAGGGGAGTAAACACCTAGTGAAGCTTCTGGCACTTGCTCGGGGTTTTTGGATTCCTTGTCAAAAACCTCATCTGCTTGCAAAATGCATCCTCGCTGGTGGGTGTGTGCGAGAGCGTGTGCATGAATGCGTGCGCTCACGCATGTGAGCCTGCATGCACCCGTGTGTGCCTGCCTTCCCCCATCTGTGTGTGTGCAAATAGACGTAGGTACCCCATAGTCTAAATACCTACCTTATAAAACGTGCCAGTTCAGCTCTAGGGCTCGTAACAGCTATACCGGTGGTAAACCAGCACAAGCATTAAAGGCTTTTTTTTCCATTTTAGCGAGTGGTGTAGATAACAGAGGGGGCAACATTTAATTGGACAGTTACAGTTTTGGTAGTTAAGTTACCGTCTATAATGATGGTAACAGGTTTCAATTATCTTTTTTATGACAGATGTACCAACATTTAATTGTTTCTCGTCAAGTGTGGAAAGAAAAGACACTTCTGTAGATTTTTCAATTCTTCTACATGTCACTTAGCTGTCTGCACCATTGTTTGAGCTCCTTTCTCTCATCCTTTTTGCAGCAATGAGTTGTGTCATTCCCTCATGATCAGCACTTTTGTTGTCTTTGTTTTTTGCTGTACCTCAGAAGTCCATCTTTTCTTTCATCTCCTTCCCATTCATGCATGAGGGAACAGTTGTGCTCTGTTGTGGGGATGTTCCGCTGGATTTCAAACAGTAGGGTTTCTTTTTATTCTCTTCTAAGTAGTACAATGGGGCTGAATGTCTGTTGCAGAATGCACACACTAATATGCCAGGTTATTTGGTTTCTAAGAAGTCAATAAAAATGCTACATTTAGGTTCAGTACTTGGCTTGCTTTTTTTTTTTTTTTTTTTTGCTGTTTGCCTTTCGGTCTTCAGTTATAAATCTGTTTGTTTGTTTCTGGTTATAAAATATAATCCTCGATATTAAATCCAAGCGTGGAATCAACAAACACTTAGGAAAAAATGTTAGTGGCCATGGAGTATTTTCACACTCGCGGATTTGGCAGACTCTGTCTTCCCTGATAAGGAAGGGGAAACTGCCGCCAAATCTAATTAATGGGGTCTATAACAGGGAAGGAGACAGAGAGAGAACGGGGCGGGGGGGAGATGCGATCATGAGTTCATCTTGGCAAAACTTTCTTGTTTCTTGGAGTCTTAGCTAGTGTTTGGATCTAAGAAAAGGTAGCTTTTGTCGATTTAATTTTTAAGGACTTTTTTTTTTTTTTTTGCTTGTGCATGTTCTTAGTTTATAAACACTTGTTTAAGAGCCATTTCAACGGCAAAAGGCTAAAGATGTAAAAACCTAGAGATATCTTCAGACACTTTGTTCTCATGTGCAGGAACAATCTTCAAAATCCTTCTTAATGAGGTCATAAAAGAAAAAAAATCGAACAAGTGGTACTTGTGTACCTCTCTAGGATGTGTCATCGGGGTCACTTGCCACTAGGTTATCCTATTTAAAAAGGGATTGGGATAGTTCAATCAAGCATTGCATTAAGAGAGAGACTTTGATTAATTCCTTCTCTTCTCTATTGTGCTATAGATAATTTCAGTAAATTTGTGATACTTTCTTCTTAGTCAGTGTTGAGGCTTAACGTTCTCGATGTGTCATGCTGAGTATTAGCATTTATTGGGCCTATTTGGCTCTAGTAAAGAGGAGTGTTGGCTGCAGACAGCCCTCTAATCTTTGACAAGTGAGGCCATTCTTTCAACATTACCGTTATCTCAGGTCATAGAGAGAAAGTGTTCTCTTACAGGTTTGCTGCGGGAACAAATATGGCATGTAAAGGAAGGGGAAGAAGAAAAAGTAAGTAGGCTGATGATTTATTGCAGACTTCTTTTCGGAAAAAAAGTAGAGGTGGCTTTTTGCAGAGAAAATGACTGTCTCAAATAACTTGTTCGTTTTGTGACACAATGGGAGAGAAGTAAAGAAAGGCAAAGCTGAGCCGTGTTACTAACTTGCGCTGTGGCCGGAGACTTGAAATGCAGCAGAACTGCAACTCAGAACCCGCTGTGATTACATTACTTTTATACCTCGTGAAACCGAACTTTTATTTCAAAAGGTGATTGGCGTTGGTGGGAAATTTCCCTTTTCATTTAATTCTCTCTTTTTTTTTCAAAAGAAAAAGAAACCCAAAAGATATGTTTTGATAATGAAGAGATCGCGTTATGTCCTATTTCTCAACTAAACTTCTTTCCTGTTGAATATGGGTCTTTAGAATTTGCATGATATGTCTTTTATTTATTGTAAAAAATTTCTGTCTGTGCGTTGTTTGGCGTAATCTCCCTTCTCTTCCCTGGCTCGTTTTGAAAACGTGTGTGATAGTCTCTCCGGAGACTCAAGGCCCTGTTGGGTATACACATATTTAGGCGCTCTTTAAAAAGTGGATTTTTGACCTGATAGACCGTAACGGCTCCCAGGGAGCCACTATGGTCATTGTGTAAATCCTTCTTAGTTTTGGGTTTACTCACTTGATATACCGTAACGGCTCTTAGGGCCGTTATGGTCTATTGTGGTAATCCAGCTGCTGCACATGCGCGTGAAGCTTTTGTGCCTAAAAATCCCGGGGAAGTTTTGTTGGGAGTGTAGCGGGCACATCCAGAATCGCTTCCTTTCTCTGGGGTAGGGGGGGAGTGGGGGAGATGAAATGGCTGGAGGAAAAAGCCGTAGCTCTTCTTCCTTTCCTGGTGGCAACAGCCAAAAACACGGGGGCACCTAAAAGGCTATCAGCCTGCCAAAAATGATACACGTTAAAAAAACCCACACTGCTGTCAGATCCTCAAAATACCAGCTAGAAAGACTGGTTTGAATCAGAATGTTCACAAGTGCGAAACAGCCAATTTTTATTTATGCATTTGTTTAATGTATGTCTAAAATGTGTATCAGGCTTCTTCTGCCCAGTGGGATTTTTGGCAACTGAGTCATTGACCCCTTAAAATGGGAAATTGTAACTGAAAGGCTGATATAGTCGTAACTATAGCAACACTGTCAGTGTTCCTGTAATTATTAACTTTTTTTTTAATAAAAAAAATTAAGAAGCTGTTTCTTTTCTTAGAGAAACCTTTATTGCAAACTGATGGTGCCGCCGTGGAGATGCGATACGTTGAAACAATGCGTGTCAGTTAGTGACTGAAATAATTAAACTTAATGGGAAAGTGTGGAAAAATGCTTTAGCATAACATGCTTGTAGGAATAAGGCCTATTGGTTCAAACTGCTCCTACGAGCCAGTGATGGCAGACAGGTTTAGCTCTCTTTTTGTGCTGTGCGAAGCTGGCGGAAGGCTACGTTTTCTTGACGTGTGCAACTTCTCATGCCATGCTGCCTTGGGAGAATTGCTTGTACCGAGGCTGGAGGCAGGGATTCAGACATGGAGTTGGGGTTAATTCTCCAGCATACGGGGCAGAATCGTTTCACCGTGCAATACGCATGCCTGCTCTCAGCACGGAGAACAGCGGCGGCTCCCACCAATGCAGTTTTACAGGGGTTTCATGGCAGAGAGCACTGCAGGTCTCAATGCGATGCCACCGGGCTGTCAGAGCCGCGCTAGCCCATGCTACACTCTCCCTCTGCTAAGAGTCACCAGAGGCTGCAGGTCTTTCTCCTGGCAAACACTGAGTACATGTAAGACCTACCTCCTTTGTGCCACTTTGGCCACTTCCCATGCTTTTCTCCTAAGCCTTGCTCCGTGGTGGCCATCAGCCAAGGTGGTACTGGTGGGATACCTGCAGGAAACGATGCTGCTGTTCTAGAGTCCCTTCACCCTTGTGGGGACACAACCAAAGCACAGGCCGCCTTGTTCAAGTATGGTTTTCCAGCACTGTATGTGTGCATGTGTTGGTGTGGGGGGAAAACAGGGGAGGGAAAGGCTGTCGTACTTCAGCAAGATCTCCTGAGCTGCAGACTGCTTGCAGAGCCCTGTTACCTTTTTCTAAGACTGGACAAGTCCCTTAAGCCTTTATTATTGGTCTGGAGTGTGCTTGCATTTTTTAATTCATCTTCCAGCAGGGTTAAGAAATGCCCATTAGGTATAAAATGTGTGCACCTGAGTATTTAACATGAGCACAGCAAGTATTTAATACTGCCACAAATGGTGGCAAGTCCTCCGTTTTCTTATTCCTTCAAATCCAAACTAATGATTGTACTATATTTAATCGAGTTCTTTAATTGCTTCTGTTAAACAATCAGTTGCTAAGCTTTCCTTAGCCAGGTTTCAGATAATGGCTTTTGTTTTTGCTTAGCCATCTGTCCCTGTATTAATTGTCCTTTTCCCCTAGCATCCCCCCATAATTTTGGCAAACTGGTTCACGAGGTTGGTCTAAATTCCTTTTGCCTCATTTTCTATTGTTGGACACCATTACCTTTAGCATTTCACACATTTAATGGATGCAGATCTGGCTAGTGAAGGGAAGTTCAGCCACTCGCACTGCATCGCAGGGAGCTGAAGTTACTTACATTTTTGTGCAACGTTAAGTGCTGGCAAAGCAATGTAGAGGCCTAAATTAAAAGGACCACTTGTGTGCTGGAAGTTGATGTGTAGGGCAAGTAAAAATGTTTTTCTGCTTCCTCTGCAAAGTGGGGTGACCGATCACAGCTAGAGGGTTTCAAAGGAACCTCTTCTGGGGTCAGCGTCGAAGATCCCATTTCATTTCCATTCTGCAAGCTGAACCACCATTTGTTCTGCACAGTTGACACAGCTTCTTCCCATCTTTGACTGGAAGGCTCCTGAACCAGGCCCTAATTCAAAAAGGTGATTAGTCAAGTGATAATATTAGAGTGCTCACCCTCTTCACATTGTGCTCAGCTGCTTGGCTCAATCAAGACCATGCTGTCTCTTTTTTCTTCATCCTCCTCCTCTGTACTCCCCATCCTTGCCTCTCCTTTCTGCTGCTTCATCCTCAAATTGGTATGCCAGGCTGCCCCTGTTTTCCTTAAGTGATGTAGCTTGCTGCCCTGAGTTAATACATTTTTTCTGTGTCTGATGCTGCATCAAGAGATTCCTCACCAAAATTTCCACTGACCTTGTCCTTTTTTGTCTCTTTTTCCTTTTAAAATTACATCCTCTTTTAATCTTGCTTTTGACCTTGTTTTCTTCAGCTTTCTAAGTGAATATCCACCCTGGCTCCCTTTTTGCATCACTGTTTGATGGTTTGGTTTCACAGCCTCACCTCCTGTCCTGCTGTGTCTCTCCTACAATCTTCCCTGGTTTTCTCCTGTGGTGACTCAGTTAGGTTCACATCCTGGCACTGCCTGCCTCACCGCTTCCACAAAGCCCATCCCTCTCTTTGGGTGCAAGGGCCATCTCCCTGAGACACTAGGCATTTGTCACCCTTCTTCTGGCTGATTGGGCTACCTGGGTGCTGGCTGTCCAGGATCACCTGTCTTGCTTTGACTCAACCCTAGAGGTACCCGTTGCATGCTGCTAGCTTCAGATTTTGTGTCTGCACTGACAGAGCCCTGGGTTTTCCTAACCTCATGCCTCTGCCAGACCTGGCTTCTTGCAGCCTACACTTACTGTTTTATTCTTTTCCTACTGTAGATGTTTTTCAATCTTCTTATTGGCACTCAAACATGAGCAGTCTTACCAAAGTCCTCCAACATCCCAAAGTCACCCTAATATTCCTTGTGCTGGGTTAAATGTTGTTTTGCTGGTTGCTGGTTTCCCAGCAATAGAAAGGGTGTAGATAGGAATAAAAGTGTATTTTGAATCAGGATGTACACACATCTAGTTGAATAACAGAGTAATCAACATACTGCAACTGCCTGAAGCCTTATTTTTCTCTCCAGGCTCTTTTATTTTCACTTCTCCATAATTCAATCCATCCTGGTCTAGAACCTGTCTTCTGTTCACTTTCTTCCCAATAAGCAGCATTTTGCAGAGGTTAGAAAATAATAAAACAGAATATTCTAAGACTAGTGTATCTAAAAACACATAAACCCTGACTTACCGGTTACTTATTTTTCAAACTAATATAAGCTCCTGAGGCATGAATAAATGTACCTACTAATATCTGTAATATCCTTTTTGTGGATCAAAATCTAGCAACATCCTTGAAATGTTCAAGTTAGCAGGCATGACGGTTGTCATGGTGGGAAAATAATTTACATTATATCTGCTTAGGTCAGGAACAAAGACAATGTCTCTTTAAATGATCCCAAAACATAACTGTACTTGTTGAAAAGAAAAGCAGGATTTCAGGCCAGGTTGCACCGGGGTTGTTTTTTATCTTTGAGCACCCTGAATTCTCTTGTAGAGCATCAGGAATGTCCTGCAGTGGAACAACATTTCTTCTGAAGAAGTAATGGTTGCAGCACGTATCAAAAGAAATGACTTAAACACAGCACTAGCACTGGCAGTGGTGGTAATTATCTTTCAGCTGTGCCAAAGATATACAAAGCAGCCTAAATACATCTCCATTCAGGTTCAGGTATCTATGATGGTTGTGGAAGTCTTCCCAGGGACCTGCCTCCCTTCAGTGTTCCCATGGGGAACTCAAGTCTGTTTTGTAAAGGGCTCATCTGTGGTTTCACAGCCCAGTCTGGGCACAGAAACCTTGCAGCCTTGGAACTGGGATGGAGAACAGGTCACGGTGAGGAAAAACCCACACTTGTCCTGCTGATCCTCATAAGAGAAGAAAGAAATTAGTTGTTTCCAATGCACTTTAGTGCCTTTGGTTACCATTGTAAGTGTGTATTTTAGCCAAAGACTCATTTTTATTCTCACTAGTGGGAAGTGTAGCAGTAGAGTAGCCACCCTGCAGCAGCCTCTTAATTTTTAACTTGCCCTGAAAAATAATCTGAGCAGGGGCAAGGATGGAGGATATGAGGTCAACTTCTTATTTTCTTATGGCTAAAAATACTAAGCTCTGAAAGATGAAAAGGAAGGAGTGTCACTTGTATGAAATACCCAGTTGCTTCCTTTGTTCTGGCAAGTATTTGGCACAGAGAGAGAGCAGTAACGTTAGGGGCAGAGCTGCTTTGGCTCACAGACCTGTCTTCAGTCTACAGCAGATGTAAATCTGCAGGGTCACACCTGTACTTGCAGGACACATAGGTTGCCCACAGTGTGTGGATGCAAAGTGTGTGATGCCAAGACCACAAGCGTTGCAAAAGGCACTGTCACTAATAACTAATCGTGGAACAACCTTCAGTCTACTGTACGTGGGGTCCTGAGGAGCCTTCATATTTCTCTGGAGAATTCCCACTTTAATGATAGTGCTGGAGGTGCAGGAAAAGGCAGTTTATTTCAGCAAAGTATGAGGAATATTTGAAACTAGAAGTTGTGGAAAAAACAGTGTTATTGCTTCTTGGATTTATGCAACATAAGTATGTAATAATTCTCTTTGCCACTTTCCATCATTACATGTTACTGTTGTACTACACCATATTGGGTGTTTTTATATGCATACATGTGTGTGTGTGTGTGTGTGTGTGTATATATATATGCACGCACATGTATACGTGCAAAATAAATAGTCTATATAGCTACATATGCAGGCATATAAATATATAAACATAAGCGTGCATATACATAAATAAATGTTCACCTCTGACTATCAAGCTTACAAGCTAAAAGAAAACTTCACCTTTAGGAGTGGAGATATTGTACTGTCTGTCCACTGTCACCCAGAGTTAGAGAGGTTATTATTTTGCTTTTTATCCTTTAAACTCAAATGACCCAAGAAAGGAGGAAAGACTTTGCCAGCTGGATGTGGTCTGGAGAAGAGAGTGGATGTGAGACATTTTTTTACCAGCGCATCTCACGCTAATCTCTGACAACAAATCTTACCATTACTGAGACATTAGCTCAACTAAACTGTTTTTCAGGAAGATAAACATTGAACTGTCCATGACATTCCTCCTATCAGCTAGGAAACAGGTGATGATGAACACGGGGTGATGTGAGACTAATACCAATGCTTCAAACCATCCAAATTCCATATATATAATCTCAGTTGTGAGAGGTACTTAGCAAGAATGTTTGGATTCGATCCACAGCACATTTAAGTACTTCTAGGACTGGGGTTTTTTGTCTCCATTTTTATTCTTGCTTTGTTTCTTAACATTAGTACAGATTACTGACTTGCTGCACAGAATTAAAAAGTGTCTCAACTCTGTTATTTCACCTTTGTACTAAATTATACCTAAAATGAGACCCTGAAAAAAAAAAAAGTAGGCATTTTTTCTCTTTGTTCGGTACAGGATGGCAGACCTATGCTATCTAGTTATCTAATGTCCTTAAGCCTGAACCTGTATTCATGGCAAAGGCTGTTAAAGAGGACTTCTAAAGGAAAAACAAGTGATGCCATTACGTATTTTCACAGGGAGATTTTTTTTTCCCACCAGGTTATAAATCAGTGAGTTCAAAGAGTCTGTATGTTTTTCAGTTTTTGTACAAAAGCGCAGTGCTTTAACACTTACTTCAAGAAACACAGTTGCTCGTTTAAATGTTGTTGAAACTGTTACATGGAAGTAGACCTAATTAATTTCCTGCCCATAGATTTTATTTACATGTAAGCCAGGATTTTTGCTTATCTATTATGTATCAGCATTGAAAACTAAAAGGAGCTGCCTTCATTTGTGCAGGTTGCAAGGGAGGCGGTGTGGTTTTCTTCCTTTTAAAGAAATAAATATCGAAGGCTCTGCATCAGGAGTTCCGAGGGGCGGGGGGGGGAGGAAATCCTCGTGCTTAAACTGGGGCAGCCTGGAAGAATTTATTCTCGGGGGCTCCCCTGAGCACGCTGTTTGTTCAGCAACCATTTCTCTTGCCTCTCTCTTCCCTTCCCTCTCAGCCAAGTCCCACTCTCCCCTCCCCGCGATGCGGCCAGGAGGGACTGGGCCCTTTTCTAAAATTGGCTGTGGAGGGAGGGGGACCGATGATGACGTGTGTCGGGATGAAACGAGGTAGGGAATCCACGTCTAATGAAACAGAGGTGCTTTGGGCAAGAGGGGCATCACGTGCAACAAGGCCATTGGGGAGAAAAGTACCTTTGACTCTTGAGCTTTTAAGTAGGTTTCAGTAGGCTTTTTAGTGTGTTCTCTGGCCACGGGTAAATATATACCATAGCAACTGTAACTGCACAAGTAATCTCACCTGGGAAATACTGATAAGAAACTCCCACAGAGCATGTAATACGAGTGCTTGGACTCGCACTTGCACAGAGCGAGGGCCGACAGGTGCTCTCAGTGCCCCCAAAGGGGCTTCTGGCTGATTATTTGACCTTTTTTTTCTTTTTTTAAATGAAAACGAAATCCTATTGTTTCGCAGAAACTTGATTTTCAGCCTGTTTCTCTTCCAGTCTTGATGGTGATGTTTTTTTAAACTTTGGTCCATGTAAGGTGCCCACATCAGTGACTGACTGACCATCAAATGAGATGGGACTTACTAAGTAGGGGATCTGCAGCAGGGAGCTGGGAGTTGTGGGTTTATGACCAGTTTCTGTGTCTCCTGAGATGTGGCAAAGCCAATCTGAAGAGTTCTGTGGAAATGTTTAGAGATAATTAAATGATAAAAGTAGCTTAGAAATGGGTTTTTCTGTAGCCGCCTTCTCCATTTAATATTAAAATATGTCCCTTGGGCAACATTTTTTCCTCCATCACACGTTCATATTATCTGCCCTGGTAGGTCTGGCACCTTTATGGTCTTTGAGCTTGCCTACACAGCAAAGTTCATCCTCTCTAAGACAGGCTGTGATGATACAACCAATCTGTTTCTCTACATTAATTCCCCACCATGGGCACCCCCAGGTGAGGTTTGTTTCCTCCAAGCATGCTCACCACCTCAAGGTGCTTAATGAACCACCCGAGTCAGGAGGAGGCTGATGGCTGTAGAACTATGGAACTCAGTGGCTAGAGGGGTGCTGAGCCTCAAAAGGATGGTGGGTGCTAAAATTGCCATTTTAAGTTTACTGACCTTGCCAAGGGGATGATTTTGGAAGGCCGCTGCTGAGTTAGGGGTTGGTGTGCCTGTTTCCATGTAATGCCAATATCCTTCAGCTGCCTACATGGAAGTTCAAAATGAATCGACAACTGCCAACTTTTACAATCGGTTTCACAATGTTTGCTATTTCCTTTAAGCCTGGCTTCCTAAATTCTCATCTTTAATTAATTTTTTTACTTTGAAAGAAAATTTCTGGCTTTGGCTGTTGAAAGGAAAATCTTGAAAATACAAAGCCAAGAACACAGGAACCACAAAATAGCATTGTGTTGTGAACTTTAAAATCATTGCAGTTTCTAATGCAGTCTCATGATTTGAAATCGCGTTGTTCATGATTTTTTGAATTCTTGGTGTTGTTAGCAAACAAAAAATGAATATTTTTTTCAAGAGGCGTATGGAATAATGGGCAGATGCAGGATAAATACTGAAGAAAGTGTAGGTGTTCCATCATCATCTGTACAAAAGCAGAAATAATGTTAATTCTTGTAGCATACTGAAAATGGCAGAAGAAAAAGAAAATTTTATTATTGAATAATAAGTTCTGCAGTCTCAATAAGGTTGTTTAATCCCACCACTGCTATTAGTTTTGTATGTTTTAACTTTAGGTAATTGAACAGGGACATAGTTAAAAGCATGAAAATACAGGATTTGGGGGCATTCCCTGATACCTTTTGAAATTAATAAAATGAGATCTGGTTTTCAGCTGATTGCATTCTTAAATGAAATAGGGCTGGTCTTATTATTGTTCTTTCCATGACAGTTCTAGTAATGTTCCTACATTTTGCTCACTTTGAGTAGCGGTAGTGACATAGAAGAATTAATTGATCTTATATAATGTTTTCATGGTTAATAAGATTTACATATGACATTTTTGTATGATTAAAAGTACTGGAATTTCATTGCAGTAGGCATTAACTCCTGTGATTGAAGTTAAGGGAGATATTTTTTTTTATAGCTAATCAGGAGTTTAACTGCCTCTGGGGCATTTTAAGAAAATGTTATACTGTACTTAACGAACATTATACTACAAATAAGAGTGATATTCCTGTAATTAAAACAGTCTGGATATTGCTTAATGAATGTTTTTCTTATCTTAATGTATAGGCAGTAAGGATTCATGTAGTTGCCTTTATTAACTTGTGGAGTTAGTTAAAAAGCTGGTTAAAACAGTAAGTCCATATCAGGTCAATATAAAATGCTTATGTAGGGATTTCATTGCTCTTATAAATCTAACTAGTTAAAAAATAAACACAGATGCTTGTTTGTGCCATCCTGAGCCATACTGCAGGGCAGTATTTCTGCCTGTAGACATTTCTAAAGTTAAGTGTTGCCTGGAGCACTGCAGGATTTGCAGGCATTCTTCTTTAGCGTCTGTTTAGGAAATTTTTTTGTTCAATTTCCACCAGACTAGTATTCAAAAGCAGAGAGCGGTCGTCTTTCAATTAGTGTAGCTACACTTGCTGCTGAACTAATAGCATTGTGCATTCATTCTTTTTTNTTCCCTGTCATATTGCATCAGCTTTGATGTAATTACGACATTTATATTTTTTTTGTATGTAATTGCGGTGCATTTTAGTTTTACCGTTCTCTTCTTCAGCGATTTCGTATTTACTAATTGCTTGCTAAATTGTTCTTCACTGCTCAATTTTTTGGCACAGAAGCCATTCCGGGTAAGTTCAGTTTAATACAAAATCATTCTTCTACACAGTAATTCTTCTAGAAAATAATGCTTGGCTAAACATAAATCATATTTTTACTTTTAATCTTATTCTGAAAATACCATGCAGGGTTTTGGGGTTTTTTTCCCCAGCTGAGATTGAGCATCTTTATATTTAAAAGATATTCACCAGCTGGATTGCATCTGCATGCATCTAAGTCTCAATTTTGCACAAGTCTCTGTGCCAAAACCTGAAAATAGCAGGTTGGCCCACGTATAGCCTAAGAACACATGGAAATGGAACAGTTCCATAATCCAAAATTAATCCCCAGTCCTGCAGGCACTTAAGCACATGGTTAATTTTAAGTGTTTGACTAGTCCTTTTGATTTCTCTGGGCTAAGCACATGCTTGAGTGGGTTTACAGGAGCAATCTCAAAGTGCAGAGAAGACTGCAATATTGTTTTGTTTTTCCTAAGTAGTAAAAATGTCTGTGCTTTATTTAGTAGCATAATTTACATACATTTCTAAGTACAGGAATTGTCAAGCTGTTTGTGCTTTGCCCAAGTGTAGACTGCCATAAATTGCAAATCCAGATAAAATATGGCCTATTTAAGTGAAAAATCCTCAGAAGTGTGAATGGAACCTCCGTTTGTAAAATATCACCACCACAGCCAAAATTACAAAGAAGACAATTTGTTGTAAAAAAAATCAGAAACTCTGAAACACCCAAAATGAGTGACAAATTTCTTCTTTCTTACAACTCCGGCAACACCGGTATATTGACGCTCAGTTTATTTCCTTCTGCTAAATATTCTCAGGCACACCTGTAATTTTATTTTAACTCAGATACAAATCAGAACTAATTTTAAGGACTGTACAGTTTTCCCTTTCTCTCATGCTGTGCAGATATGGATATCTAACCTGCCGAGGCTCTGGTGAGCGTGGTGGCTCTGTGTTGCAGCAAGGTCATTTACCAGGCAGGAACAGCACTTTATTGATTCTGACTTTATCAAGTGCCTGTTTCTTATTTTACGTGTAACTTGTTAGCAGCCTGCTCCTAAGCTGCTCTGGAGGCTTTGGGTGTTGGGGACTCAGACTGTAATCATAGTAATTAGCGCTGAATTTTCAAATGCTGGTCTCGATCTTGACCTTGCAGCATTTAGCCAACGCGCACACAGCTGGACCGGTGGCAGGAGCTGCAAGAGCTCAGTGGTGGGGATGCTCCCTTTATCCTGGTGCAGGCACCGGCACGGAGGGAAGAGAGGAGAGTAGGGAAAAAAGGGAAAAGCGTGTTCAGTGAGAAAAGAAATTCCATCCAGACTTTGTTATCAATTTTTGTGTATGAGTACACAGAGACATAGGCGGGTGCAGCATTGGGGGGGTGTGTGTGAAAAGGTTGGGGCAGAATTAGCAGGAAGGGAGGTGCCTGATGGTGAGCCAGAGGGCAGAACTGGAAGAAGCAAGAGTGGTTTTGCAGCAAGATAAAGTATCTCCTCAAAGTTCAACTTTTCTGCAGAGGCCACCAATATGGGTCTGACTCTATAAAAGTGTGGACATTACAAATTTGAGGGGTTTATATATTCACTTCCTTAAGACAGAATTTAGCACGGGATGTTCCAGGACAGCACTTTGGTGATACATGCCTGATTCTTCCCCTGAACAGGGAGATGCTTGATCCCAAAAGTCATGGTTTTTCCTTTGTGTTGCACAGCCCAGAGCACGTCTGGTTCATATGAGTTTGTATATAATAGTAACAAACCAAAGCTAATCATACTTCGATGTACTACATCCAAGGTAATCTCTTCTTACTTCTCAGTGCACATCTTAAAAAAGGCCAATTTTACACGTAGTCTTTTTCTAAACCTCTGGATAGCGTATTGAATCTTCATCTTTATTGTGGGATGGTTTTGTTATTTAAAACGTGTTTTAATTTTCTGGTGTGGCTTCAAGTTGCAGTTTTTAAAAACAGTAATGCAAAACCTTCTGTTTGGAAAAAAAAAGTAACTGAAACAGTTTTAGTGTTGTACATTTAAAAAATGCAACATAGAGACAACATTTGTTAAATACACGAAAGCATTTAAAATTCGCTCATAGCAATTAAAACTTCAAAGCTGTTCAGTGTTTATGTTTATTTATACATCTTTCTATTTAGGAAAACAGGGAACTGAATTATTACCGTAACTACACCTTCCTTTGGTTAATGTGGCAAAGGGAGTGTGTCCCAGACAAACAGTGCTTTTCCATTGCCCTGGAGTGTTGTGGGGTTGATTGAGCAGCAGTAAGGATCCCAAGGAGCTAGAAACTTTGCTAATGGTAAAAGCAAAGCAAGGCACAGCTCAGCTCAGCTCAAAATACTTTATGGGCATG
This sequence comes from Jacana jacana, assembly GCA_013400555.1. NCBI lineage: Eukaryota > Metazoa > Chordata > Aves > Charadriiformes > Jacanidae > Jacana > Jacana jacana. The sequence goes on along the minus strand of VZTM01012519.1, from coordinate 188,427 downwards.
ACGAGTTACTCAGCTGTCCACGCCGTAAGGAAGAGAGCGAACCCTCGGCTGTATGTCACGTATGTTAAAGCTCCCCAAGACAGGACACCAATTAACCTTGGATGGTAGCAAGCACACACACACACAGGGGCTGCCCGAGAGAAGCAGCCTGTTGCCATTAGTAGGAAGCAGCAGCCCTTGTCACCCTGAGTCATTATTTAAATCTCTTTAAAAATTCCCTTATTAAGTCAAAGAAACGTACCGCTCTCCTCTTCCTCACAAACAGGCTATTTTTGCTGCCATGAAAATATGCTTCTCATATTGCCGTTAGTAATATGAGAAGCCAGTGATCCTTTTATTTTTATCCTTTATTTATTTATTATTTTAATTTGGCCATTTTGAACTGAGAAGAAAAAAGAACCCCACCTGATCTTCAGTCAAACCAATTCAAGGCATGGTGGAGCTCAGAGTGAACCAAAACAACAGGGTCAAATGCAGTTGAAAGAACATGGTGGGGTAAATAAAAGGTCTTCCTTTTTTAACGTTTAGTGCTAGTGGGAGGAGAAAGTTTGGTTAACTATTTAACCTATGGCAGCCTTTTATCATTTTATGGCTTAGGGCTCCGTGATTTTAAGCCTTTGTCAGTCAGTTCCTGGTTTGCATTCAGTCTTTTCCTCAGAAAGGCTCTGGTGTCCAGTTGTATGATTTACCTCGATTTATTGGAGATAAGAAAAAATTATAAATAGCAGACAAAGATAAATATTTTTCCTGAAATGGGACTTGCCAGCAACTTTCGATTTGGTGCTCAGTTTCCATTTAAACCCTAAACTGCTTTCTTCCACTCAGACTTCTCTGTGATGTGGACATTTTTTTTCTTAGCAGGGCTCTCCTTCCCCACTGGGTTCGCCTCCCTGTTTTTTGGCTCTAATGCGATGAAGCCTGATCGGTTGGAGCAAGCGCTTGCTAAAGGTCTTTCAGAAGCCCCCTTTTCATTTTTTCCCCACTACAATTTTTCCAGCAGGCAACGCCTCTCGGGAGCGGCTCCCTCCAATCTGTCCCTTTTGATATCCAAAGCTGGTTGTTACGGGGGTTAAATTTCTTATTTCCCTGAGTTTTTGTCAGCACTTCTTCAGCTCACCGCGCTCGGTCCCCGCAGCTGGGCGCAGTGCAGACCGCCTGTCTCCTAAGGATGCTGGTTAAAGTGTTAGGGTTTAATCTTCCACTTTGTTCAAACTTGAGGGCCGAGGGATGATTTTATACCTGCAAAACTCCTGTCAGCTTCAGGGGAATTCATTTCCACGCTACATGGGTGCGAGATGGCATCAGCCTTAGTGGGGGAGTTTAAACTCAGACAAAGCCTCTTCCAGGGCGCTTTGACTGGGAAGGAAAGCTACTTGTCAAGACATCTCAAACCACAGAGCTGGTGGCTTCTGCCTGCCCTGGCGAGGGGTTAGGTTTGGGGGGTTTCTTAATTAGTTTTTGGAAGGTCAGGGAAATGACCGTAGCTGGTCTGGAACAAAGGAAGAAATCAAAATGTAAAGCAGAGTGTTTGATATGTTGATAACGCCCCAGTTTTAATTTTAGCATAATTGGATCAGGGTTAGTGGCAGTTGTTAGGTAAAGTACCTTCCCAAAGTTCTGGCTTTATTCAAAAGTAAATATCATAGCTCTTCTCTTTTAACCTAAGTCTTTTTCTCTTTTTTTCTCCCCTCCCAAAAAAAAAAGAACTGCTCAGTTTACCTCAGTTTTATTTGCACTAGGAAAGCGCCAAGATTTCGGGGACCTGTATTCTGATGGTAAAGCTTGTGACACGAGCTTTTGTTTTCCATGCGAGGAAACGGTAGCATTTTTTCACATGTTAACTTTTTAACAATTGCGGGGAAATTCTTCTCCCTGAAAACTGCCGTCCTTTTCTTTTTCCTCCCCTTTCCTCCTTGATATTTTTATTTCCCTTTTATATGGAGACTTGTAGATTTTGTCACTTCAAACGTTAGCTGTTCCTCCTCTTTTCTTCTGCTTTACAATACACACTAGGAGATTTATTTTTTTTGCATATTCCTCCCCTTTCTCTGTGAGATATTGTAGTTGACCAAATTTAAAACACTACAGTATTTAGCATCCCCGCAGTGCCATTTTAAGTATTTGGACCTGGAAAATGCCCCAAGCAATAACTACCTGAATTGCTTTTAATTACACAATATAGCTGCATCATTTTACTTCAGATTCTTTTTGATTGATGCTGTAAGGCAATTGTAACCATGGATGATGGGATTAAGTGCCTCTTGAAGTGACTTTAGCTTCTTGTGGGAACAAAGGGAAAGAAGAGAACACTTAGTCCCTTTTTGAGTGAACAGCCTTTTTTCACTTGCTATATAAAGAAATACAATTAACAAACATTATCCCCAGAGGTGAATTGAAATGTACATGCAGACAATAACCGCTCTTGACTGCAATTAGACATATATGATCCGAGGTATTTTGGCCATTCATTAGTGCTAATTGTTTGAGAAACAAGCCCACAGAACAAATGATTAAAATGTTAGTGCCATAACCAGGATTATTAGCATGTGTGATAAAATGCATGCGCCGCAGCTGTACCAATAAAACTCTCCGGCGAGTCGCTTTGATTCGACAAACGCTCGGCTCGGCTGCGAGCCCTCCGTATTTGCACAGGGCCTGCTGATGTTTATAACAAACAACTTATATCTCCTTTTCTTAATTAGAAAGAATTACTATGCAAATTGCGGGGCTTTGTAATTTCGCACAAGTTTCCTTTGTCTTTGGCGGATTATTTGTGTGCGGTAGTGGAGCTACTCCCTAGCAAATTCAACATAGGAAGACCATTATATTTACTCTGGGGGGGGGTTCTTGCATATATTGGAGAAATAGTTCGTAGGAGGTTTTGCTACATTAGCTGGGTTGTGGTCAGTGAAGTCTTAAGTCCTGGGTCGCTTCTGTCCCTTCTGCCACCTCACCGGAGATATCCAGGATTGTGGTCAGTACGCACTTATGCCCATACAGGACAGAAATACACATTGGGGAAATTATCCAGGTTTTTTAATGGTTTTATTCAGATGCCTAAAAATCTTCTTCATAAACACTTGCCAGCGCTGTGACAAAGATTGTAGGAGAGATTTGGCCTTTTGGGCAGTGGATATTTTTCCATGCGTTAAGCGGGTAACTGTAGCATCTCTTAAAGGATGATTTGATCTAGCAAATAAACAAGGAACAGAGGCATGGGTTAAACTGCTGATCCTGAAAATCACTTGTGGGAGTACTATACTTTGTGAGCTATACATTTTTGGCTCAGATGAGACTGTACAGGTGTGTGCAGTTAAGTATATGTGTGCGTATGAGCGATGCTGGAATGTGAAAATCCAGTTTACAGCAGGGAAATGTGTATAATTTGGGGTAATTTCACTGGTGTGCAGTCACACTGTATGGCTGCTGTTGGAAAGTGCAATATCTTTTTGTAATCAAAAAGGTTTTGTTTGCTCCTTCCTGAGGATGAACTGTTTGCTCTTGGGTGAAACGGTTCTCAGAGGATCCCGGGTAACTTTAACTTGTCAGCTACTTTGACATACTTGATGAAGACTTTGAGTAGAGTATTATGTTTGCAGTGGAAATTTAGTTTCATTTCCAAGACCCAAGAGCATTCAGTGTGCTGCTAGATGCTATGAATGAAAATGCATGGCTGTAAAACAATTTAATGAGCATTACTCAATAGCCTAGTCCTTGTTTTAACTTACAGTGCTTAAAGGAAGAAACATTGTCTTAGCAAATTCACTTGGCTTATGTCCATGTGCTTAGTTTAAAGCATAGTCAAGCTTAGTTTGAATCATTAAAATACTTGCAGTCAGGAAACACATGTAAGATTTTCTTCCTCTTTATGGCATGGGGTTAACAATATAATTGAGACTGCAGTGCTGTGGGGGTTTTTTTTTGTCCTAAAAAAAGTAACTGCTGGTGATGTTTTTATTCTATCAAAATAACAGAAGTCAAGATAATCAGGATAGTGTTTCCTACCAGAGTTGCTAACTGCTAATATGCATAGCACCATGGGCCTTGCCACTGTTTTAAAAAGATCTATAGGCAAATGGATTTCTAAATATATCTACTTCCTCCTTTACATTTCACTTTATTGTAGAACATAAAATATGACTATGGAAGGAAAATGCACAGTGAGAACAGAGATTTTTTTTTTAAGAATATATGTCAAAATAGCAGCATCTGAAAACATTTACTGCAGTCTCATGTAAGCATACTTGTTGAAAACTCTTATTTTACATGTACATTTCTAGAACTGTCTGTTTTGAAAGCAGGATGCTGTGTTGGTCCACTGACACCAGCTCCTCCTGTACTTTTTTTTCTCTGGCCATACCACTTGAAAAATTTATTGCTTCTTCAACTTGCTAAAATGTTCCATAAGGCTAATAATTTGACACATTAACAGTGTATTCTTACAATAATCTGTGACCTGAAGAACCTGGATTTTGGGCCCATGTAGCTACAAAGTTGACTAGCTGAGGAGGAGATACCAATATTCACTGGGTACTTCTACTGTGGTATTACATAGTATTGCTATTATACCACAGTAATATATAGTATTTCTAACATTAAGCCTATTAGGTGATGGTATTTTAATGGATCAAATCTACCACTTTGGAGTCTAGCAGTCTGCTGCTCCCACATCTAGATGAAAGCTCGTAAACCTCAATGGTGCCACCTGACTAAATCTTTACTGCAGGTAGTGATGGTTTTACCTACATGATACTATGTGCTGTTGGGCACAGTATGCAGAGCAGAGCTGCCTTTGTGGGCCCTGCAGCAGTGGGAGGAAAACTGGGTGGTCAAACAGCCCTTGCTTCAGTGGCAGCCCAGAAGAAATCCTGGGAAATGCATGAGGAGATACAACTTGTCTCAGCATGCTTTGAGATTATGGTGTTAGCCACCTCTATTGAGTTTGGAGTTTGGCTGGGTTGGAGGGTTGGTGAGAGGCAGTCCTTAAGGGTGCTTCAGGGGCTGCTTGGCTCTAGGCCGGAGTTAACTATTAATTGGCAGAGCTCTTTGACTCCTTTGTGCTTTTGGAAACTACAGGGTTGAAGCCATCAGAGAAAGAGAATAGAAACTAATCACTTTTGTCCCCTCATATATGTCTAGTGAAGGGCCGTAGACTTCTTTACTGACCTCTGTGTCACACTGAAAAAGACCCTCCTCTTTCTATTTGAGATAAAGCACTCTTCCACCTCCTCTTTGCTCTCCCAAAGTGTACCTCTGCAAGAAAATGGAATTAAGTGGATTTAACTAGCAGCCACTTGAGTTGCCACTGTTGTTGTTGCCAAGTTGTGATACTGTCTCCACTTCAACATGAACAGGAGACACGAAGCAGTTTGTGGGAGAAGGGCAAAAAGGGTACTTAGAAGAGACCCAGTGGATCTCAGTTGCATGTCTCCAGGTGTCGTCAGGACCTCCATTGCCTAAGTCTAGAAGCTGTTGCAGTTGGAGATGAAGATTTATTAGCCAGGCACTTGTAATAATGTGTAATTTCTGCTTAACAGCAAAGCTGCCCTGTATCTTCGGCTGAATTAAGCATTACCAGGCGTATTACAAAGAAGAGTCTGACTTCTGTAAAGTGGGTCCACCCAGGATGTGCAGACACACAGCAGAGGAGATGGTGGAATAGTTGTTCTCTTCAAGTTACTTTACTGAGATAAGACGTGAGAAAAGCTTTCTTGGTATTTTTAACTCAAGACTTATATTCAGCATTTAGGGGACACGCTCTGGGGGAAGAGAGGGTTCTTCGGTGGGGTTTGCTTAGAAAGGCAAGTATCCAAGCTGTCTGTCTGCGACACACCACGGTGGCTCTGATTTAGATTGACTGAACTCATTTCCAAGCGTTTGAGAGGGTTAGTCATGTTCTCTTTGAAGAAAAGCCACGTGTGCCTGTAGCCATGTGTCATCCAAGTGTAGCAACTTGGGAAGCATTATTAAGAGAGGCACAGGAAAATGCATGGGTCCCTGACATGATGCGATAATGACATGTTCAGCGTGGTGCTAGAAAAGCTTTGCATTATTCAAAGTGCTGAATAATATACATGATAATGCATAATGGTGTTATATGGTAGGATTATTTTGTGGCGTAAGTGACTTGTGCTCTGAGTATGAAGGCCAATTGTATTATTTTGTCCTCGTTTTTGATGTAGCAGAATAGGCTTGGGGGGTACAGCATGAAATAGGGAGGAACAGAAGCAGGCAAGGGTGGGGTTATTTTTGGAAGGCCATGAAACACAGTGGCCCCCTCTGCAATTTATTTCTCTGTGCTTATAATTATGGAGTGAAGCAAGCTCCCAATGCACCCAGGGGCAGCCTCCCCCAGCAGCCCCACTGCCTCCAAATGCACCAGCTCAGCTTCTGCCTGGGGTGGGTTAGCTGGTCCCTCACTGGGAATACTGACGTGGGGTGGAGATCACCACAACCCTGCTGCCTAAGAACCATACGGATGCCACCCACTCAAGCCATGTGGTACCGCAGGCTCTCACCTGCACTGATGTGTGGCACACAAAGCATTTATAAATTGTAAAAGCCGCTACAGCCAACAGCCTGCCGATGACGCTGGTGGGTTCATGAGCTCTGTCGGTGGAAGTCTGTGCTGTGGGTCTGCAGGCCTGAATGCTTCCAAGAGGACATGTTTGGGTTAGTGAGGTCCCACATTACATGGCGTTTTCGTTCCTGTTTATCTTGTTTCCCTCTCCATCCATGTTACTTACTTAAAATTTGCATGCAAATACGTTTGTTGATAGAATGCTAAGGTTGCAAAATCAGCTTCACAAACCCAAGTTTGTTTTAACCAACACCCCTGCTTCATTCACAGCATGCCATCCAGCTCCTGGAGCAAATGTGACAGATAGCAGCATCCTCCTTAAATCAGTGCCGATCCATTCCCAGCACAGCCTCCATCCTACAGAGGACTCCCATGACAGGGAAAAAACAACTACCACCTTTCTGTATTTAATACTTGCCATAGTGCTCAGAACAGGCAGCATAATTAAGGCTGCGTGAATAACCTCAGCCCTTGCAGTTCTTCAGTTCCGAGTGTTTTAAGTTTGCAACTTCTTTTGAACATAGTAGTTTTGGAGGTTTATTAACTGTAAGACTGATATCTCCCTACCTTGACTCTGCCTAAGGAAAAAGAAATACATAAATAACCCCAGACCAACCATTGTCTAGGTAGGAATGTTTCTCTTTTAAAACACAGTCTTTGCAGCATTGTAGCCAAGAGTCTAATTTCAACAATATCCTTTACAGGGTGGAATCTCCTCTGCTAGCTGGTATTCCTAAGCTTAGCTATCGCTTTGCATCATCTCACAAGTACGTTCCCAGGCGAGCTGTGCTGTACGTGCCTGCGGATGATGAAAAGAAGATACGCAAAATCCCGTCACTAAGTGTAGACTGCGCGGTGCTGGACTGTGAAGATGGGGTGGCTCTGAACAGAAAGGTAATTAAAAATTATCTGTGTGATATAATCAGTGCTGAAAAGAACTTGTGCTAAAACATTGCCTTTGCCTCTGGGGAGTGACAACCAGAGAGATAAAGGTAAGTCTTAAAATATACAAAGTAATGTAGCAGTGATAGGCTTTGTGAAGGTGTTGGGAAAATCTGATTACCCAGAACTGAAAGAGAGCACATCTGAGTGACTGGGGAGGGAGTTTTGAAGGAATACAGAGCCTGGTGTAAGCTCTCATCACAGAAGAGTGAGAGATACTGTTATTATTGCTGCATATTTCTCAGGGAAGAGGAGGAAATGGACAGTGAGAAGTAAAAAATGGTTAATTCAGACTTACTAGATGGGGAGTTGTTGTTGAAACAAAGCATCTAAACATTGTGAGCAAAACTGTGAGTTTAGGTTCAAGCCTTGGAGTGCTTAAAAAAATTAACTTACTGAATGTTTTGGAAGACGTGCTGTAAAGGGTGTTTCTGAAGGAAGGAGAAGTCCAAACCTGAGCACACCAGGGTTTGGAGAGACTTTCTGAACAGGAATGTAAGTTTTCTATTTTTTTTTGATCATTTTTATATTTGTTGGTTTTCCTGTCCATTTTACAATGTTTCGAACTACAGCAAGCACTGTTTAGGATTTGAATCTGAATGTAATGTGTTGTCCAGGAACTTATGAAAATAGATTTGAAAAATTTCCTGTGTCATCTCAAAAAATGTGGATACAATTCTAGTTTTTCCTGTTTCATGGAAGGTAGTGTGTTCCAGAAGGACTCTCTTGGGTAGTGCTGCCTTTAACCTTCAAGTCTTTACAGATATGTTGAAAAGAAAAATGTTTACAGAGTTTGCATATATCTATCTATTTTAGTTCTGGAAAGTGAAAATAGCATGGCTGAATGTTCATGTGTACCGCTGAAGACAGTTGGAAAACATTTTCCAGTTGCTAAAATATCATGTGAAAGACTAAGACTGTATCTGCTGGCACTGTGATGTAATATTGTTTAGGTCAAACCAGGACAGGAGGCTACTGCTGTGAGATGACACAAGTCAAAATTCTGTATTAAACTGTAGTATTTTTAGGTGCAGCTTAATTATATAAAACAAATCATTAATAGCAGAAGCATCTGTTTGTAGTAGAAGATGACGGCAAAGCAAAATTTTGTGATCAAGGTTACAAAGTTGATAGAATAATTTCTCAAGGGTAAAATTCTAGCTCTGTTGAAGTGAAGGAGAGTTATGTTACTGGGTATCAGTTCTTCAGAGAGAAGAGAAAAGACCCGTTATATCAGCTGGAGCTGAGTAAGGCAACCCAATCTGCTCGCTATACTGAGACTGGGACTGGGAGTATGAGGAACTGCTGATTGTAAGAGAAGACCAGGCTTGAGACCATCTAAAGAACCTGAAGGTTCACAAGTCCATGGGACCTGATGAGATTAACTCATGAGTCCTGAGGGAACTGCTGAATGAAGTTGCTTAGACACTATCTATCATATTTGAGAAGTCATGGCAGTCCAGTAAAGTTCCCAATGACTGGAAAAGGGGAAATGTAGCCTCCATTTTTAAAGAGGGAAAAGAGGAAGACCTGGGGAACTACAGGGTACTCAGTCTCACCTCTGTACCCAGCAAGATCATGGAACAGATCCACCTGGAAATTATGCTAAGGCCCACGGAAAATAAGGAGGTGATTGATGACACCCAACATGACTTCACTAAGGGCAATTCATGCCTTACAAATTTGGTGACCTATGACAGGGTTACAGCATTGGTTGAAAAGGGAAGAGCAACTGACATCATCTACCTGGACTTGTGAAAGAGGTTTGACACTGTTCTGCATGACATCCTTGTCTCTATATTGGAAAGACATAGATTTGATGGATAGACCACTTGGTGGATAAAGAATTGGCTGGATGGTCACAGAAGTGTTGTCCAGACACGTAGGGACAGAAAGAGGAAGGTCAAAGCTTGTCTGGAATCAAAACTGGTGAGGTATGAGCAAGACAAGAATGGCTGCTACAAGTGTATCAGCAGCAAAAATGAGAAGGAAGACCAGAATGAGTGTGGAACCACTGCTCCATGAAGCCTCAGGCTTTACAATCAGAGTCTGCTCTGAGGCCTCCTAGATCATATCCTAGAAGCAAAACTTGGGAGAAGAAGAGAGCAGCCACAGCAGGGAAAGGTGGATTTACTACCTATTCAAAGAAGCTGGTCACTTGAACCAGGCAAGGACACGCTGGAGGCTGCTAAGGGAGCTGGCTAGTATCATCCTGAACCTGCTGTCTGTCATCACTGAAAGGCTGTGGTGGCTAGAGGAGGTTCCTGGTGCCTGGAGAAAGGCAAATGCTACAGTTATCAACAGAAGGGTTAAGACTACAGGGCCATCAACTGAACGTTAGTCCCCAGAAAAGTGATAGTGCTGATTCTCATGGGAGGTATTTTTGTACAAGGACCTGACCAGAATGGACTGCAGGAGCAAATCACACCTGACAAAACTGATTGCCTTCTCTGAATAAATTGCTGTCTTTGAGTACGAGAGCTAAATATATGTTGTCCACCTTGACTTTAGCAACCACTTCCAGGGCTGTGCTGGCACAGGGGCAGCCAGCAGGTCCAGGGAAGGGTGTTTCTCCCCTCCACTTGGCTTTTGAGTCTCCCTTGGGAGGGCAGAGGAGCGTGCCCAGCTGTGAGCCATGGGACAAGAGAGATTGACCAATGGGAGGGAGACCAGGAAGGGCCACCAAAGTGGTCTTGGCACAGGAGAAGAGGCTGAGGAGCTGGGTTTGTTCATCCTGGAGAAGAGACAGCTTAGGGGGCCTTGATGGAGGCTTTTTTGGAATTTGATTTTTTTGAATTTTGGAAGATATCTTCACCTGTGCCCTCCCACCACAATTATGTTTTGTAATGGCTCGCAGACAGCACCAGAAGAGGGGAGCCCATAGGCATACCCTAATTTACACACCATTTTGGTGCCTGCATTTCTTATCTTCAAGAGCTACAGCACTGATCATGATTTCAGGTATCATCTGTTGACTTCTTGTCAGTCTTTTTTTCTGGTTGATATTTTGACTAAATTAGGGAAAAAAACAACAACAACAAACAACTTACAGCAAGAAGTTCACAAGGAGAAAATTTCTCAGTGAATTTTCTGAGGGTAACCAGTGGGAAGAAATGGCTAAAAAGCAAAGTTGCATTGTGCTGCACGCTAAGTCTGCAAGTAGAGAGTTGATTCTGGTGCAGGTAGGCCGTGGGGCTTTTTGCAACCCCTTTGAGACTGGACAGAGCTGAAGGAGGTCTTCAAAATTCAGAATAGGGAAGATGATAGGAAAATATCCCAGTGTTGCTGAGAACTTCAGCATTCTCTTATAAAGTTAGCTTTAGTCTTGCTGCCTTCAAACCCTGGCTGGGACACCACATGCGGTTTTAAGAGGTTTGAATGCATAGCATCATGTGGTGGGGACTGTCAGCTGCCTCTTCAGGTGTCTGACTCTGTAAGACATTGGGAATTTCTACAATAGAAATTCAGGTTTTGGTTTGGGGGGAGAATTGAATACTATTAAAAGGAAATTAGTTTCCCTGAGCCAGTATTCACAAACGAAGATAGGAACTCTTCCCCACTGATATGCATGTAAAGTTTCTCCAGTGTTGCTATACATTTTAAAGAAATGACTCAGAATGGCTCACTTGGCGATATTTTGAAGTGAACAGTTCAAATAGAAATTCTGAAACTATAAAATTAGAAATAATACAGATTGCAGTGTTGGTTTGTTGCAAATGCGTCACACTCTGGAGACTTTTTGTGAAATAGTACAAAAATAGCCTATGTCTATTTTAGTTCTTTGTAGGAGAAGGCCTGAATATTTTTTCATTTTAATTGTAAAAAAGAAAAAGATTAAATAGGTGGCTGCATTGATGTGCTTGACCAAGCCATATAAGCCAGTAAACTGAATTGCGTGTAATGCCATTGAGAGGTCTCAGTGTAGGAGCTGAGCTGACTGAAGATATCTGTAGGGCTCTCAGCCAAGCCAGCACTCCCTGGTATAGCTATCTCTGGAGACCTGTGTTACTCAATGTGCTTCCATGCTCGGTGAACCTATTATCAGGTATAAAAGTTTCTTTCTCCTGTTGGAGAAAGGAAGATTTTCATGCCAGTGCTTTCATTTTCCAAGGGCAGAGCGGGCTGAGATTTTATAGTTAGTTCTCATGGGTCTTATAAGGTTACCACCTTACAGGAGTTTCCTAGAACAGCTTTTTTTCCAGCAGGATCCTGTCTTCAGGGCTGTTATTCTTCAGAGCATACAGGAGGTGTTAGCCGCCAAGTCAGCCTAGCAAGAGAGTAGTTGGAGCTGCTACTGTAGTGTTTATGCCTCTTTCTCAGTCTTTGACAAGAGTTTCAGAGCATTTTTATGCCTCCAAACCAGTGCTGTTAGTGGGTTTATCTTCACTGAGGTCACTAGGATGGCTTTGAATAACTGGAATATATGTAGCCTTACTCTCTAGCTCTTGGTAGTGTGCCATCGCGGTCAAGCATGGTCCCTTCTGCCAAAGATGACCTTTGAAAATTATCTCAGGCAAATTTTGAGGGGGCTAGGATTCAGCCTTTCCTTTCCACGAGGAAAGCCAGTGTTATAATTAAGAAGCAAAACAAAACCCCATGTTCCCCCTTGTCATGTTGGTTTTTGTATCAGAGGTATAAAAGCAACCCCTTGGGAGTATGCAAATGGCTGGGAAACATCTTTCCAGTTGTCTGACATGAAACACTTGAAAGTAGGAAATTGTGTTGTTCTTCTGGAACTAGATAGATGTCATTCATCCAATAGAAGCTATTGGTACCCAGGGCTACACTGTAAAATGATGTAGGAACTGATTAGGGTTTAAATTCCTAAGCCCTTTCTGCTGTTAATTGTGATTGTATCACTTTGTCTCTTCTAGAAGGAAGTTGCTCTCTCCTGCAGCACTTGAGCAAGAGAAGCAAGAGAAGAGGAAGCCTCAGCTCTGTCCTTTCCTCACATCCGTTCCACAAACAGGGGAAAATAGCAGCCTCTAAGCCTCTTCCGTTCTCCCTGTTCCGTTCAACAGCGAGGGGAAGTTCAGTTGGGCTAAGAGGATGGATGGGGAAAGACCTATTTTGCTTATCCACAGGATGGCCTCTTAGGGTCATAGCACAAATTTGTTCCTACTTAATATCTTGTAGCCACTTAAAAGATCATTGCTGTGCTGTGCCACGGAAGAAAAAATAAATTCAATTAATTCTTTTGAATCATCTGTTTTTAAAAATAGGATTAAAGCCTGACCACTTCTCAAACTGTTCCATTATGAATAACACATACGTAAGAGATGACTCTGGGTTCATTACAGCTAAGAGCAGATCATCCGCATACATGCTGATTTTATGGAGATTTCTCCCCGTGAGAATGCCTCCTCCATCTCTCTAGAGATCTGATCCTGGGGTCAGAACAGACAGCACGCTGGCAAGAGAGCATCCTTGCCTACCACTTTCCCCCTAATCTGAGGCCTTCTGACCTTTTTATTCCTTATCACTGATGAGAAGAGGCTCTTGCATACAAAATAGGTCTTCAGCTACGTTTGAGGGTGGAGATAAATACATAAAATGGGTCAGCATGGTATACAAAAGAAATCCTTGGCTTTCCTTATTGAAATGCCTGTCCTTATTGATCTTATTGGAAGCTTTTGCGGTATCAGTGGAAAAAATGCTGCAGTTAGTTTCCATAAATCTCTAGCTACCTCAATTAAAATCAACAGTTTTCCTGTATTATGTGGTAATTTTTATTTTATTTTTTTTTGTAATAAAGCCAAGTTGGTTAGGGTTTATCAATGCTGCAGGTATTTCTCTAAGCTCACAGTGAGAATGTTAGCTAGTACTTCATAGGCACAGTTGCATGAAGCATTGACAACTAGGTTATTTTACCAGGTCTTTGCTTTATTTATAATAAATTAGTACTGTACCTAATTGTATTCCTCCTACAGGGAGAAGGCTTGCTGATAAAGTATGTAGAGAATGATTAAATGTACACAGGCTCATAGTAGGGTGACTTCTCTTCAAAAGATGCACAAAATTAAAATGGGAATGCTGCTTTCCCCGGTGGCTTGCCATTATTAAAAGTCTCAGTAGCATGGGAAATTTCTTCTGTAGAAATTGGGGAGTCCAAAAGTCTCTCTAGTTTATTGTAGGGAAGCTGAACTGTACAGTGAAACTCTGCAAGGCCTTTTTGATCCTTGAAGAGTTCTGATGAATATACATTTTTTTGAAAGTTGTAAAGTGTTTTCATTTCCTTATTAATCCCACCATGGTCCTGGAAGAACTGCCACTCCTGAGTGGTAACTGTGACAATAAAAGTTTTTGTTCCTATTGTTTTACTCTGTAAGCCAATCATCTTCCTTACATAAAGATTTGAGGATTCATAAGGACAATCGCAATATTCAGCAATTTTCTTCTTAATGAGCTCAGCAATCCCTGTGTCTCTTCGAGCAGAGCCTTTGAATTGCCAGTTATTTCTTTTCCACTGATTCAGATGTATCCAATTAAGTTTGACTTGGGCATGTTCTGATATAACTATTACTGCTGGGAGAACAGTGTCTAGAAACTTAGAGAAAATGTGTTGGCTCAGTGCTAACAGGGATTTCAGGCAGGAGTACATTAATAGACCTGGGAAAATATTTTAGAACATACAGTTAATGTTTGTGTGGACTTGGAATTCAGAGTACTTCAGCTCTATATGTGCAGTCCCCTATCCACAGGCACATCAACACACCTGGGTACTGAAGGCTAATTGCAGGACTAGAAGTCATACATTGCTACACATTTCTGGACCAGTTCTCAATATTTTATCTGNAAGTTAGTCTTGAACCTAAGATTCCATTGTACTCATAACCAGTATTCCACCCTGCTTATTCTTCCACATTTCAAAGGAAATGAGAAAACCCATTAACAGGGACGTGGATTGGGAAGTGGTAGGACACACAGAGAATACAGCATTTGCCTTCTTTGTTAAACTTTTCTATGAAGTATCTCAACAGTAACAGTCAAGGTAGTGGTCTAGTGGACTTTTGGTCTGATTTAGGTAAGATAGGTAGGTAACAGGAGGTGGAAATGCACAGTACTTATTTTTCAT
>VZTM01012519.1:126969-171216 GCA_013400555.1 Jacana jacana | reverse complement strand
TTTTCTTCATTTTGGGTAAGTCAAAACACCTAGCTGTGTTTGAAAGATGCTGTTTTGGCAGTGCTTTTTAGCTATCTATGGAGCATGTGCAGTTGTTAGCAAATCTAAGTGCATCCAACTACATAGGTTATCTACCTGTCTCCAAAGTCAAATGCACACATCTGCAAATCCAGCACACTTACAGATCTGGATGTTACTGTAAGATGCTCTGCTGAGATTGCCCATCTTTCCTTTTGGCTACAAATATCACAAGGGAGAGTATAATCTGTCTTCTTGTTTATCAATAAGTAAAGTGATAAGCTGCCTCTGGAGTCTGATCAGCACTTTGCATCTTTTCTGAAAGGATAAATAAAATCCTAGTGTTCTCTGAGTTTAACTATGATTTCTGCCTTAATAGGAGCCTGATTGCTCTGAGATTTCTGTTCCAACTCCTGAATGGCTGAATAACATAGTACTATCTACAGTGTATCGCTGTAATAGCTCTTTTTGCTCTCCTTCTTCCACCGCAGTGCATTGGGACTACCTCCCCAGAACAACGTGCTTGCAGTTATAACCTCTTTAAGGTTGGGAAAAGAGAATTGTAAATATTTTTCTTCATATTTGATCACTGAGCCCCAGAAGACCATAAATCCTTGTGTTACTCCTCATTTGGGACCAAATGGTTGTAAAGATCCTGGCTGTTCATTTTAGCATGGTTATAAACCATGGGTTGCTCATTCTTTCCTCTTTTCTTGTTACAGTCTTTTACTAGAGTGCCTCAAAATCACTGCTCCTATGCCAGGCTTAAGATAGCTTCATCTTCTAAGGTTTCATAACGCAATGTGCATTAAAAGGATCTATGTTGAACAAATTGGAATTTTCTTTCAGGTTATTTGGTTACATTTTAAACTTTTGATTCCACACAGACCCAATCTTCCACTCATTAACCAATTATTTTTAAATAGAATAATTGTAGTTCATAATTTAGTATGCATTTTCTTGAGAAAAAGGGCAAATTAATACATGTAAACATGGGTGAATCTAGTTAAATAAACTGTCCACAAAATCCTTACAATATGTAAACAACATTTGTTATGCCTTGGAGATAGCATATGATTGGACTCATGAGACCCTGTTTATCCTACTGAACAGTTTCTTTTATAACTTCAAAGGGAATTTTATATATTTATGGCAATAGCAGGGTGTTAAGTGTAGCTAGACAGAAATTATACCTCAGCTATTTAGTTAATGCCAATAGGGATTAAATTAGATTTTATAGCTGTTAGTAGAAGTCTGTTTTGTAGCTAACAAGTGGGATTTTTAAATCCTGGAAAGCATAATCCTATTATAAAACTGGCAGCTGAATTAACGTTATCTAGGAAGCAAGTCTTCACGGATTAACATTTTTTGACATTAACAAAGAAAAACTAATGCTACAGGGATATTAGATGCTTTTCCCAAAAGTAGGAAAAAAAGAAAAGTGAATATAGGACAAGATAAATGGCACAAATACTGCAGGAAGGAAAAATGGAGTGAAATATGCATGAGAAATTACATCTGGGAGTGGCCATGTTCTGCCTCAAATACAAAAGGAATACACCGGGTAGGAAAAGGCTCCACAACTGGTAATTCATATGTTAGCCCACGCATAGATTTATATGTGCCTTGTGACTAATTCACAGTTATCCAACCTGGGTGTGGGAGAACCATAAAGGTCTTCTGTCCTTAGGGCTGAGGTCTTTGCGCTCCAGCTAGATAGTGTAGGAGTCAAGGACTGGCAGCACTGCAGAAGAAACCCAGCTCCCTTTACTGAACAGGCACATGAAGCTGTTCCACAAAGACCCCGATGAAGTTCTCCTTACTTCAAAGAGAATTATGGGACAGCTCCTGTAGGCAGGGGTACAGGAGATGGATGGGTCACTGAAGTTGCTTGTCTTGCAATATAGAATCATAGAATCATTCAGGTTGGAATTAGGCATTGGTAGACCAAATACCTATAAGTGTATATGCCGTGTCATATTTCAATTAAAAAGTCTGTCCCTATCACAGTTGCAGAGCAAGCCTGTTATTACTTAAAACTGTGAAGTACACATCTCCTGTCATTTTAAAAGCTCTGTGTTTAGAATCTGAGCCCTCATTCACAGCTGCAGTGCTGTATTAATGAAGGTAACATTTTGTTGTGTGGAAGGCTAGGGGGAATCTACTTGATAAACTTACCAGTCACAAAAACATGCAGAACTAGATCTGAGCCACCATCAGACTGGGGTTTTGTTATCAGAGATTTAGCTGTGGCTCTGCAAACCTAATACATGGCATCACAGGTTGATTCTTGGTTTGGCGCTTTTGAAATGTTGCGTTTTCCCTCTGTGTTTGTTGCTACTTTAATCATTAATCATTACAGGATTACATTTTTACCAAGCATCTTTTTTGCCAGAGCATGTGTGTAGAGCAATCACTGCTGTAGTTAAATCTGTTACCAGACGTGTGGCTGTGACTGCTTTAAGGGTTTTCTTAAATCATGGTTGTGTAGCATAGATCTTACCTTCCAAAGCATATAACAAGATGTAAGGTGTGCAAATAGTGTGAAATTTCAAAGTTGCCAAACCGGCCTCCGCTAAAGTTAGTGCTGTGAGGAAGGACTTTGGCACCATTATGTCAGTGAGAAAACTCGCACCATTTGGCATCAACAGGACCAAGATTTATCCCCTGTTGTGTGCATGTTGCACCAATGATAATGAACCCTAGTGGGAATTGGAAATAGTTGCTTGCCCTCTGTTGTGGCTCTTTTTCAAAAACCTGTCCCCTAAATGTTGTATGGGGGTTTTTTTCTTTTTGATTTATTTTTCTGTATGTAGAACTATGCAACAGTCCATACGCTTGGTGCTTTAAAGCACACAGGTATCTTTTAGCCATTGCCACAGCCCTCTGAGGTGCTGGGCACCTTTGGAGAAAAGGGAGTAGAAAGTGCCTGTGATTTCTCACATCAGGAAGGACGTGAATTTGATGTCTCCCAGAAGCTCGTGGTCCTTAGTTAAAGGATCTTTATACTTTCCTTCCCCCTTAAGTAATGAACAATCCTATAGGATTTTACACTTTGTTTCCAGTTTTACTGTCTGGGTTGAAAAGTATATGGATTTGGCCCATAAGAGTTGGGTTGTTTTCAAAACTTTTGGCTGGCTCCTCAGCCTGTAAATAGGTTTAGCTCTTCATTTTCCATATGGTGACACACTGGATAATGCAGCTTTCAAATAAGAATTAAAGGAAGATTATGTGGGAAGAGAGTGTTATATGACTGGGGATTTGCATCCACATCACCTGGCTGAACACTCATCACCTGCCTCCAGTCTCTGGAAGAGAAAGATGGAGATGAGAGGGGGCAATGTGGTTACTGAGCAGTGCACCTCTCATCCTCCAGGTGACTCTGCTATGACCCTCTGCTGCTTGACCATGAAAGAGCTCACTGAATGGGGAGAGAGGGATGGGGAATGCTTGGCTCTGCCACACGATGCTCTTGCATCTGAGTATGTGTTTTTCTAGAGCAAATGCTTTGTAGAAGCTTGTTCAGGGCCAGCATGTGGAAAACCATAGCAGCAGCACCTGAACATTGCCAGTCAAGGCACCTGATCTCAGAATTTGGCTTCATGTTGTCATGGTGAGGTAAATTGGAAGTGTCAAGAAAAAAAAGAAATGCCCAGAAGTGTGATGGTGGGTCGTGGGTTTCAGTGCTGGAGCCTGCTAGAAGTAGCTCTGCCCACACATGGTTGATTTAGTAGCTGAGGAGAATTCACACCCTGAGCAACCTCTGAGTAGCGTTTGGTGTGACTTGACAGAAACTAGCAGAAAGAGCAACCAGCTCTTAGCCTGTGAGGGTGATCCCAGTCCCTGGTCAGCAGGCATCACCTCTTCCTATGTCTATCTCTTATAGAGGTGTATCTGGTGCTACATAACAAAGTGCTTAGTGGCTCATTCCCTCCCAGGGATGACATTCCCTGCAGGAAGGACACCCAGCAAGCCAAAAAGGTCTCAAAGACCCCCCACTCTTTTGTTGTTGAAGCTCTGAGCTTTCTCTGTGCTGTTAAGGGAGAGCAGACCCACAAGGACCACCTTCCCAGGCCATATGATCATGGCAAGCAATCTTCTGACTTGTGTCAAAAAATATAATAATAACAACACATATTGTGCATATTTAGCACTTACCTCTGAGTATTTAAAACCAAGTAGTAGCAGAGATTTTATGTGGCAAGCTGGAGCTGGAGGTAAGAAGGCTCTTTTCTAATGTGGTCCAGGAGTTGGTAAATTGGTCATTTGGGCAGGGTGTGAGGAAACATTAGTGAAGCAAATGAGACCCCTCTGAGGGACGTTGGCACACAGCAGCAGCTTCTCAGCTCAAAGAAATCTTGCTTGGGGTTTCACACAGGGCTGCCAATAGGCCCTTTTTTGACTCTCACTGTTCAAGGAAGATTTGTGCTAGCTTTTAAATGGGCAAGTATCATCAGCCACTGACTTGTTCACACACAGAACTCCTCAAGTGCTTAGGAAAGTTCATACATATAGTAAATCTGCCGTGGCAATCAAGCCTGATCCCTTGAGTGAAGCAGAGCATTTGCTGAACTGTGTCTTTTTTTGTTCTACTGATAAACATGTCTGGCAGGGGAACCTAGGACCCCCATTTGGGATTAGTTGCTGGACAGTTTTCTGAGGTAACAGAAATACTGAGCTGGAAGAACTGTTGTCATCTAGTTTAATCCTCTGGGCTGAAACAGTATGAAGCTTTCCAAAGCACTCCAATGGATGTTTCTGTAACCACTTGTACAGAGTGTCCACAGATGTCCCCCTAAGGTCTACTCAGGATTTTCTAATAACTTAAACTTTATTTTCAAACGAGATTAAATTTGCTGTCTGTGAGCACTTACAGCAAGAAAACTAGAAACCAGTAAACCTCTCCTATAAACAATATTTCCTGTATTGAATTGTTATTAACGTTCCCATAGATTTTCTCTTTTTAGTAAAAGTGACTGCATATCATTCGGCTTTTTCTAACAGGAGGTGCCTGAACATCTTATCAGTCTTCTTGTATGCTTGTGGACTCTCTCCAATCTTTTTTTATTTCTGATCTCCAAAACTGGATATTTAGATAACTGGAGGGTAGATTTAGATTAGATATGAGGAAGAAATTCTTTACTGCGAGGGTGGTGTGACACTGGAACAGGTTGCTAAGAGAAGTTTTGGATGACCCATCCCTGAAAGTGTTCAAGGCCAGGCTGGATGGGGCTTTGAGTAACCTGCTCTGGTGGGAGGTGTCCCTGCCCAAGGCAGGGGGTTTGGACCTGCCCCAGGGCAGATCAAGACTATCTTTAGGGTTCCTTCCAACCTAAACCACTCTATGATTTTCTGCATGCTTCCTTTTTGCGTTTGAGTTAAATCAAATTTCCTGTTCAGCAAGCTGGACTTTTGCCATGATTGCCTATTCTTCTGCCCTTTATTTTCTTGCATTTTGAGCAGGTTGTCACTGAAGTCTGGCCAGCCCTTATGAGCTCCCTTAGCTTCAGGGGTAGCCTAACATGGGATCAGGCCTGCCTACCAGCTGACGTCTTGTGTCCTTGCCTTCTTAACTGCCTTCAGGATTGTAGTTAGCTTGCATCAAAATTGTCTTCCGTACATTACAGAAATCTGGATTGCTTGTGTCCCATCACACTGTCCTCTCAGAAGATACTGGCATCACTAAAGTCCTCCACAGGAGTCAGAAACAATTTGAGATACATCTTTCAGTTGTTTAGAGAAATTTTAGTCTGTGTTCTCTCCTTGATCAGGCACCACTGTGACATTCCTCTGTTCTGGCTTCCCCTCTGTCCTTGATCCACCAGCTAACAGTAAGCCTGTTACAGATACCACCATGGATATGACCATTATTTATTCTTTCCTATCCTAGTCATTTTTAAATAAAAAAGGCAATGGTTTGTGTGCTTTGAATGTCTCTCCTGTCAGAGTTTGCTAGGCAAGTTTTGATCCCATTTGCTCAAGGGCCATAAACAGAATATATCTTTCTGATAGCCTTGGCATGAGAGAGGCAACAAGCTGCCAGAAGAGGACAGAAACTTTTCAGAGTCTGCACAAAAGCAGATTTTCAAGCACTTAAGAGCACGTGCAGGGATTAGCAATGTGGCTGGGAATTAGTCTTGGATGCAGATGTCTAAATTCAACTCAAGGCAACAAAAATCATAATGACCAGAAAGTATAATATGCTCCAGTCCTAAGAACACTTCAAAATACCTGACACAGTGAAGCTATATAATGAAGTTAGAATAAAGTCTCTTATTCTCTTGTTTTGTGTTTGATTTAACTCAAATGCAAAAAGGAAGCATGCAGAAAATCATAGAATGGTTTGGGTTGGAAGGAACCTTCAAGATAGTCTAGTTCCAAACCCCCTGACTTGTGCAGGGACACCTCCCACTGGAGCAGGTTACTCAAAGCCCCATCCAGCCTGGCTAGAGTCAAAACTGATGAGGGACCTGGAGGGAAACCACAAAGGTTTCAACACTTCTATCAGCAATATAAGAAAGACCAGGGAAAATGTAGGTCTACTACTGAGTGGTGACCTTTGCTTGCAGGACATGGAGGCTGAGATGCTCAATGCTTTCTTTGTCTCAGGCTTTACAGTCAGAGACTGCTCTGAGGCCTCCTAGATCATATCCTAGAAGCAAAACTTGGGAGAAGAAGAGAGCAGCCACAGCAGGGAAAGGTGGATTTACTACCTATTCAAATAAGCTGGTCACTTGAACCAGGCAAGGACACACTGGAGGCTGCTAAGGGAGCTGGCTAGTATCATCCTGAACCTGCTGTCTGTCATCACTGAAAGGTGGTGGTGGCTGGAGGAGGTTCCTGGTGCCTGGAGAAAGGCAAATGTTACAGTTATCAACAGATGGGTTAAGAGTGAGGAACTACAGGCCCATCAACCGAACTTTAGTCCCCAGAAAAGTGATAGTGCTGATTTTCATGGGAGGTATTTTACGGTGTACAAGGACCTGGCCAGAATGGACTGCTCAGGAGCAAATCACACCTGACAAGCCTGATTTGCCTTCTCTTTTGAGAAGACTGGCAGTTTGGATGAGGGGAGAGCAGTGGATGTCTTCTACCTTTAAATTAGTAAGGCTTTTGACATTGTGTCCCATGATATGCTGGTAGCCAGCTGGAGGAGAAATGAACCATATACACAGGCTGCCTGGACTGCAGAGCATAAAGAATAATGCTGAGTAGATCAGAGCCTAACTGGTGCTTGATTATAAGTGGCATTTTGCAGATATTGTGTAAAATTGGTGATGGCATGGAGCGCACACTCAGCAGGTTTGCAGCTGATACCATTTTGCAGGGGAAGAACTGCCCCCTTAGAGGGTCTTCTGCAATCTGGAGGAAGGGGCATGCAGGATCAAAAGCAAAGTCTCAGCATTGAGCTGGGATGCCCGTGCACTAATACAGGCTGGGGATGTAACTCTGTGGGGGCACCTCTGCCAAAAAGATCCTGGGTGCTGTTTTACAGCAAGTTGAGCAGGCTCAGTGGTACACCTTTGCTGCAAAGGTGGCCAACCACTTCCAGGGCTGTGCTGGCATGGGAGCAGCCAGCAGGTCCAGGGAAGGGCATCCCTCCCCTCCACTTTGCTTTTGGAGGTCTCCCAGGAAGGGGGGACTGTGGTCAGCTGTGGGCCCTGGGACAAGAGAGAGGTTGACCAAATGGAGGGAGACCAGGAAGGGTCACCAAAGTGGTCATGATGCAGGAGAAGAGGCTGAGGAGCCAGGTTTGTTCATCCTGGAGATGTCTGAAGGGACTTTGCTGCTTGAGGGAAGCTGGATGGATGGCAGAGCCATACTCTTCACAGAGGAGCTCAGCAACAGAGCAAGAGCAGTAGCCACAGTTGTATGAGGCATGCTGCTGGCTGGAGACATGGGAAAAAGTCTTCTGCATGCAGGTGGTGAAACACTGGAAAAGGTTGTCCAGTGCAGTAGTGCATCCTCCCTCCATGGGGGTATTCAAGCCGTGGCTGGATGAAGCAACCTGGTGTAGAGGCATAGTAAGCCCTGCTTTGAGGAGGCAAATGGATGAGGTGGTTTCCTGAGGACCCTTCCAACAGGAATTAGATGGTGTGATTGCACGATTTTCCTAGTGATTAGAAAACCTGTCCAGGAATCGGGGTGCAGAGGTCAATTTGTCCTTAGCTGGAGTGATGACACCACCCACCCTGCTTGCTAAATAAAACACTGATCTGTGTGTACAAACTTCTGTGGTAGAGACACCCTCCAGCTTGTTTTAAAGAAGTAGATGTTATCTGGGCCAGAGAGTGAATCTAGGCCTGAAGCTGACTTTCTAGCTCAGTGATTAGGGCATGAACCTAAGAGAAGAGAGACCTGGATTTCTATCTGTGCTCCGGGGAGAGAGTATACATTTTAGCCTATGGCTTTTTTTTTCCAAACGTGCATGCATCCCTGTGTGGTTCTAGTCCTAGTTTACTATTCTAATCAAGAAATTGGATCCTCAACAGGCATGAAACTGGTACCTTCAAAGATACTGCTATACTACCAGGGAAATTTTCATTTATGCTTTTTATTAACAGCCTGCTGCCGCCGGGAGCCGTTCTTTCAGTTTAAAAACCTCGAAACAATTCATGTAGTTATTACTGCTTTTCTAGTTGTAAGTGGGAAATGACGTATTTTACCTACAGCTGCTGACACTGTTGTTTCCCGCCTTGTGTACTCTTTCCTCACCTGTTGCATTTTGAAAAACAAATCAAGGCAGTTCCTCCTCTTGTCGGAAGTGCCTGGATGGAGACTGCAAGGGTCAGGACAAGAAAAAATGGACAATATGTTAGAGGTTGTTACATCTAGCAGTCCATTAGAGCCGGTTCCACCATCAGCAAGGCTGTGTAACTGTTGCCAAAAGTTTTACCAATCCACATATTTACATGTATACGTATGTATATGTGTGTGTGCGTGGGTACATATGTACTTTCTGACTGTGCCAAATAAACAGTGGCCAGTCACATCCTGTGCCCAGTCCTGCATACTATATATACTGCATCCTCTATATACTGGTATGTATATACACACAATGTCTGTATAATATGTGTCTATACACACATAATATGGACCAGCCATATCTGGCCTTAAACAGTCAGTGTATCCTGCAGCTGACCCCAGATTCCCTGATGTTCTCAGTTGTCCCCTGGATCTATGAAGCATGGAACTCCATGGCCCCATTGCAGTGCACACACACTGGAGCACTCCCATAGCTGGCCCCAGATCCCATTAACAATTCCACTTAGCCTGCCATTAGCCTGAGAATTACCACTTCTTATTGCCCATAGCCATATATATTGTTAGTAAATTAAAGACAAGGTTTCTCACAGTCAGAGACTGATCATAAGAAACTCACTGTCACTGTTTCTTTTCAATAGGAGCTGGGTGTTAAACTGTTATTCCAAACCCTGTTTATCTACAGGTGTAGCTATGAAATTAACAGCTGTAGGTGTGCTGTGCTTGAGCATCCTATAGAATTAGGAAGGAAACTTCACAGAACTGATACATGTTTTATTTGTGATTAAAAATGCAAAATACTGTATCGCTTAGCTGTGCTGACCCACATGTGAGGGTTTGTATGTGCAGCATGTTTTACCAATCCTTTTTCAGAAGGTGGAGGAGGAGGAATGGCTCAACTGGGTTAAGCACAGTAGATGGTATAGATAGGAGCTTCTGGCTACCCTGCTGCTCTTGCAGTTGATTAGCTGTTTTCAGTAATTATGCATTTCCATCAGGGGTGCAATGGTTATCACCTCTGGTAATGAGATTACTCCCATTTCATACAAGTGTAATGTTCTGCCAGCTCCCTTTTGGCACTTTACACGTTTCCTTGACTGACGCTCTCAACACTTGCCGAGGTTGCTCACCGTATTCTCTCCTATGGACTCACCGAACCATGCAAACAGGTTGCCCAGCACTTGCCAGTCTTGTGGAAGCAACCTATAGTCATGCCAGGGTAGGCTCACAGCAAGTACAGTCAAGAGCTTGCTTTGCAGTAGACACAGTGAACTAGTTCAAATTTTTTGTTGTTGCTTTTTTTTCCAAGTGGCTGCTGTAGGCTGGTACAGAATGGGAATTTCATGTTTTTCACTTATATGAGTGCATATGACATAATATATAACATAATATCCCCAAAACATGGGTTTCTATTCCATTCACCGCAGAAGGAAAAACAGATAAGGTACTTAACCTTTCATTACAATATTGAAAAACTTGCAAACCTTGCTGGGATACCCTAAATGCAGAGCACTCATTCCCAAAGCACTCTTAAAAGTCATTCTTGCCAATTACAGGACCCAGAGAAGTGGATGCTGGTGTTGCATCCAACTTACACAAATAAATTGTAGATTCTTCTGGTGCTGAGTAATTACTGTGGAAATTTTTTTAATGGGAAGAGAGATACCCCAGTAAAGGACATAAATCATTGAAGGAGATACAGGATTGTGGTGCACATTACTGGAGCTTAACAAAGAGGAAAGAGTATGCAGTGAAACATTACACTGCATGGAGCTGCAGATTCCAGGCATTCCTTTTGATGGAGCCTCTGAAGGAAGGATAGAGGCTGTGTACCCCTTTTGAGTCAGCTTTACAGGTCACAGATCTGGCCTAAACAAAAGTATTTTTTTCTAAACTACTCCTTTCATTTTCCTCCTCCTCATGTCAGGACTCCAGCAGAGTTTTGTAAGCAGTCTGAGGGCCATCCTGGCAGCATCTACCTCCCTGCCTCTGGGGACCGATTCCAGGTCATAGATCAGAGGGAAGGTATACTTCATAGAGAGCCTTGGCGCTAGCACACCTCCTTTCATGGTTATTTTATTTTTCCTTCCAGAGTGTGGCATGAAAAGGGCAACACTGTAGGCTACCAATCAACCACCTCCTTAAAATAAACCCCATCATCACAGTATCTTTCATGTAGACATCCCAGGGAGTAAGCTGCATGGTGCAAAGAAGGGCATCTGGTTTTCACCCTGTTCTGGAAATCGAGTGAGTACATAAATGCAGTTTTTGCCAAGACATATAAATGCAAGTGCTTGAGCGGCAGCCTTGGAGTGCAGAGAGATCCTTGACTTGCCATGTGGTTCCAGGAGCCATGTAACAAGTTCCTTTAATGCTTTCTCCCATTAAAATTGATCCAAGATCCCAAAAGATAAGATATGAAATCCCCCTTATGTGTGAGGTTGCTAGATTTCCAAAAGGAAAGAATCTGGTCAAAAGACCAGAAAACAATGCTATGTCTGCAGAAGACCTCTCCTATCTCATTGGGGAAAGGTCTTCAGCCTGAAGGTGCTGCTAAAACCAAGCACTTCCAAGCAATCGCCGTATTTAGGGGAAAAGAGATTAAAGGTGCCTTCTTTAGGAACAGGAGGGCCCAAGCCTCCCACGCCAAGAGCAGGCACAAAGGAGCTGTCAGACGAAGCCTGCCGCTCAAGGGAACGGTCTCCTCCCTTCCTGCTTTTCCCTATATCCTTTCTTGCCCACGGCCCTTGTTTTCAACGTGCTAAAATGAGACAGGGTGGTGCTCAATCCAGTTGCTTTCTTTGGGCTTTAGAGAGTCAGGCTTTTGGAGGCCGAGCACCAGCTGTGAAGTTAAATTGATAAGATCTACATTTCAACAGAATAAGACATATAATTCACCCTTGAAAAGTCAGAAGCCTTATTTCTGAGAAACTACTACTTAAGAGAAGATTTGACTATACTCTTTAATTCAATCTAATCTACCCAGTCTAATTATATACTCATTTCTACTCTAGTTTAGAAGAACAGTAATATAAAAAATCATACAAAATTTGGGATCTTTTTCAGCATTGCATGAGGTCACTAAGCTTGGGTCATGTAAGTGCTGTGAAGGCAACACCATGGAGTTTTCATTGAAAGGGTTTGATAAGGGACTTATATTGTTGCAGAGGGAAGTGCACTTGGAAAAATCTCTCTATTGAACTTGCTACTTCATGTAAAGCAGTAGCTGCAATAACACACAAAAAAAAAGACATCTAATTTCCTGGAAAAGTGGGAAGTGGAGAGAATATGTTTTAATAGCGGTCGTGTTATTAACTCTTTGAGATTCCAGTATATTTCAGTGATCTCTAAACACAGCTGTACAGTACAAGTGCCAGTGCTGGCACAAGGAGCATCTGAGAAAGTTCCCCGTTGTGCCAAGACTGTGACATTGCGTTCTGCTGGAGATCTCTTTGGCTCCGTTTCATGCATACCTAGCAGATTTAGCAGATTGTGAAAATGAATGTTTTCCATTCTCATGGCTGATTTCTGCATGCATCTGTTCACTCATCTAAACCTTAGTTACATGCTGCTATGAGAATGAAAGGCTATAATTTTTTCCTTGGAAATTGGGATTGTTTCATGCACCACAATTTCTGCTTAAGGATCCTGCACAGAAATTGTGAAACACTTGTCTTACTAATGTCTTAGAAAAAATCGTAGCTACAGGGATGTATTTTTCTCTCCTTCTGCATGCATATCCGGGCTTCATGTTGTAGGAATTATGTGCATAAATCAAGAGAAAAGTACTCCCCCTAGAATGGAAAATACCTGTTGGCAGGTACCAAAAGATAAATATTTAAACACGGCATTTGCATATGACATTAATAAACCCACAGTGATTATGTCACCAATTCTGTATTGTAATTCATGGTGCTTACTTCACATACCAGGTTGCAAGTTACTGCTAACGCGCAGAGTTTGCCAAATTGTTTGAATATTGTAGCTGTGCTATATTACAGGGCTTACACAAGCATTTATATGCTCAATATTCCTCTTTTTATTTTTTGGAAAGAAAATGGCCTGGCAATTAGCTCGATACAATGAGCTTGAGCAGGGTCATGAAAGAAAACTGATGTATGTGACACTCCAGAATTAACAATGTTTACGCTCTCACTTTTTAAAAATTGCATTTCTGGTGTGTTAGCGTTTTATGCTGTAATTTCACGGTAAGTGTTTACCATTCTAAATATCCTTTAATATTATTTTTTTTCCACGAACGAGGGGTTTAAATGGCTTAACCACATTCTCATAAGAGATCTAGGCAAAGACAAAGGCTGAGATTCAGATAAGTCTCAGCCCACCCAACCCCTGCAATGTTTCTAGTAGGTACCACAAGTCTGTTGGTTTTTTTCAAAATTATTTGTGCTCTGCAGATTTGTATTCCCTTTGTTACAGTGATGTACTTTACTTGTCCCTGTGCCACCAAAATTAACATGCACCATCTAAAAGGTAAAGACAAGGATACAAAGGCAAAAAAGCCATCAGTAGAAGCATTGTGCCCCACAGTACTCTTAAAACACTTGCTTCTTGTGCATCCAAAGCACCCATTAAACCTTTATATCACTCTTCAGAGACTGTCATTTCTTTTTCCACAGCATAAAGTTTACTGGTTCTTCTCTTTTCTAAGACACCCTCTTTGCTGAGTAGTCACACAAAAGGAACAGGAGCTAAAAAGTGAGTCACATTAGTCATGCTGCGTAAGGTCCAGTGAAGTGGATTTCCAATTATTGCTAATTTATTCAAGGGTAAATTGTTGCACTGTGAGGG
Source organism: Jacana jacana (assembly GCA_013400555.1). Lineage (NCBI taxonomy): Eukaryota > Metazoa > Chordata > Aves > Charadriiformes > Jacanidae > Jacana > Jacana jacana. The sequence continues at coordinate 157,626 of VZTM01012519.1, read as the reverse complement.
GGCTAGCAGTAGGGGTGGGTGCAGAGCCACACTGCCCCAGCGGGCGCCCGGCAGGGCACGTCATGCAAAGGCTGTCATGATTGCTGCATCTCCTGGGGGCTGGCTCCGAAATGCAGGCATGCACGTGCAGGGGTCGCTGCACCATCTCACGGAAGAAAGAAGGAAAGGTTGGGTTCCATTGTCCCCTTGCTCCTCTGTGCACTCTCTGGGGGTCCTGGCGGAGCTAGACCCGAGCATTGGTGGGTCAGAGGAACATCAGGTCTGCCCTGGTGGCTGGGTCCTATCAGGGGCTTCTCACATGAGGATGGAGTGCTTCCTGCTCACCTGTTTCACCTGAATTGCATTTCCCGTGTGGCTTGGGAGCATTTTGTGGAGGGGAAAGAGAGCACCATGACTGAAGGCAGCCTCCAGGGCCCCAAAAGGTCTCTGGGGGATCCTCCACTGCCATACCTGTTTGGCTGTGCCCAGCCACAGAGACAACCGAGAAAGCTTGGCCATTTGCAGCTATGTGCTCTCACTGGCTCTTTGTTGTCCAGGGAGCTCGTAGTTGAGCCCTTCCCTCCTGCTTTGTGCCCGTGCAGTGTAGCTCCTTTAGCTTTTCAGCAGCATGAGTTTCAAACTATTGTGTATCTGGCACTGCTCAGTTCTCCATTATCTTCTCTCCAGCATTCATGGCTCCAGTAAGGATGTGTAGAAAAATGAGTATTTCATTTTCAAGACCCCATCCTCTGCAAGCTGGTACATGTGTTCACCATGCAATGTCAAGCCAGGATAGGAAAAGTCCCCACTCACCTCATGGAGCAGCTAATCAATGCTTTTTAAATAGAGCTGGAAAGCTCACATGTGTGGTATTCTTAGCTAGCACGATCAGAGCGCTGGATAAAGACACTTTTGCAGTTGATAGATGTACGACCTTGAGGTTGAGAACAGCTGGTTTGGTTTTAGTGGCAAGCAGTGTGTTTCTGGCTGGGCGCTGAAGCTGACCATGGGAGCCAAGGCCATCTGGGCCCTTCCACAAGGGCCACACTCCCTGCTGTGACTGAAGAGTATTTCCCCATTGAGCTTGCCAGCCTTTCCCAGCAAAGGAACTACCTATTAACGTCTTGGTGAACCGTTGGGGACCTTCTAAAAAGCTAAGAATATAGTCAATGGAGTTTACACACACTTTTTTTCAAGTCTCTTTTAGCCCATCCAAACCTCCAAGTCAGGGACACTTAAAGTGTTGTTTTGTAGCAATTTCCTCTGCTTAGTGGTCATAGTGGTACTCACAAACCCAGAAAGGCTGTATTTTACTTCTGTGAGAAGAAAAATACAGTAGAACAGGTGGAGTTTGGTGCTTTACAGATCGGAACTAATCCTGCTGTCCCTTGCACTACTAATTTAAAATTTACATTCTGTTGAACTCAAAGGAAAATCAGAACACAATGGGTTTCTTCAAGGAACCGAAGTGTCCTTAGACTTTTAAGACCCTGCATGCTAGATAATAAATAGCAATAGTAAGAATAACCAACTGGTTGGTAAAAATGTTTTTACCAACTCTTACTTAACTTACGATGCTTTGCAAAATTTCCCTGTAGATTTTTAATACGTGTGTGCAAAATTGCTGTGGAATTACAGGTGCTGGGTTGAGGCAGAAGGTTGTAAAGTGTTTATATTTGTGAAGATTTTGTTAAACTGAAATGCTACTGTATTCTCCACTTATCTAATATTTTACGTAATGGAGATGTAAGTTTGCTTGCCTTCCTCCTTTTTTTTTTTTTTTTTGCCATTATAAAATGTGAGAGCTGAGAAGCAATTAGAAATGGTGATTTTCTTTTGGCATCTAAAACCTGTTAATAGTTGGAAAGTTATGTTTGCAGCATAGATTGCTAATAAAATTCGCCTCTTCCTGCCAAAATCAGAGAGTCCAATTTTCAACATCTCCCCGGTCTCTCTCTCTGCACGAGCCGTTCACACTGAACTGGCTGCACTTCTGGCTGTTTTGCTCGTGCACTCTGTCAAAAAATATTTTCTGCATCTCTAATTTCATCAAGATATGCTTGACTGCGAGCGTCAGCATCGCTGAGTGCTAGTGTTTAATTCAAAATTCGCTGCGTCTGTGGCTGCGGCAGCCGAACAACTGAAATATCAGTGAGGAACCAGACCACCGAGGTGCTGCGGTTTGTTGGTGTGTTTGTGCAATTAGATGGGAAGCATCACTCTTGTGTGACTGCCTGTGCTCTGGCAGTGCTCCATTGACCATATAGCATCCAGTTCTAATACTCACATCAGCAAAGCCCCCACGTTTTATTGTTGTTTTATAGACGTGTGTGCCATACTCTGAGAAATAAAAAATACCCGTTTTCCTTCCCCCATTAGTCATAGTAACACGTTTTTAAATAGCAGTCTGCGGTGATAATTATCTCATCTGTGCAATTTCCAAGGTATTTCTTACACTGAGATACAGTCAGCAGCATTATGGTTTTAGTAGTCCTAAAGTCAGATGTGGGTAGAATGGCAAAGGTTGTAAAGAGCTAAGACGTGAGGAAAAATGGAAAAAAATTGGGGTGTCTTTCTGCCTCTTAAATATGGTTTGCTTTTAGGACCATCAGTCATTTTTGAAATGAGGCTGTATCATTCCTGTTTGATGTGCTCTTGCTTTCACTGTTGATTGTGATCTACCATGGACATAATTATAGTACTGTGATTGTCTCCTGCCCTGGCTGTTTTATTGTCCTGCACAGACAGTTTTCTTGAGCACTCATATATAGAGAGAAGTCGATGCCCAAGATATCAAGAAAGTGATGATAAGTCACTGCACTTCTAACCAGGGTTGCCTTTGGACATGGCTCTTGTACTGTGAGGGGACACAGGTTGAGAGCGGGCAGCTGCCCGGACCCTCAGAGGTGTGGGGTACAGCTGGACTGGTGTAGCCCAACGTAGAAAACAGAAAACAGGCCACCAAACTTGATTCACATTGTGTGTAAATTGCTGATCTTCCCTTGAATATATTTAGCGAGGGAATTGGGTTTAGTAGATGATTGTTTTGAATGATGAGCTGTTCATTACATCTGTTTTCCTTGACTGCTGATGTGAAATAATTGACAGATGAAATGTGAGAGGATAATTTCATGTTTCACACCAGTGACTCCATTTTATTTGGTACCCTTCTCACATGATTGGGAAAGACTAGTGTCATATGAATCCTTTGCCCAACTGAATGGTGAATCAGCAGGTCAATGATGAGGTCATACCAAGACCTCCCGACAAGCTCTTTGTTGTTGTTTTGGTTGGGTTGGGTTTTGTGTAGGCTTCTGAATAGGTTTCAGGATGCAACGTGCAGTTTCAGTACATGTCCCTCAGTTCAGATTTACTTTTGGTTGGCGCTGTTTTTAACTCCCTGGCAGCACCGATACTGGGTGGGCAGTCCCTTTTCAGCAGGTTTAGCAGAGATGCCAGGGGTTGATCAGACACAGACACTGGCCTGTGTTTTCCGCCCAGGGATAATGTCTTTGTCTTGGGACTGAGCAGTGCTTGCATGAGCTTGTGTGATACCTTGTTAGGGAAAACAGGGCACCTGGGCTCTGCCTGCATCAGGCAAACCTAATAAATCGTGGGATTTAATCAGAAGGGAAGGGGCAGACACAGGCAAACCAAAACCTGTGGTAGGTTTTACCCAGGTAGACAGGCCTGAAGTGTACTTAACTGCTTGCTTCTCCAGCACCTACACATGTCACTGGCTCCTAGCAGACAGCATTCCCGTCTGCTATGAAATCAAAAGGCTGATCCAAACCGTGGCAGGTGGAAATGAGACCTCAGTTGCTGGGAATGGCTCCCTGGTGCAGTCACCAGCGCTCATGCACTGGTGCCCAGGAGAGGAGTCTGCAAAGCAAAGCAAAGGTGCAGAAATCCTTCCCCTTTTTTCCATTACAGATGGGAAATGAATGTTTGCATTGTAATCCTAAAGCTGTGGGGAGGTCTGGAAAATAGAGTATGTCCCACATTTTTCTGGTTACACTTGACACCGAGAAGATAGCAGCATTTCCTCCTGCCTCTCCCACGATGGGAGGGGGTGAGGGGCTTGGAGCACGGCTGCTAATGTAAGCACAACATTGGCGACAGCATCCTGGCATTCAGAGCACTAATCCTTTCCGTATTTCTGAGGTGGCTGTCAGTAGGGTTTTCTGTTGGACCAACGCTCTGGGAATAGAGCCGATTTCTAACTTGCTCCACACGATACCCCCCTCACGAACTCCCAGCACAAGATAAATAATTGTTTTGTGCTTCTGCTTCCTCTCAATGGTACTATTCTTGCGACCATTCCCATCCCCGATGCTCGGTCTCCCAGCCAGCAGGTGCGGGAAGCTCAGCGAGGGTGGTCCGGGCTCGGCGCGCTCTGCGAGAGTGTATCCTGTGTTTCTCAATAACAGCCTCTCCAACCGGCGGATGAGCCCCAGAGGGAGTCCTAGACAGTCCTGCGCCGGGCAGAAGAAGTTGGCAGCAGCACAGGGCCTCAAGGATGGAGTTTATAAAGCCGGGAAGAAGTCCCCTCCTGGGGCGTGATATTCTGTGCCAAGGCCATCATCCTTCCAGCCAAGGCGGGCTGGATGGGTCTCCCGTAAGAGCCTGTCAGCCCCTTTCATTAGGCAGCCGGAGGGGCTGCTGCTGAGTGATGCACAACACCCCCCTCCACCCTGCACACACTCCCGTCCAGCCAGGAGAACAAGAGGCTGGGATTAGAAATCAAACTCGGGGGTTTCTGCATGACTGTGCAGGGCACATTAGCATTAGACACCCCCACCCACCCACCAACCCCTTTTTTTAAATTAATTTATTTATTTTATAAATATTATCTATTTGGTTTTTCCCAGCATCAGTGGTTTTGTTCTCACCCCCCTCCCATCTCCGTCTCCTTCCCCCCACCCCGAGGCATGGGTACGTGGGGGGATTGTTCTGCGCCAAGCGGGGGCCTAGCTGTGGATTTCGGGGTTTTGTCCATCTCATTATAGCGAATGCATCACCTGCATGACTCAGTCATTCCTCAGCTGCCTGGGGAGAGAGGCCTTCAAGAGCAGTTGCAACAATAATCCTGTCTCATTACGGCACATGGCACTGCCGCTGTGAAAGTAGGCAAGCTAGCAGATCTCCTTCTTAGAAAATACCAGTCTAGCCGTGCGGAAAAACTACCTTCTATTACTGGGTAGTCAACACTATATTGTGGACTTCTGTAGATGGGGTAATTAAAATGAAAAAGTGATGCCAGGACAGTGCAATACCATTTTCCTCTGTGGAAAAAAAAAAATCGCAAAAATCTCAGTTGATAAGAAAAAAATAGATTCTGCACCCCGTCAGAATACTAAATATTTGTAAAAGGCAAATGTACAACCCCCCTCATACTTCTCTGTGTTTGTCTGATTATTTTTTTCCCCTGCATTTGGGAAAAAGATGGTTAGACTGGGTGCATTCAGTGGGCCCCACATTAAGTCAGTAGCTTGGTTTGTCACTGTTGTGGTCTGCCACGCTCTTCCAAACCACAGCCTGTTCTCTGGAGCTTCCTGCATGCCTGAGCTGCTTCTGGTGAACATCCACCCTTCAAGTAGAAGGACTGGAATGAATTTAGGTAAAGGTTTAGTAATAAGGAAGAGCTGCAAACTGTTGCTGCTGCTGAACTCTTCCTACGAATCCATCTTTTCCGATCAATCCATCTATAAATCCCTCTAGGACCCGTGGAAACCATACCCTTCCTTATTATTATAACCTTTGTCGTGCTATAGCCACCATCATGGGGCAGCATGAAGCTGCTCCCCTCTCCCCACCCTGCCACCCAGGCATTCCTGGTGGCTTTCCCCTTTGCCCGCTGCCGGTGCACAGCCGAGGAGCTTCCAGGGGCTGCAGGAGGTCCTCCATACAGAGTCCTCCCAGAGCCAGAGTTCGGCTCGCTCCCACTGCCGCGCGGGGGCCAAGAACAGCACCGCCGTATTTGAGAGGATTCACTGCAGGAACCTCCTCCCAGACAGCAGATGTCCTTGCCAAAGAAGGGTAGTCAAGCTTATGCTTTCTGTAAGAAAGATGTTTCCCGATTCATTACATTTTTTTTTCTCCAACTCTCCGTATTAAAATATTTTTTAAAAAAGGAGAAAGTATTGCTTCACGCATGTGGCTGTGTAGTTTAAATATAATTAAAGGGAAACTAGTCTTTTTTTCCTTCTGCTAAAGAGTTGCATTTATACATTTTAATACGAAGATATGCTCAGTAGGGAGCGGGAGCCTATCATTGGCTCCTACTGCAGGCGACACAAACTGCAAATCTAAAAGAAAGGACTACGGCACAGAAAGGAGGAAGCAAATTTTAGATGCAGAGGGAGAATGCAAGTATTTAGACCATATCTGTAGCTATAAAGCTAGAGATAAGAGGCTTTTTCCTTTATATTTTCTTTTTATTGTTTTTTATAGTGCAGTACAATACAAACATTACAACCTGGCTGACTCCTGCAGAGATGCCAGGCACTAGCATCGTGTCCAAAAATTAGCTTTATACATATGCTAAATTAAAGATTGGCAGCCGCAGCAGCACAAATCCCATATTGGCAGCAGTTTGCAAATCCCACGTTGGCAGTCTTCTCCACATGAAAGAAGAGAGGAAATACAAAGGGCAAAAAGCCCAAGAGACTTTCTCTAGCGAATAGCAGCAAGTGGAACATAGGAACTATCTGCAGGGAAAAAAACCCTCCAAATTACTGAAGATAAAAGGGTAAAGCTGAATCTGTGACAAGCTCAAACAAGGGCCCATTTACACCTTTTGGAGAAAGAGCCATTAGTAAGCAAACATTTTGGTGGGAAGGGTGGAACCAAGGCTAGGCAGAGGACAGCACTAGCCCCCATGGGGGAGTGGAACCAAGAGGGGGTGGGTTCTCCTCCGACACTTGTCTAAAGCTCCCTTTAAATCTCTTAAATTAGGCCAGTGCTAAATAGATTGGACCTAAAGCATATAGTGTTATTTCAGTTCTCCTTTACAGATTGTGTATTTTGATCTACCTGCAGAAAAGATTTTTTTTAACTGCGTTTTTATGAACTAATCATAGGTGTCATTGCTGTTAATTCATTAATCTGAACAGCCGTGTTTTCATGTTACATCTGTTTATAACTGCCTTGAAGGTGCATTTTACAATGGGCAGTTTCTCTTAGGTGTGTGATTGGCAGCAGTTCTTTCCAAGTCTGCCCAGTCATCATGGATATCTTATCTCCTTCAACCTACCCACCTATGTTATTTTGGCTGGCATTGCTTCCATCTTGAGAAGTTACCCCATCTGGTAGTTTTACCGTCAGCAGTAATTCTTTCTAAGGCTTTAACTTGCCTGGGTCTTGCAAGTCACACGTCCTGTTTTCAGAGCAGATACCTGGACTTGAACCGAGGTACAAAGTAGCAATGGGCTGTGTGACAATAAAAGGAAGGCCCACAAGTTAAGAGAAATCAACTAACATTTCATTCTAATGATTGGCTGTATCAAAATGGAGGTCCCAAAGTGGATGCGCAGAGGAACAGGATTTGAATTTTTCCAGAGGTTTCGGATTTGTTTAGTCTTTAAGTCCCTATAAGCACTAAAGCATTTAATGATCTTCCAAATCTTTGGTCTAGCACAAGACATGATTTTTTTTTTCCTTCCTTAGAAAGGAATTTGCAGTGAATCAAAGATCAGTGAACAATAAAGGTTTAATTCCTTTCCCTCTGCATGATGCCTGTCAGGTCTCGCTACTCCATAGCCAACTCCTTCTCAAGCCAATCAGTCCCAGGCCAGTGCTGCAAGGTCTAATGCACTGCTGAGTCAGTGGACGCAGCTTCAGAGCAGGCACCTCCACTGAGCAGGGCAGGGCATGTGGGACAGTGTTTTTGCCAGGGGGGCACAGGTCTGGTGCACGGCATCCCCTGTCCCCTTGCGTTTGGCTTGGCCACCCCCTGCGGTCATGGTTATCATGTCAGATAACTTGCCAGAGAAACTCTGTGCCTTTTTCAAGATGACATTTCCTTTTCAGCAGCTCACAGCCGCAGAAGCATGTACTTACTGGGGGGTGACAAAGACCCTACAGGTGAGATCAGGGCTGTGCTTGAAGTCCCCAGCCTCAAAGTGTCATCTCCTGTGACATCCAGGCCATGTTCAGGGAGAGCCTTCAGGTGGAACTGGACTTACAGAGCACTCTAGTGTCTGTCCTGCAGGAGAGGGTGAGGACATGAGGTCCAACAGCAGCACAGTGAGGGCTCAGCAGTGAAGCAAGAGCATGAGGACCACATTCATAGCTGATGAACCCCCTTGCAAAGAGGAAACAAAGGCACTGCCATGGCCACCTGGAAGCTGGGAATTGCCCAGTTTTCTCTCCTGTGCTACCAAACATTCAGGTCCTCAAAGTGAAAGCGAACAAAGCTCTTGGCCTTCACTTCCTGCAGGTGATGGACATGTGCGTTGTCAAAACAGTCTTTGCTTGCATTGGGCTCGAAGAGGAGGAAGTGTTGTTCCTGTATTATTCATTAGCTGACCTCTGCTAATCATGTCCTGGACAAAGGCCCATATGTTTTCCACTGAGTCACCCACTGAACCCTGGCTGTGCTCCACAGTTATGGTGGCTTTCTCTGCCAAGTCTGGTTTTTCACGTTCACTCTATTGAGTCTTCTCTCACCACTGCAGCCCTGGTTTTGTTCCCAGGCTTTCTCTAGAGCCTGTAGGACCAGCTGTGTCCTTGAGTTGTCTGGCTTTAGCTGCAGATGCCAAGATGCTTCAAACAAGAAAAAATTATCAAGTGGCACATTCCAAGCAAATCAAAAAGCAGCTCTGTTTCACACAATGCATAGTTAGACTCTTTTCCCTCTTGGTAGTGTGGAAATGAACATCAGTCCAAAAAGCAACAGAGCATATTCATAAAGGAATCAAATTGAGGACTTAAAAACAATGACACTGCTTCTTATTCCAGGGATCTCTGATCCATTTTAAGTAGAAGGGTAAAAGGGAGAAGTTTCTTTCTTCACACTCACAGAAAAAAGAAAAATTTTGACAGAGGAAGATGAATGGATCAAGACCAGCTTTCAAACTACAAAAAAGTAAGCAAAGGGAGCTTAGATTGACTTTTGATGAGGCGGCAATGTGCACTTGCAGCTCAGAAAGCCAATTGCATCCAGGGCTGCATCAAAATAAACACAGCCAGCAGATCAAGGGAGGTGATTCTGCCCTTCTACTCTGCTCTGGTGAGACCCCACTTGGAGTACTGTGTCCAGCTATGGAGCTCCCAACATAAGAAGGGTATGAAGCTGGAGCTGGTCCAGAGGAGGGCCACAAAGATTATCAGAGGGCTGGAGGACCTCTCCTATGAAGACAGGCTGAGAGAGTTGGGGTTGTTCAGGCTGGAGAAGGCTCCAGGGAGACCTTATTATGACCTTCAGTACTTAAAGGGTGGCTATGAGAAAGGTGGAGTGGTACTCTTTATCAGGGAGTGTAGTGATAGGACGAGGACTGACAGTTTTAAACTCAAAGTGGGGAGATTTAGATTAGATATCGGGAAGAAATTCTTTACTGTGAGGGTGGTGAGGCACTGGAACAGACTGCCTAGAGAAGTTGTTGATGCATTCAAGGCCAGTCTGGATGGGGCTTTGAGCAACCTGTTCTAGTGGGAGGTGTCCCTGCCCATGGCAGGGGGATTGGAACTTGATGATCTTTGAGATCCCTTCCAATGCAAACCATTCAGTGATTCTATGATCACTTTGACCATTTGAAGGCACCACACAAACCGGAGCATGGGACAGATGCTCCACATAGGCTTATGTATGCGCATCTTCGCCCATGCCAGGCATGCCTTTATTCTGTTATTGCATTAAACCATAAAAGCAGAGATCTGTGCAGGTTTCTCTGGAAAAGCTTGCTGTGCTGGGAATCCCTTTTGTTATCTCAAGTTCAGTTTTGATTTTTACAAATCCTAATGCATTATATGAAGTTCAGAGGATGATCTGTAATTATGTGCTGGCTTTGCTGCATGAAATTCTTGGCTCTCACAAAATCAATATCATGTGATTGATGACCATTAATCCAAGGAAGGGCAAGCCCATAAGGAGAACGGCTCATCAAGCAGCAAGAGTTTAGCAAGGAAACTTTAGACATTATGCCAGGGCCAGGGTTAGGGCTGTTTGAGCGTCTGCAAGACTGAGACTGCAATGTAGGTTTGTGTATGTATGTGTGTGTGAGGGAACAGAGCTGTAAAAAATTACCTTTTTGCTAGTGCTTCTCAACATGCCCAGAAAGGACTAAAACAAAGGCCCTCCAAACACTGCATCTGCTCTGATATGGAAGTCAGGCCAATTTCTGAACACCTTGGGAAGGTCTCTCCAGTTAACTTTTCTCCATCTGTGGTGTGGTCATTAACCTCTTCTGGAAAGAACTGTCAAAGGATGACTGCTTCTCTAGGGAAGCTCCTGTTGCATTTGCAGTTGTTTCTTTGTCGTCTGGATGCTGGCATTGTAGCGCTGACCTTGGATTTCTGTCATCACCCTTGACCACCTTGTAGGCTTAGCTCAGGCCTTTCCCTTGATTGTCTACTGCTTAGGTGTCCTAAAGCATCCACGTGGCATGCACATGGCTATTTCCTGAGCTCCCCCTGGTTGTCCCTGTGTGGCTGCTGCTCTCAAAACCCAAGCCCATTCAGTGCTGTGCCCAAGTGCTGGTGTTCCCTGGGAACACCACTGTTGGCATAATCCCCATCGTGTTTGACTGAGGCTGCTGGCTCTGTCCCAATGCTGGTTATGGGCAGCCAGCACTCTGTACTGTTTGGTGTGGTTGACTCGGGCTGTGGGGTTGTGGGGACACGTCATTTCAGATGTTTTGCAGTGAGCAGTAAAAGGTCTAAGTTAAGCCAGCTTCTTCTGGAATCTTCATGGACCTTCACATAAGGGAGAGCAACCACATCCAAGGGACAACCAGGACCCATAGCTTTAGAGCACTGGCCTTGGAAAGGGGATGAAAAGGGGCATACAAAAAGTCCATGGTTAGCTGAGAGAAGTCCAGTCATTTTATGCACATCCACAGCCTCTCATCTGGGCTAAAGTTACCCTTCCAGAAAGTATGAACAGCTTCCACCTGGCAGAGGGACCTTACACTGTGTCAGTGTTCAAAATGTGTGCTCAAAATTATTTTTTAAAATTTTGGATGAGGTGATTTAACTACGAGACACACTTTCCTGGTGATAATAGCTTTATTTTTTGTAACTTCTTCATGGTACTTCTCTCAAATGCTAATGATCCTTCTCTTTTACTGTTCAAGAGCTTACTCCATTCAGTGGAGTGATAACATGCCTAAATTATTTGTACACACCTCGTGTCTTAATCACAGGTAAGCCAAACACTAGGTATTTATCTCTTTTCATCTCCCATTTTTACCTTGCTCTTTCTTGTTTCTGTGCAAACATTTCTACTTAATGCTGTCTTTCTGATGACACAAAGTGCCCAGAATTAAAAATAACTGAAGAGTGGCAGCACTGCTGTTGCAGAGCTGCATAGAGATGGAGGTGACACAATACAGCTCTGCTGGCTGGGATTTTTTTCACTACTGCACTGTCGCACAGCACATCCCTTCCTCCTTTGCTGTCCCTGGTTAGCCACACTGCCGCTTCTGCTTTGTCTTTCTCACTGACAGGCCGTGCCTTGGCATTTTCTTTTTACCCTTCACTCATTTGTATTTAGTTCTCATCCTCCTGAACTGTTTTTTTTTTTTGGGGGGTGGTTTCTTTTTCATCTTAGGGTTGCTAGAAAATTTTTATCTGTGTACTGTCTGCATTTTCTTCAAGACCATCAGCACAGATGCAAATTGGAACAAAAAAAAAAGATCCAGCAGGAGTACTCCAGACACTTTTCATAGCTCAATCTGATTATTTTACCATTTATTTCAGCTTATTATCTGCTTAACAATCTTTTCCAGCAATGCACCTTTATACCCTTCAACATTAATTTTGAGCATTCAGGGTTTAGAGGCAAAATATATAAATTGCACTGAAATTATGAGAAAGTCTTGAAGAGTAAAATGCTGCTGCAATGCATAATCGTTTGAATTGTCCTCCTGACTCTACTGCATTATTTTCATTCAATTATATCACAATGGCACGAGCACATATATCAAAAAGCTGAAACGAGTCAGAATCGTGACCGTCTACTCCTCCCCCATGTCCTGTCAGTTTCTTCATCCCAGATTAGTGTCTGTTGGCTTGGGAAGCAAAGAGGGAGCAGATGGACCACAAAATGAGATTCTGTAACCTTCTTACCCAATAGATCTGCTTTCTGCGTGTATTCAGACATATTTACTTACTGTAGTGACAATTATCAGTTTTATTTCTTTTAAGAAAACCAAACAACTTCAGCTCAGTATGAAAGAGAGCAAACTAAATTGTCTTCTGGCACTGTTACCATCCATATAATTTAAAATCAATTAGGAGTAATGTGGCCAGATTCCTATCTGCGTTATACCTGAATATGCCCGTTAAATCCATAGATATGCTTAGGTATAAGGGGAGGGACACAGTATGTACCGTCTCTGGACTCTAGATAACTTTTTATTGTTCATAACACAGGTCAGAAGAGCACAGTTGCTTATTTCTTGGGATATTTTCTTTTAATATACTACTGGGATGGCCAGACGAAGCATCTTTTTACAATGCAAATGAAAGGAGTTGGATACAAATCTAACCAAATAATAATAACTACAAAGCTTCAAAATGCATCCAATAAAGAATTGATTTTATTCAGAAACTTGCATGCTTTCCTATGCCTCGTTTGAGATGCACTCATTCAGAGCACTGGGTGTATTTTAAATGGGAGGAGATAAATAGTGTTTGGTTAAGGTATAGCTGGCATGGAAGGCATCTCCCTGCTCTTAGCCATGCAGCATGTGGTTGTAACCATACATTGAGATTCTCCTGAAGATCCACTGTCAGTGTGATATACTTAGAGCAGTGAAGGTCTATAGTTAAACCTTTCATATTAGCGAAACGTTGTGTGTCTCATCTGGGATAGGAGCCACCAGCTCCAGAAACATTGAGGTGAGGCTCATCTTGCCTGTCACAGTTTTTTAGGAAGAAGGCTCTTTGTCTCAAGTAGCTGCTGAGGCTCCCTGCATATTCAGCCAAGGGAACTACATGCCTCCAGAGAACAAATCCTCTCTGTGTCTTAGGCAGCTCATCTAGGAAGAGATAAATCTTCTTCCAGATATACCAACCTCTCCCTATTGACTGTAAAAAAAAACATACAAAAAAACTCTAGAAAGTGAATACTTAGAACAGACACGTAACTTTTAGGTGGCTCAGTCTGGATGCAAGGAATCCAAATACATCGTGACAATAAATTTGGCCTAATACTTGGTGCCAAGCTCCTGTGCTAAAAAAAGTGCCTTCACTCTCCTGCTGAGCAAATGGGACTTGTCCAACAAGTATATGGCACACATATGGCCACACACTGGAAACACTGGGTGTCTTCCTTAGAAGGAGGAAGTAACATGTCAAACCCAGCGATTAGGACCTGGAGTTTTAGGAGTCTTAGGTAATGGGGAAAATAAAACTGAGAGGTAGGGACTTTGTGTACCAGAATTGCCTGGCTGTCTTCTAAGCGCGAGTGCGTTGCCAAGAGCTGCAGGTGTTCAATCAGACTGCTTTTCTTTGAGGTGCCTGACGTGGATTTTGAAGCCACCACGTAGGCAACCCGGCTTGAAAATTGATCTTAATTTCTTCTAATTGCATGTCTTATTCTTCATTATTTTTCTTGTTAGAGAAAGAATTTTGAAAGGCGATTCACTAGTGCAGCTATTTTTGACTCATCGCTGACTTTGTCTTACTTCGTGTTATTTAATGGGTTCCAGTGGCCATATGCTGCGGAGAATCCTGGAACAAAGTGAGTAAACTGGGAGGCACTGCTCGGAAGGATAAATTTCACAGTTGGAAACACACTTAATACTAAGCCTCCTAACCAGTTTTTCCAGAAATCGCAAGCTTGATTGCCATGATATCTGAACATGGCATTAGCTACTCTAATGAGGAAAATAATTGATATGCTATGGAAATTAGGTCTAATTAGATCTTGTTAAGATAAATATCTCAGTTCAGCTGAAAACTTGAAGAGATACATTTTGCAGCATTCCAGATTATAAATATGACCCTTGTTCTTCACAACCCCCCTGCATCTTGGGTTACTACTGGTAGAAGTGAATGTGAAAAGCCTCCTTATCAGAATTGCTGCAGTCTGTACCCACTTGACATGGAATACGTGACAAAGATGCTAGATGGTTTAAATCTTACGTAGCTTAAAACCCATTTATTTTTTACATCGACTTTAAACAAAGATCCTTATTTCAGAACCATGCAACAAAATATCTCCTGTCTGTTAATTTTCTTCAGTTAAAGAGCTACGTTAATGTTTATATATTTTCAGATCCACAGCAAATAGTACTCCTCAGTGCTCTTTAATGCCATTTTCACTGACTTTAGAACATCACCTATGCTGTATTATATCAATAACGTTGCGATGGAGGGCAAATTTTGAATGCAAGCTATAACAGAATCAAAGTTCCTTTGAAATTTAAAAGGAAAAAGAAGAAAAAATGACAGAAATATATAACGTGGGCCAGTATTTAGACTTATATCCAGGTTTATACCTTGCAAGGTGCCACCAAGCAATGAGCCACACTTGCCTTCCCTATTCACTAGTGGAGTTGCTGTGAGACTCAAAGCAGGGTGAAACCTTATTGGCAGCTGCCTTATTTTCTTACAGCTTGCTCAAAGCACAGGCCCAAAATCTTTACCCTCTCTATGGGCTTGAGTTTCCAGCTTGCACACTGACACTCCTTCTGGAGTGCAAAAGAAGGGGGAATCATCATTCTCTAGTAATTTTAGTTTGATATTTTCTCATTTTTACAGAATAAACTATCTAAAGTGAACCCTTTAGAAGTCTGTCTTAAGAATGCAATTTTTCAGAGCCCCTGAGGTAATGACCTACAAGCCCGAAAATCACTGTATGTGTCCTGTAACCTCGCAGGCCATTTCAAAAACGTGTTGAAGAGCCAATTTCCATTATTTGCTGCAATTCCTTTGCTGTCAGCCTGGCAGAGCTGGCAGCATTAGCCAGCTGTTCCTGTTCCCTGCAGCCGGCGCCTTTCCTTCGGGGGAGCAGGGTGTACTGGGAGGTGACTCTGCAGAGCAGTGGGCACAAGTCCTTGGTGCATCAGTGCTGCTGGGAGCCCAAAGTCATGAGGATAGCACAGGAGAACAGCCTGAGGACGATATTTGGCCCTGAGGACCACTGTTCCAGAAGGCAGGTTCACCAAGTGGTCCCTGCGAGGATGAGGGTGTGATGGCAGAAAGTAAAAAAGCTTCATAAATCCAGTCCCTCTGCAAAAATAAAAAAATCCATCTATAAGTCCTATTCTTGGCAAGTCTTTAGCAAGGGGAAAGGTGAGAGATCTGATGTTTGCAGTCATGGTTCCTGACAGCTTTTCAATGTCTCTGTGTGTTGATAAGTACATACATCTGCCAATGACATTTTTCCTTACAAAACGTGGGGGGGGGAAAAACCATGGCAAGCTAGTATATAATTTTCCTAGATGAAGGTGAATAATAAGTGAGTAAAACAAGATGAATCTTCCTATGACCTTTAAATATTAATAAATTAGATACCCATTTGCATTACTCATTTTCTACTATTAATGTATTTCTCTTTTATGCTCAGTCTGTCTGGTCATTACCACTGTTCTGCATCTTCTGTTTCAGAAAATACTTACAAACGTTGCAAAGATTCCCAGAGCCTCCATATATAGATGTACATAGACAGTCACTGGATGAGATACCATGCAGACCAGCAGCAGATGTATGAAGATTTCTTCAGTGGGAGCCTATTGCAATGATTTCACTATTTAAGTCATACAAGACCAAGGCAGCAGTTGGTTGGTTTTCTTAAAAAAAAAAATCTATTTACTGTTTTTGTGACAAAGCTAATGATTGCAGAAATGAGAAATCAGCCTGCAAACAGTCCAAATTTAAATAAAATCACCCCCACACTAGACTATAACAGTGGCAGATGGACAGAGGAAGAAAGTGTATATAGTCATATTTTTTGCCATTATAGTATAGACCCTTTCAGATTGCAGCAAGCAACTTGCCATCTGCAAATCTGAGTCTTTCCTTTTCTGCTGAGGCACTGATTCAAGAATCATGATTTTTGAAGTTTGAGCTGAAGTATTAAATGGTTTGTCTCTCATTTTAAAGGCATACCGATCTCATCATTTTACTTCAAACACATGGGAAAGGCATCCTGAAAATTTCCTTTGGATTTCTCCCTAAGACAAAACCCCAAGCCACTGGCTCGCTTTTAGGTATGCGGTGAGGTAATGGGTTACGCACATGAATAGCTTTTTGTCAAATAGTCCCTTATTGCTGTTGCTGTCCCGGCTTTTGTTTGCTTTAGTCTATGGACAAATGCTGTGCTCTGTGCCAATATGATATGTAGATCACACCAAACACCTTCCTTACTGCAGGACACATACTCAACAGCAGCAAAGGGGTTTTGCTTTTAGTGTTGCCCCTCTGAAGAGATATGACTTTGATCACTACATAAACGTCATCGATTTTTAAGGGCCAGATCTTCACGTAAACGGCCACTTACTTGGTGGGAGTGTCAGTTTATTACAGCTTTCCAAACAAAATTTGAGCACGTTTTTAAAACCCTTTAAGGTGTCAACCCACTCTTGTTTTCCACAGTTTTATCTGACTGTAGGTTACTAGAGCTACACTGAGAATGTGACCATCACAGAGCTCGCATAAGCATTTATAGGTTGCAGCCTACCAGGATTTCTGATGGTCTTATGTTACGGGCAAGGAGTTGCTGAATCTAAAGTTCAGGACTCTCATACAGGTATAACCATTTTTTTCCCTCTGTGTAGCCAGCAGTAACCAAAACAAAAATCTCCTTAGGGCTTGAAAGCCTATTTTGAACTTGTAGAAAAAGAAAAGGGTACAACCCAGTTCTGGCAATTTCCTTTCAAGAGGTGCTGCAGTATGCATTGCATCTCAGTATTTCTAATTTTCACCAAATCAGGATTGCTCTCTAGAGAGGCAAAAAAAGGAAAGGTTTCTTTTGGTAATCATACATGCAAGAGCCATGTACAAAATAAAGTATTAAATACGGTAATTACAGTAATTTTTGTTAAAATATTTCTACACAATAAACCTGTGGCTTTGAAAACTCTACCAGAAGCAAAAGAAAAACAATCTGTAATGAAAAAATTGAAATCAGAAGCCACTAATAACACTAAAGGGAGCCCAGAAGCCAAATTAATGTTTCTACAAAGAAATACTTTCCTACACCAGGCAAATTCCTAGTAAGACCCTTACCTGGGTCTTTATATATAGGATTCAGATTTCATTTTGAAGCATGCTTTTTACAAACTGTTTAGTGTTCATATGTCATTACCACTGTTGGGCCAGATTGCACCTGGCATCGATATAAACAAAGCTTTGGCAAGAATTCTTTCCTTTGGGATGGAGACATCTGATTTTCAAGCTGAAAACATGTCAGTGTTGCAAGACACTCCAAATAGCCTGTTTTACTAGTGCAGTAAATTAACCCGCCTGGTGTAGTGTTAAATGCTTTACAAACATCGACTGAAGGCGAGGGAGGGAAACAGCAAAAAACAAACAAAAACATTTCAATAACTTGTTTGACTAGGAGCAGTGAAGAAAGTGCAAGCAAAGCTCGAAGGGAGGAGGTGATCCTTGGGAGACAGGAGAGCAGAAAAACAAATTTTGTGAATTTTGCCCTGTATTCAGCACAGAGAGCATGCCGTGGTGTGGGAAGACACAGAGAGAAGGGGCAGAACAAGTTACATTGATGGTAGAAAAGGCATTTTCATTTGAAGAATAGATTAGGATAACAGCAAACAGTGACTAACTCATCATTTCCCTGTCTACAGGAGGAAGGCTTTTAGAAAGCTATTACATGCAAGAGGTTTACCTTTAGTGCTGGTGGACAAAGACTATGTAGGCAAAACAGAGGATAAAATATGAGGCTATCCCCCTTGCTTCCCCTTTGTTCAGGATGAAAAAGCTGAGCTGAACTTCTGGGCATGCAGAATTGGCTGAGTGAAAGCTCTCGTCGCTAGATCATGCATTTGTGCTAAGCCTGAATGGTCTAGAGGACAATGGGGTTCAACCTGCCTGTGGCTTTACAGCAATCCTGCAATATAGATGTGAAACTAGAATAGCTGGAAAGTAGGTCCACATGCGTATGGAGACGAACTGTGACCTGTCCTGAGAAACACAGGCAGGAGCAGTATTCTTAAAAAAAAAATTTTAAAAAAAAATATATGTATATAGCTGTTAGACTGAAGCCATTCTGTTACTCTTGTCTTGCTATTTTTGTTATCTGTCTATTTACAAACATTCATCCAAGTGGGATAGAATAATTAATTAATATTCATAAGCATCCATAAAATGTGACAAAGTTTATGCTAGGGTGGCTGATAATTCCCAAGAAGATTACATTTGTGTTAAGTGTAGATTTATATTAGTACGCTTCAGCATGATTGATTCTTGCTTGGCCAGCGATAGAGGACTTAGCTTCCATACTGGCAGAGATTGTATCTGGTCAACAGGAAAGGAAAACTGGCCAAGAATCTGCCAACACAGAATCTGAAGCTGTGAAACCTGGTCAAGAAGAAATAAAGCCAAATAAGCAACAGATGAAAAATTATCTTAAAGCAAAGATCAAATCACTCGGTTGGAAACGGGAACTGTATTGGAAAAGGTGATGCTGAGAGCATGAAGGGACATAAGAATCTTTTTCAAAATAATATTAATAAATAAACTGGATTGGTGAACACCAGTAATTTTTTTTAAATGGACCTTAACATTTTTCAAGAAAATTAAAAAGAAGTAGACAGTTTTAATATGCTTAAAGATTTTTGACAAATAGCAGAGAGGACTTTTAAGCTGTGTCGGTCATTTGGAAGACAGTGCCAGAGGTGCCAGTAGAAGAGAGGCATGGGCATACTGGAGAGGGTCCAGCAAGGGGCCACAAAGATGATGAAGGGACTGGAGCACATATCCTACGAGGAGAATCTGAGAGAATTCAGCCTGGAGAAAAGAAGGCTCAAGGGGGTTCTTATCAAAGTAATAAACACCTGGAGGAAGAGTGCAAAGAGGACAGAGCCAGGCTGTGCTCAATCATGCCCAGGGACAGGACCGGGGCAATGGGCACACACCAAAACTCAGGAGGTTCCCTCTGAACATCAGGAAACACTTTTTCACTGTGAAGGCGGTCAATGCAGTTGGTGCTCAGAGAGCATGTGGAGTGTCCATCTTTGGAGGTATTCTGAAGCCAACTAGACATGGTCCTAGCAGACAGCTCTAGGTGACCCTGTTTGAGCAAGAGCGTTAGGCTAGATGACCTCCAGAGGGCTTTTCCAACCTGAGCCATCCTGTGATTCTGTGATTCTGAAGCCCGCTGGGGAAGATGATAGATTGAATGAAGAACAAGAGAAGAAAGACACTTTGGTAAGAAACACACTTTACAATGGTTTTCTGGCACTTTTGTACCTGATACAGCACCCTCAAATGCTGGAGTAGGCCAGTGGACTCAAGAGGGACAACAGACTTGTTACTGCACCCTTGCTGCAGAAACCTGCTGCCTCTGAAGAGAAGACTCCCTAGGGAGTTTCTTTACCATTGGATGCCAAATGAAAAACTAGGAAGAGAAATGGGTAGGGAACTCACAGATAAAGCTGAACAGCATCAATGTCACTGTATTTTACCCTCAGAAAATAAATGTAGTTCTCTAGATATAGAGCAAACCGTTGACAAGTGGTGTGAGGACCACTTTGGACTGTACTGGCCACAGCCCCATCCCAACTGAAAGTAAAGGCACCTCAACTAGGGAAGGACCTGAACAGCCTGCTGTATCTAGCAGTGTAACCACACACGGGTCCAAGCACCACAAACATACTGGTGGGGATGGTGCCGTGGTGCCCAGCTGGAATGAGAAAATGGAGCCATGGAACTTCTGAAGGTTGCAGGAATGGCTGTCAGAGGGACACAATGCTCCGTGTCAAGCTGGCAGTGGAGGGAGCAGCTACTGCCAGGGAAGGGAGCATCACCCAAGTCCTGCCAGGGTTAACCTGCACCTGATGCAGGTGGAGGGAGTGGAGATTCTGGCTGGAGAAGACACCTCTAAGCACTTCAGGGGAAAAGGTACCTTCTGTTCTCAGTATGAAACATATTATTAGTGGGGCAATCAAAAAATGTAAACAGGTTTAGCAAGTAAAGCAAAGTGTTCATTAGGCAAGTAAGACACATCTTCATGATTCTCTTTTGTCAGTCCTTCATTCAGATCAAGAAGGAGGGTCATATAAAGTCAAAGGGACAAAATTTGTTAAATACAAATTTAGTCCAGACAGTTACACGGCAATAAAGCAGGTTGGGCAAAAAATGCGACGTGAAAAAAAAATGTGAGCAAAAATGGTGACTTAATGGGTGTCAGACTTGCGAATACTGAATTCCATTTTATCACTGTTTAAAAATTATTATAATAAATCCAAAGAAGCACTACGATATGAATGCAATTATACTGCTGTGAAATCCTGATTGTGCATGAAGTTCATTCACACAGGAAAATAAATTATACTGCTAGCAGCATTTTGGTGAACAGATGCAAGCTAAAGCTTTGCATCAACTTAATGTTATTGGTGTCAACTAAATTCAAAGTAGTTTAATCAGCACAAAAGCAGGGTCCAGGCTGGCCCCAGCATTTATTATATGTGTTAAGAAATGGTCCAAAGCTGAATCCATCTTATTAGTCTTTTATTGACATTGCATTTGGCAGAGTCATTGTCCAAAAAAAGTGGGAGAAAATACCTTATAAGCCAGAAGTAAAGAATTTGAATTTACAGCCTGACAGACTGCTTGAAGTTAATGAAATCCTTATCGGATTTGGACTTGGACAGATCTAAGAGTAGGTAACAAAAACACAGTTGAAGGAGCCTGCATGTTCAGGCCTGGAAAAATCTTATGAAGGGGGCAACCTAAGTGAAGGCAAAAGCTGTCCTAGTCTGGTAATCGATGATTTATCAAGGTGTCCTGCTTCCATATGCTGAGGTAACATTATGGATAAATAGGCATGGATGTAAAAATGGTGGCTCAAAGTGATGATTGTTATGGATTGCAGGCATTTCGTAGAATCATAGAATGGTTAGAGTTGGAAGGGACCTTGAAGATCATCGAGTTCCAAGCCCATTTGCTTGAATCCTGCCAGCTACTCTCTTCATTATCACAAAGCAAGTGAAATGAGGGGTGCCTCACTGGTTGCCTCTGGTGTTAAAACCAAAAAGAAGCTCAAGAAGGTCTTTTTGCATTGCCCTTCCCGGCTGTCTATTGTCATCCTTTGCAACCCCCATGCTTGCAGTGATGCAATTATTTGTATGGTCATGCTGTAAACATGACTGCTGAAATGGGCTGGGGGTACAAAAAAAAATCCTAGTCTCCCATCCAGAAATAAACCTAATTTTTTCCAATGTGATCACTTCAGTGATCCAGTTTGCATTGTGGCTCAAGAAACAGTTGCATTGGAAATGCTTGCATGGGGAAAAAGTGAGGCCTGGAGTGAGAATAAGCAGAAGAGGGTAGGAACTGCTTAGCTCTTGCAGAGATAAACATATATTGTTTTATCTTATCCTTTTATAGAGGAATATGCATCAACCTTACTTTAAACTTTGCAGATATTTCAGAAGCCCTGCTAAGGAACACCTTCTCAGTCAACCAGCATATAAAAATAATTCATTTCATTAGGAAATAGATACAGTTGAAGAAAAGCTTAGGGGAAGAAATGTCATAAGTTCCAGTAATTTGTTCCACTAAAATATCTAAATGAGGAACTTAAAATGGTTTCAAAGAATGCCAACAAACAATTAAGATTTCTTCTCTACATATCTAGAAAGAAGTGTATTATGTTGTACCAGTACAATACATCTATCAGCAATGTACAAATACCATACTACAATAAAATTGATGCAGGGGAGATTTGACCTAGAAAATACCCACTTCCTCAGATCCCGCTTTCAAACTGGAGACAAATCTCAGCTCCTTTAACAGTGATCATTGCTCTAGGCAGGGAAAATATCACATTGTCAGGTTTGGTTTAGACCACAGAAAACCACTGAAGTAATTTCTAAATTGTCTTTTCTCCTGGCCATGAGTACATGACTCATAGAGTTGGTCTTATTTTATATGTTAGGGCTCAGTTCCTGCCTCAGCTAGTCACTGCCGATGCAGGGATATCTGGGACATGGCATTCTGGTGCTGTTTGCCCTCTCCTACTTCGGGGGTGTTGAAAGAAAGGGGTGCAGCTGCTTTTGTATGGCTGCCCATTCTTCAGGGACTCTGCCAAGAGTGAGCAGCTAGCTGTAACGGGCTTTGTCACAAGCCTCTGAGAAAATGTTGCCTATAGGAAGTGCTAAAACCTGCATCGTGGTTGGAGTGGAGTGGGATGTTTGCATTCCTTGACTCACCCCAGGCACTCATCCAAGTGGGATCTCTATCAGAAGGAAGCTCTTTAGTAGAGAAAGAAGAAGGAGTTCTGGCAAAATCCAGCATAGTGCTGTGGGTCTTTTTTAAGGTAAGCACAGACTGAGAAATACATGTATAAAACAAGTTCACTTTGCAGGAAGGCAAGAGTTGTGTCAGTTTAGTGCAAAGCTTGTTGGATCAAAGTATCCTGTTGGACATCCCTGTGGAGAGCTATCTGTTCAGTGCTTCTGGCATCTACTTCTTCCAAGCTTCTAAACTTTAAAACATCTAAAATTACATTCATGCTCTCCTAACATTTTTTTTTCCCATGGAAGCAATTACTGCAGTTACAGGGTACTTCTGCAATGCTAAATGCGTCTGATCCAAGGAGAGATCCCTGGTGCCCTCATCTAATGAGTCAGAGAGGCTCATGTCCACATTGCATAGGTGTAAACCTCTGGAGAAGACTGACTGCAGTGCTGGTTATGTAGCATGTGGATCTGGGTCTACCCAGAGTAAAGCCCCAAGTGGGGCTTTGGTGAACCTGCAGAATGATTGTTTCTCTGGGTGCTTTTTCTTCGGTTCCAGCAGCTGGAATAGTATGAGCAGGGTGCCGTATCAACATGAGGGGCTTAACCTTCAGTTGAGGATTTGTAGGGGCATGGCAAGATGGTATGTGTGAGTTTTTGAAGGTACACAAGCCTTGCTGGAGCAGCGTCACAGGACTGAACAGGGGAAGCAGCTGAACTTGGCGCAGTTCTGCCTATACTGCTCTTTGGGCATGATGCTGGGAAAGATCCATCTCTAAAACCACACCTGTGTTTTGGTTTGGAGGAAATAGATGATTCAGCACCTCAGAGGAGAGTCTGGATGTAAATGAGCAGTTGTGCCTTGTGGGCAGTTGGGACCCAAGACTTTCAGGTGAAGCTGGGAACTAAGTTATCTGAGAGCATAGATTTTCTCAGAGGGTCCATAAACAGAAACTGAGACAAATGACATGATCTCATAAGGGTGCACAAGGCTGCACAAGATCATCTCTGTTTTTAAAAGCTGCCCATGAAAGAAGTCCTCTTCTAGATGGCACAAGAACCCACCTGGTGAAACAACTTCCCGGGGGTGTCATGCCCTTGTCTAAGACACCTGAGTGACCAGTTAGTGCCATAAATTCCATGCTAGACCCATTGCATGGAAACACATGCATCTTCAAGGTGACACCACTTAACTCTAAAATGGAAGTTAAAAATGAAGAGATGAGAGGGTTTTTGCAAAAGTACTATTTTATTGTAAACAGTTGGACTTCAAGGATATCTATAGGATTTTGATCATAGAATGGTTAGAGTTGGAAGAGACCTTATAGATCATCAAGTTCCAATCCCCCTGCCCTGGGCAGGAACACCTCCCACTAGACCAGGATGCTCAATCACATTACAGAATACTAATTTACCAATGCAGCAAAGCACTTGATAAAACTAAGAGCTGTTATTCAGCTTTTGCACAATACCAAAAAACATGCACAGTTGTTGCAAGTTTCCTCTTTGAAACAGCTAGTTTTAATGAGATAATGCAGGTAGATGGGAATGCAGGAAAAATTTCTTCCAGAAAAGAGGAAGGATGAAGGAAGCCATTGCACAGCTGACCTGATTTTTCTTAATGCCTTCTTCATTCCTAGAGACTTCTGAGCAGCTTGGGGCAGAGGCTGGCTCCTTCAGAACAAGCAGGCAAAGACTCTGGCCCATTTTTTTTCTGATAAACTCATAGAATATGGGTTCAAAGGGACCTTTAAGGGTCATCTAGTCCAACCTCCCTGAAATGAGCAAGGACATCTTCAACTAGATCAGGCTGCTCAGAGCCCCATCCGACCTGGTCTTGAATGTTTCCAGTGATGGGGCATCTACCATCTCTCTGGGCAACCTGTACCATTGTCTCACCACACAAAATTTTATTTACCTTTGTCTTGCCTTTTACTTTCCAAGTTTAATGCTTACTTCATTTGGCCTTAATTTTTTTTCAAATAGTTTATTAAAAAATTGATGCAGTAATTAAACGGCGCTTCTGATGGTACCCATTTGCCGACCTTCAAACCGTTTGATTCATATCTCGCTTAGAATCACCACGCTTGAAATCAACTGCTGAACAGGGGTTGATAAGTTGTTAAAGCAGATGTACTTTTGACAGACAGCAACGTGTTTCATTATCAGCATTAACAAAAAGTTACATTTATAAAAATAAAAAATGGATGCCTAAATGTGCACATTTTCAATCATCATTTATTACATCATGCCAAGAAAGTACATCCTAAACTAGGAGATTTTTAAATAAAAAATAGCCATAACATACAGTTGAACTCATGTGCTGGATGAAAGAAATATATAGCCTTGGTTTTGTTGTTTTTTTTTTTCTATTAATGCATCAGATTGAGTATTTTGTGGTCTCATTTCATCGTGCAGCAGCTCATTCGAACCATCCAGGAAGACTAATTAACACTAATGCTTCTAAAGAATTTTCATTTGTGATGCTAATCTGTCAGAAAACCAAAAGCATCCTCAGAAAGGCAGGGAAAAAAAGTACAGAGACTACATCTTGCAGCCAGCTTAAATTAGTGTTAGCTTGATTTGTCTTAATTGAAAGGTTGTTTACATCTCTTTTGTAAGTGTTTATAAAAGTTGGCAGACAGAAGAATAGCTGCCTACGTACGGGAACAAAATTTTCTTTTATTGAAGCTGTTGTATATAGCACTGTCATTAAAAAAACCTTTTGAAATATTTCTGTACACATAGTCTGAAGGTATAAGCCTGACTCTGTGTTTATGTATACACACACCCCTCATGCTGTATTATTTTTGCTACAGAGATATTTATGCTAAGTCCTCATATTACATGAATATTTCTATGTGCCAATTGATTCCAGCAGCCTACTGGCCTCTACATTTCTATGACACATGAAATTCGGAAAAAATATCTTATCCACAACTTGTGAAATGTCTTGCTCTTGCACTAAAATACACATCTTCAGATACACTGGCTCAGCAGAAGTGTAGTGCTTGCATAGGTGAGCACCGGTAAAGATTTATGGGGGTGCATGAGCCCTGGGTCCTGGACCACTGGCACGTTCTTTTTCTTCTCTGGTTCCCCATGTGCACAGCATCTCAAGCCAGGCCACCACCCCAGTCCTCATATGTAGAAAGTGTCCAACTCTTATGAGGTTAGATAGACCCCAACTAATGTCTTCAGGATCCACATTGTCCATGTTGGTAGAGAGAGGAAGAGGCTTGCTAAGCTCACATGGCAGCAAGCAGCTCCCAGCTGTTCACAAACAGCTTTAAGAGACCTCATCCTTTAAAAATACAGGCTAGAAATTGTTGATAGGGGCTAAATGAAACTTCTAGGAAAATGGGCAATGAAATTAAGATCCTTCAGCAGTGCGTAGTAAAATTGCAGCTTAGTTCATAGTGCTGACCGCTGAAGTTTGCTTCATTTTAGTGTTGCTAGACCATGTACTGTATGTAAAGACAATTAGCAGAGCAGAGAGAAAAGCAGCAGATGCTAGAGATGCACAGTTAGATGACTCATTATGTCATGAAAAATCTCGTTTTCAGAAAAGTGAAAAGGTTGGTATAAAAAAAGAAAGGGCTTGAGTAGCCCAAGTAATTATTAGAGAAAGAATTTGAAGATTTCAGGAAAAAGTAGCTGAAAAAATCAGAATCTTGCAGTGCTCCAAAGCATGTGTTTGCCTGAATGGCAGAGGAGAAACACAGAAGACATACGTGATGGACAACCTGTTCTCCCACTCCTGCCCTTTCTTTGCTTGAGGATTACATGGTGTGTTCCCTGTTGAACCAAAACAAAATGTCTTGTAAAACTACCTAAGTCTTTAAAAACTCCCCAACTGATTATCTGCTCACAGGTAACTAACAGAAATTATTTAATAACAGCTTCCTGAAGGCTTTGTGACGTGTGTGTATTTTACAGCAGCTTTTCAGCCTAACAAGACTTACTAGAAGTGTTTGCCATTTCAAATATCTATTCTCACAAGTACGTGGTGCATGTAAGGGAGACGGCAGGTCTCCAGAACCAGGCACCTCCTGTTCTCAGAAGCACTCTCTTTGACCATTACAGTTCTCTTTTGTTTCCTTAAAGACAAATGTAATTTGTCTTTTCTCTTGTCAGTCTCATCTGTGAATTTGAAGCTCAATGAAGTATCAGTCTGTATGGCATCACTTCACTGACAGAGAATTAAGCATGTGAAAAATACCAGGCTTTTCCTCTGCAGAAACTCGATTTTGCCCCCAAACCCACTCTGGGTATGTCATCTACGTACGCTTCTGCAAAATCTTAGTTGAGTGATGCATTCATAGGGTATGCACTACTAGAAGTGACAAAAGATTCAGCAATGTCAAGTCCTGTAAACAAACCACTCCAGGGAAGTAACATTAACACATAATTGTATGTTTTTACCATGTCAGACCTGTCACAAAAAATAACTTGAATTGCGATTACAGTAATTAATTTTTCCTCTGCCATTTGAAACATGCAAACTTGTTATGGCAATGAGGACGATAGAGTCTGGTCTGCCATTTTAGCACATTTCCCTATGAAGAATTATTACCAAAAAGACGTTAACAGGATGAGATCTACACATAAACATATCTTTAAAGACACTATACACACTGTCTTTACATTAAGACCCGAAGGTCTTGAGGGTAAAAAAAAAAAAGGGAGGGGTAAGATAAAGCAAAATAGAAATTTTGTCCCCAGAATCAAACAGGTCTAGAAATCACAGTGCTGGAAAACTGGTTTGTGGGGTATTGTACCATTTTGAAAAGGTAGAATAGATGTAATTTTTCTCTCTGCTGTTGCAGTCCCCAAAATCCCGTTATTCTGACCATCTTCACTTCATTATTGCTGTATTAACGCTGTGTCCAGGATGAGTGGGTGGCTGAGCTTCCAGCTCGGTGGCATTCCTTCTGTTTTGAAGCAGAAATTTCTATGCCTTAACATATAACTTAAAATAAAAAAAGGGGGGCGGGGAAAGAAGAAAAAAAAGAAGAAAAAAAACCAACCAAACGAAGAAGGAAAGGTACTGGTTCAGCTGGTAGGAAACTGTGATGGTGCTGTTACCAGAGGCACCTATATAGGTGCACTTATGCTGTGTGGCTTTAAAATAAGCCCGAGGGGCTCCTTCTTTGCCGCCACCCCCTTCCCCAGGTCTCGCGCTCTGCCTGCCTGATCCCATCCGACACTAGAGCTGATACCACACTAATCCCCGCAAGTTTGGGACTAATGAACTAACTGCTGGGCTGCCGCCACGGAGCTTGGTCCCAAACTATACTGTACTTCACACTCGATTTATTCTCCAGATGGCGAGACTGCGCGGCCCCGCCGCAAGGGACCACCTCTTCCACTGGAGTGTAAAAGTGGACGGATGTTGTTTTCTTTGCAGATTTGACAATTCAAAGCTAGGAACTGGTGAGGTTGGTTAGTTATTAGGTTTAATGGGTGCCAATCGAGAGGGCAACACGCGTATTCCCGTCTTTAATTTCAGTGTCTGGGTGGCGGTGGATTTGTCAGCGATGCTGCGTCACTAAAACCTTTATCTTCTCCAGTTGGCGTAGCTCTGCATGGTAATGAACATCTTCCTGTGTCCTCCTCAGACAGAAGGGATGCTAAAGTAGCCACCCTGGCCAACGTTTTTTTTTCCCAGTGGGTTTTCCAGCACAAGTTGCAAATTTAACGTATTTTAATAATTTCACTGTTTACTATGAAGATCTCTGTTGTCTTTCTCTCTTATTCAGTTTGATAAAGAACCCCCCCCACGTGGGACCCCGATGGGTGTGCCACCATCCCAAGCTACCTAGGGATGGAATTGTTTACTTAACGATCAGGTTTATTTCTTTATCAGCTGTTCGTTCATGACAGAGTGTTATCCAATGTTGTAGTTCTTGGGTAAAGAACAGGGTAAATAATTTCTTTCACAGTTCCTTAAAAATTCTAGTTTGAGCTTTCTTGGCAGAGACCTTGCACAGTAGTTGGAAAACATGCTTATTCTTGCATCTAGTACTATAAAGAAATTATTATATCAAGGAAGACTATTTTCTCTACCATTACAATGTTTGCCTGGCTTAAAATTTCAGCTTTTGCATGGAGCCTGCAGTAAGAATAGCATCTATGTTTCCCTGCATAATGAGGCAGGATGGGCTCTCCCTTTCCTCCATGTTTTTAGTACATTTAGCCAGAGGTTTTAGTACACTTTTTTATTTACCCATGAAATGTTTTATTGGGAGCCTGGGTGGGGACCTGATACACCCATGAACATCAATGGGATTTTCACTGTGGTAGGAAGGGTAGGCACCAAGTAAGCCCCCTCACGAGCTCTGACTTTGGCAGCCAGGTCCTCTCAGTTTGTCCCACAATTAGAAACATAAATTGAATCCTGATGTGGAAACTGTAGTGACTAGAAGTATTTTATCATGGAAGAGAAATGTTTCCATTCCTGGGGTATTTAGGCAGACAGATCTAAAACGAAGCGGTTCTAAGAAAATGCATCAATTCTCAACCCAACAGATGGCATGGGTGTGTTAACTAACATAGCAACATATTTTCTATTAAAATATGGGAAAAAACAACAACCCCCTCCCCATGTTTGTTGGTTGGTATAAATTCAGTGAAGTTGTTGGTTATTTTTGGGATACGTACCAGAGGGCTGCACATTTAGTTTATGTAAATTGATAACAGCAACAGCCTGTTAATAAGTGTTTTGTATGGAAATATACCTAGAAAGACACACGATCTGTCTTTTTTGGGAAGGGACTTTGCAGCCTGAGGAGAAAAATAGCTAATGAGACCGTCTACTGCTCATTATTATAATCTGAAAAAAAATGGTAACAAATTAGGCTGTAAGTTTGCTAGAGATGTGCCTTCAGTTGGAACTGGATGCTGCCTTGGTGGATAATTTGGGGAGATCTTTCTTTTGCAAATTGGATCAGTGTGTGCTGAAACGGTGATAATCTGACTTTAATTAAAAGCATAAATTGGTTTGGAGCGTGTTTTTAAGCTACCCTTCTGCATCATATCCAGAAACTTTGAGGTCAGCCCAAGAAACCCATTACCCCTGGTCAGAGAAGGGAGACGTAGGGGATTTGTATTACCTGGTAATGGCATCATATGGTTCGGTTTACCTAATTCGGAAGAACCATTTCAGAGGGCTGTGCGCCGGAGCGGTCTTCCAGCTGGACATGTTTGTAGTAAACGGCATGCATCTTTGTGTGGCTTTCCTAATGGCCCCAGCCAGAGCCCATTCACAGCAGTTCGAACGTTTCGGGTTGTATTTTCCAGAGATTACCTCTGGACGTGCCCCTTGATCGCAGCACAGGGATGCGTACATGTGCGCCTTGTGCCCGTCTGGCCGATTAACGGACATATGCTCCCCACCTTCGGAGGAGCACGGCTAGTAGCCCCAAGCTGAAGGCTGTTTGCTTCAGATTTCATTAACTTTCTGCTTCATTATTCCTTCCTTTTAACCAGTTAGAGCCATCGCTTGCTTTTCTCTAAACTTACCCTAATTATCAGGGGTCCCAGCCCTGTAAATCAGTACACTGCAGAGCTGTCTTAAACTGGCCTGGGAGACCCTGTTCTGATCGGACCTGACAACTGTAAGCTACTGTTCCCTCACACTGTTTAACTCAGACCACATTGGGAAACCGCCTCTGCCTCTCTCACCGGCAGAGATTTGCATCCGTCTGGTTTAAATCTACTGTCATGTGCTGTCTCACTGATTGGTATTAACCTGGATATTAACTTTGATGAGTTCTTTTTCCCCCCCCTGAGTTTGCCTGGTTTCTTGAAAACCATCTCTATTCAGCAACTGCATATTGTTAAAGTCATTCCTGAACCTCCTCGAGTCAGGAGCTTTAAAGTTTTATTAGCCCCATAAAAACTCTTCACAAATGAAATGACTTTTGATAAGTGTGCCTTTTGACAATGCGCATTTGTTAGGGGCTGTTGGCGAGTGGAAGGAATTTGGGGTTGAAACTGCAGTTGGCAGGAACCAGGGAGCCCAGTGCCCTCCTTCCCCCCGCCCTTCCTCTCCGGGCCAGGACACACGTTTCATTTCGGAAAAGCA
>VZTM01012519.1:91362-119624 GCA_013400555.1 Jacana jacana | reverse complement strand
ACCTGGAGGCTGATGCACAACTAAAAGATGGGCTTACTTGTTTTCTTTTGTGTGAGAATCTCTTGCTTTCCTTTTGTCCCTAGTGTGGGTACTTGTTTGACTGGCATGGCTTATTGGACTATAACAAGCGTAACTCTCCCTCCTTTGTGGCGGGACAATTCTCCCACAAATCCCGACCAGTGTGCATTCTTCCCGACACACTATTGGGTGTGCACTGGAATTGAAAGAATTGCTGAGGCCTTGCTACTTCATCCCCTCCCCAAGCTTTGTGGGTTTTTTTTTTCCCTCCGCCTTCTTCTTTTTTTTTTCCCCCTTTCTCCCTGAAATGAACACTTTACCGGGCCGGAAACATTTAATCGTCTCCTTTTGAAAAAAAAAAAAAAAAAAAAAAATTAATTGAAACTTCTCCACACGTTTCCTTTTGTCTTGGTGCTTATTGCAAATTTTTTTAGGAGGGAGAGGAAAGGAAACAATATTTAATTAAACGTGCTTCTTTTTTTTTTCAAAGTGTGTGTTTACCTTCAAAACAAAAGATAGCAAAACTGCCAGTAGAGTGACTTCTGAAATATTTTACAATAAAAGAAGAGCTCTACGGCTTTAGCTTACACCTAATATATAAAACATAAACACAGTAGCACTTGTTACTCTTCTTTCACATAAAAAATAAAAATTAGGTAGGAGTCTTAAGAATATATGCTGGTGCCATTGTATTACCTCCTTTTCTGCATTTGTCTGGATGAAGTTTACTATTTTCTGTCACTGTAGTACCTGCCATACTGTACACTCACACGTGTGAATTGCATTGATTGGGTTTTTTTTTTCTCCTTGCATATTCTTGGGTGGAAATCTCTTCTCCAAAGAAAAGTTACTGAGAGGGTCATGGTGACGATGCAAAGCAGGGATGGGAAGGGCAGAATTCCTCATCGAAGAAAGCTGTGATTTATTTTGGCCTAATTGTAAAGTTACTGCAAATTGCTGGAAAGCTTTTTTTCGAGATCTGGGTGATTAGATTTTCCTTCTTTTGGGGAGGGGCGGTGGGGGGAAGCTAAAAGGGGAAATAACACCTCTAATCCAGCTTCTGGTAAATAGGCTGCCAGCTTTTAAAATGAGTTTCCTTTCTATTAGTCAGAATATTATGCTAAGCCTTAAGCATTAGTTTTTTATGTTGCCATAGCAGCCTTATTCCTGCAGGGTTGTGACCTGCGATGATTACAGTACAAAGCTTATAGGGTCTTGAAACCCCCTTTGAAGATGAAAAGTCTTTGATGGTTTATATTTATGCAAATCTCTTAGATATGATTTACCCAACTGAGACTGAATGGAGAGATGATTAAAATTCCCTTTCCTTTGATATCCATTAATAGTCGAATATTCCTTAAATTTAAAATATATGCATGTGTTATTTTTGTCTTTATTTACTAACATATTTTTGCTGTACCTGCGATATGTTTATCTCTGTGTAAATTACTCAATCTGGACAGACATAATAGATTTACAATATAGGGCTGAGGGTTTTTTACCCCTTTTTTTTTTTTTTTTTCCTTTTGAAAGGGGAAAAATCTGTGCAAGAGCTTTTGTATGTTTCCAGATGATAGATTTTGGAATTTGGGCTACCCCACTGGCAGCTCAGAGCTAGCTGTGAACTGGTCTCATGGAAAAAATTGGCAAGCTTTGGTCTTCAAAGAATTAAACTTCCTTTTTAAGGCCTTCCTAGGTAAGCTAAAAAATTATGAAGAAAAGCCTATTGAACAAAAGGGTAACGGTGCCGTAATGAATAATACGGATGCCACTTAGAAGGCTGGGGAGCACTTCCAGTGATGGCAGTGCTGGACCTGAAACAAAACCGGACCTCAGGTACAGCAGCACTTCATTGTTTTCCAGGGCCGGCGGATTTGCATTTCACTGAGCCAGGGTGAGAGGTGCTAAGCCTGGAATTTTTATTTTTATTTTTTATCTGCAAACCAACCTCCAAACTTAGAAATGTATGGGAATGCTGCACTTTCCAATCGCAGGCCTTATTATTAAAAGCTGGTTTAATTTTTTAAATTATGGTTTTGGGGTGGGGAGGGGTGTTGTTACAGCCAGGTGAAAATTTAACGTGTTATATATACATGTAGACCGTTGTGGTTGGTTTTTTTCTCTCTCTCTGATAGCTCATACTGTCTAGTTTTAGTTTTCAGACAAATTCTTACATCACCTGAAAGGCCGAACACTTGCAGAACCAATGCATTTTATCCCCTTTGTGGAAACTGCAGTGGGCTTGCTCAATTTTAAGGTAAGCAGGTCTCGAAGTGTTCATATTTTGCCATCTCAGCAAACTAGGGTAAACAGAATACACCCCAGTCTCCCCCTAATTTCATCAAGGAAAAAAGGTTAAAAAATACCAAACACGTTGTTCAATCCCCTAAAACATTTGTACGTTTAACTCTCCTGCTTGTTTTGTAAGGGCCTTCGTAAATTCAAAATACTTGAGTGACAGAACAGTCCCAGAGAGTCCATGCCAAATAACAAAACCTCTCTGCATTACTGTTATCCATTTCAACACCCTTGGAGTGGAAGCGGGCTTCTCCAAAGATTTGAAATACTCACAAGTGTTGCACTTGGCCACCTCGAAGCTATCAAACTCGACTTTTGCATAATACTTATTAGAACGGAGGAATAATCCTCATTTCAGTGTGGCTAAACTGGCATCTTTTTAATGATTTCTACTGATAACTTTACAACCAAATTTCATGTTGGCATTTTGCTCTGTGTATGATAGGATGTTTAATGCTAAGATTAGAATGAACCGAAAATAGCAAATACCTGAAGAACACAGCCTTTTTTAGGGTAATTTCAGATCAAATCTTATTTTGAAATTGCATTTGAATATAAATTACTCCCCGACCTTCACTGTCGGGTCCAGATTTTTCAGAAAGGCACGGCAGCGTGGTAATGAAACGGAAGATCTTGTGCCTGCACCAGGGATTCAGCCTTCCCCTCCCTACCCCTTAGGGCAAAGTTTCGGACCAGCTGAGGACACACACATCAGAAGTACCTCCAGAAATACCGGCAGGCCTCACAGGCAGCCTGCTCTTTTGATACAGCCATTTATCTTATAACACACGCTAACGGATCCGGGAACAGAATAAAGCAGAAACCAGATAGACAGGCTCCTGTCCGGTGCGTGCATACACAGAATTAAATCGTATTTTAAACCGGCGGAGGCTTTTCTGCACCCACAGTATTTTATAGTGGAGTTTTTAATATCACAGCTCCTGATGCTGGCAGGAGAGTTGCCTTTTTTAAGAGCTCTGCTAAAGAATAATTTCTTGTCCAACCAGCTGCCAGAAAAGAACACCCATTAATAGAGCTGGTAATTACATCTGTCTCTCTCCACGTACCTTAGCCTTGAAAAATATTAATATTATCCAAACGTCAATATGAAGTAGCAATATTTTGGAAATGCACTTCTTCATTGAATAGCTACAGCTGCAAAAAATTTATTGCTTTTAGTTCAATGCTTTTCTGTAGCACTTGTTGCGTTTTTAACTTTCTTAGCTAGTTTTTAGTTACATGCAACAGATGACTTGAAATTGGCAATCCTATAAGGAATCCTTATGTCCTGCAAGGAATCTGCAGCCATTTTAAACCATTCATAGCATTTGTTTAATGAAAGAGATTCTGACCTTTATTTCTATTTCTCATGCAGATATATTACATGTCAAATTAATAAAATCTAAAAATTTCTGTTTGCTTTTAAGCAGTATTCGACAAATGTTTGGTTTCCTACTGTTACATAAATATGTGAAGTAGTGACCGCAGTAATATCCAGAGCATTATGGCAAGAAGAAAGCAGGGTGTCTGCTACCATGTCCTGTATTTACATGGTCCAGACATATAGATGCTTAGGGAAAGGTAGAGTTTTCCCTTTTGCTGAGTCATTTTAAAGCACTGTGTGTGCAGGATCGAGCACCTTCAATGGCTTTGCTTAATGGGAACAATTTTAGCTGAAGGGTTTTGGTAATGCTGGGTTGCTGTAATATCCTCGGTGGTCTCTCTGCGTCCTGCATTTCTGTAGAGACTAATACTCTGTTCTCCTTTGAAGGCTGTGTGTGAAGAAGCCCTGAGAACAGGATCCCAGGTTGGCTTTCATTTGGCCGCGGTCGTCTTTGGAGGAGAGGATTTCCGTGCCAGCATAGGTTGTTACCTGTGTGTTTACTACAAATGTTAACATGTGCCATTTGCATTGGGGAAGCCCGATGTCATTTATTGGCCATTGCTTTTCTGACAGCAATAATGAAAGTAATCAGAATGCTTGACTCTCTATTTTACATTTGCACTTTTCTCCTTAATTTTTTCTCAGTGTGGAATGCATCACTGGGACATTAAAACGCGGTCCCTGTGTATTAATAGGGCACTGACACTTTCTTGTGCTTCTTGCCATGCAGTACCAAAAATTAGGAAAAAAATCAAAACAAAACCCAAAACCTGTTGAATCACTTAATTTATTCAAAAATATGATGTCTGTAAGAGATATGCACGTGTTTCTAAGAACTACATTTTAAAGTCCTAAAATTCTGGCATCTGCTTCATCACAGTTTTGCAGACAACCACCGTTCAGACTTTTGAGATCATGCATAAATACTCTCCAGTTACATTTTGCTTTCATAAATTTACTTAAAATATGTCCTGCATCAATACAGCCATACATTCACATGAAAGCACTATTAGTCTTCCTCAAAAATGAAAAGTATTTCAAAATAGCTTTTATGAGAGTTTTCTCATTATTCGGGATCGGTTTAAAGATAGTAGTGCCGGGCTATCAACATTGAAATTAAAAATAAGTATGCTAATGTAAAAATTAGCATTGCTTTACTAAAATCTTTCTTGCAAACTAGAAATCTGTATCTAGATAGTGACCCTGAAGAAAGGGACCATGTTATTTGTATTTTTTTTCCACATCAACCTTCATGTGAGCTCATTGCCTAGCTGGGGTCCTGTGAGCACATGAAGTCTCGTGAATACTTCTGCCTCTTCCCAGAAGCCATCAACCATCATTTTTCATCCAAATACTAACGCTCAAATATTCAGTTTAGGCCATCAGTTGTGACAAGAATCACAACCAAGGAAAATGCAATTCTGTTCTCAGTGTGAATTTTTTTAACCGTTTACTTGTACCCAGTATATGAATGTGTATAAAAGCCTCTCTCGCTGTAATGCTTCTCACTGTATGTACAGTAAATAATGTAATCAAATAATTACTTCATGTGAGTCATAACTCCACAGTCCTTGCCAGCCAATACTTCCACTAACTTCAGGCTTACAACTTCTCATTTGAACTGAATCAAAATCTACATTTTTATAAGGCAGTGTTTAAACAGAGATTTGTTTATTTATTGCTAAAGCGGCTTTTTTTTCCTCACAAAAGTCTTATTTTGACAATATAGCCTTGCACCCCTCTTTTGTCCTCTAAATGAAATCTCAAACCTTCCTTTTTTTTTTTTTTCTTTTTTTTTTTCATGGGAAATATTTAAAATAGAAAGATTCCAAACACTCTTGACGGCTTTTCTTTGTTTTCATTGTTTTCGTAGGTGCCACAAGCAGTAAGGAAACTCACGATATTCTGTATGCCAGGCAAAAAATAATAGTCACAGCAAAGGCATTTGGCCTTCAAGCAATAGACCTTGTTTACATCGATTTCCGAGATGAAGATGGGCTCCGCAAGCAATCAAGAGAAGGTGCCTCCATGGGATTCACTGGTATGGCTTTCTGCCTGCGTCCCAAAATAATGCATAGCCTCTTCAATTTAAATATATTGCTGCATGCTCTGCCAGTTAGACTTGGGTTTTATTTCAGGTCATTTATTGAAAAACTCGGTGATAGCAAGCTCTTCTGTGTTTATTAGCACCTTTAAAATTGGGGCAGGAAATTTTGCCTGCAAAGTCACCGGCTGCTTTTTAAAACCACATCCCATGAAGCGTGTGACTGTTTGTGAAGAGGAGTTGGGGTAGAGGCTGTGCAGTGATTTCTCCCATCACAGAGCATGGGAAGGGCGATACTGTACTCTGCAATAGTCACTCTATGATTGCTTTTTAAAATATTTGGATCCCTTTCTCCTATTTATTTTTTTTTAATGGCAGTTGTTAAAAAATACTTTTAGGTGAAGGAGTTGAGAAGCAAATCTCCTATGCTAACTGCAAGGGGAAAGTTATTTTCTTATTGTTTCCTTTGATTTGTTTCTCATCCCCCTGGCTCCCCTCCCAGTAAGTGCTGGTGACACCTACGGGTATTGGCAGACAGCAAGAGCAGCAGGATTCTTGCCCCAGAGTCCTGTAAGGCAGCCTGTTACCCTGTGATTGGTGTACCAGATCACTCGGACACCCTGGTGGGACAGTGCAGCCACCAAAGATTGGGGTCTTGCAATAGAAATCAGCCATTTGACACGTGTATCAGAGAATTCTAGCATACAGAACAAACATTTTACATTATCTGTCTCTGGCCATCATTCAGGCTATACATACGGTAAATTGTCCCTCTCTTAGGTTTGCGTTACCAGAGGCGTGGGTCTGGGTGATGCCATCCTAGCAAACAGTATTTTTAGTTAATGGTATATGATATCTTAAAGCACCAAGAAAAATAATTTAATGAGCCAAGCATTCTTTTAAGTGATCTTGACATGCCAGTAAAAGAATAGGGACGAATGCTCCTCAGCGCAAGCTCTGCCTTACTGTCTGCCTCTGCCGAGTTCCCACTTGGGCACAAGCAAATCGTGTTTCGGCAGCCAACCAGTCAGCTCCTCACAGCTACGGTATCCATGTCCATGTGGACTTCCACCCTTCATTCGGTTGCGATTGAAGGTGGGAAAAATGATAGGGCTCCCGAAGGGCAGCACCTGCTGATGGCTACCTACTCTCCACCAAGAGTTCCTAACTTAAGGAAAGGCTTGATTTTTGAAGAAAAAAAAAATAAAATTCAGCATCTGAACCTCCTGTTGACAGAAGCTGGAGTTGCAGATGCTTGGCACCTTTGAGAGCACTCTTTTTGAATGCTTAATCTATATTTAAATACTAAATTCGGGCTGCCAATTTAGGAAATTTAGAAATGCTCAGCATAAACAATGCTGATGGTGATTTGGACTCCACTGACTCTACGGTGGAAGTTGTCTGACATCAGGACAGGGCCCAGATAGGAGACAAATTAAAAGGTCACATGTGGCAATTTAAGGCATAAAGTGAATTTCTAACTAGGCAATAGAGGTGTCTTGCCTTTCCACAGGAGGAGCAAAGATCTGTAAAAGGTACAGACTTCATTAAGGTGAACTCACAGCTCCATCACTTTGCCTCCTGCCTTTCTGCAACTATCATCAACATATTTCCAAAATCCAGCAAAACAGCCCGACAACCAATCCAACCATAATTAAAGACAGAACAATACTGACTTTTCTGATCTGGTGGCCAAAACCAAAATAAAAGAGAAAAAACCTGTTTAAGTCAAAACAGCATTTTTCATATTGCTGGTGAAAGAGAAAAAATTATATTTGATGTTGATCCAAAATGTTTCACTTTTTCTTTTGTTTCTTTTGCTTTACTTAATGTTTTTTATAACC
Source organism: Jacana jacana (assembly GCA_013400555.1). Lineage (NCBI taxonomy): Eukaryota > Metazoa > Chordata > Aves > Charadriiformes > Jacanidae > Jacana > Jacana jacana. The sequence continues at coordinate 112,036 of VZTM01012519.1, read as the reverse complement.
CCTCTTGCTTGTTTTGATTAAAATAAAATGGCATTTCAAAATGAAAAGCAAAAATATTTTGTTCCAAACCTACTGAAATGTAACACTTTAACATTTTAAATTTAATATTTGTCACAAAAAATTGCATATGAGTCTTAGCTTAATTCATCACATCGTATAAAGCAGAAGTCTACAAGGTCATGTTTGCCACTGCTCTGACAATATTAGGCTAAAATACTGAACTGTTTCCTTAATAACAAGTTCAAAACATGCCATTCATTCTATTTTTAAATATTTAAGATCCCTTCCAGCTACCTTTTCACAAAGAATCAAAATCATTGAAATCAACAGGATTAAAATAATATGAGGCTTCCAAATTGCTCTCTTACACGTGTATTTGCATGCACAGGGCCAAATTTACAACTCTCAAAACAAATGCAAATTGAGAACATTCAGCAAATCCTTCGATTTTTGCATATTCAGATTTAGGCTGGTAGAATTGGCCTTAATATAATCAAATATGTTCACTCAAGACTAAAAGAGCAAAATAATATAACAAAGAATTTACCAGCTATGTAGTTACTATTGTGATCCTTGTTACTTCTTGTAGCCAAGTTTTTCTTTCCCAGCTATCTTATAAGCAGCCTGGTTTTTCTTCAGTGATTGTCTTTACGTAAAATCAAATGTTTTCAAATGCAATTCAGCCAAATTGATAGATCCCTGATATGTATACTTAATTTTTTAAAAATATTTTTTAATTTTGTTTATAGGGAGGGGCAGTATAGATAGATATATATTAATGCACTCATGCATACACAGCCAGCAAGATGTTCTATGATACCAGAATCCGTGCACTTAAAGTCTGTCTGTTGCCTATATAAACGGTTATCAGTTTTAGAAATGTTTATGTAAAAAATTAAGTAAACCTTGCCATGAGCTTTAACAGCTGACTTAGTCATTACAGAAAGTCCCGTGCTACACGCTGAGAAGCCAGATATAAATATGAACCACTATAGGTTTCCTCTCTTTTCGCAGTCTTTTGTAGAAGACTAAAATGACACCATCATACAGTTACCCAAAAGACTTGGCAGGTATTGATTTAAAGCACGATATATCAAGTGGTACTGTAAAAAGGATTTCATGGTCATAAATTTTAATGTCTTCCAATTTTGCACTCTCTCAGTAACTTGTCAATAACAACAATTCCGTTTAAAATATTTGCTTCATTCCTGCATGGCATTAGGTCTATTATACAGTTTTTCGGATACATAATCTGTAACAAAAATCCATCTAGTGCTAGACATCAAAAGTTAGATTCTATGATCTGTAAATTCTTCGGCAGTGTTTTAATGATAAAAAAGTATAATTTACTGTGGCAGGTATCTTTAGCAAAACCATTTTTTTTTTAAAGAAATGTTTTATACTTTAAAAAATCATATATACATGTTTTTATTTTCGTTATAACCACGGACTGACTTTAAATATAATTTAAAATATATTCTACATTTTCCCCAGGAATTTAGGTGCCCTAGGATTTTTCAGGAATTATTTGTCCACCTTTCGATTTTTGAATTAGTAGCTTAGCTAGGGAGGATTTGTTATATTATAAATCAGGAAGATCATAATCTTATTAATGGTAACATTTGATTAAATTGGCTAAAAAACCTGTGATTAGACCTCACGTAAAACACATCAGTTAAGGAAATTTCTCTCCATGTAATTTCTTTCAAAAAAATATAGTTCTTACTGAGTTTTAAACCTTTTATAACTTTTAAGATATTTTTTAAATAGCTACTATACTTAGATTCCAAACTGGATATTTGGGTGCCTGTAAAATCATGAACTGAGGGTTTGTTTGATAGGAAATAAAATAAAACCGAGCTGTTTATGGCTTTTTAGCAAAGAGATGTAGCAACCCTAAAAAATTACGATTTCTTTGCTGCTTAAATGAAGTAGATTGTGCTGCTGCAGCCCCAGATTTTGTTTGTACTCCAGGTTATCCCTCAGACCCAGTGCAGTCTGAGAGAAATAATCCGGGAAGGGGGTGGGGGGTGGGGGTTTGCAGAGGTTATTTCATGCAAAATAGGTGTATCTCTGCCGTCCCGCCTGAGACTTTGTACACCGAGCGACGGGCTGATTCCTAACGTGCGGCTGGCTCAGTGTCAGCAAGGACATGGGAGTGGAAACCTCCTTAGATCCTGACGTTGCAAACTTCTCCTTGCCTGCAAAAAGCTGGCTGCTGCGAGAGGCTGCAGCCTGCGGCGGGGATGGGACGGGATGGAATGGGATGGGACAGGACGGAGGGCTGTGGGACCCTCTGTGTGCAGGAGGCTGCTCACTTGGTGGCAGGTTTGCAGGACCTCCAGGCTCATCTCTCCAACTAGTTTTGTGAGAGGAGAAGTCATTTATTCCACGGGAAGCTGGGACTTACAGTAGCCGCCTCTCTGGGTGTTACCAGGCTTTGAAACCAAAGTGCAGAAATCGCACGGGGCTGCGAAATTCCCATTAAAGAATGAACTAGTAACGTCAAACGCTACACTTTTAAAAGTGTCAAACAAATTACCTATGTATTTGTTTTAAGGTGGCCGAGTACAATGACAGATCAAAACGGATTATGTGGCTGTCTATTCACGTTTGAAAGTCTCTAGTAAAAAAAAAAAGGCAACATCTATTTTTATTTCCTTAACGTATGCTTAGACAATAAAGGATTAAAAAAGAAAGCGCTTCATAAAACTTCAGGGCACCACTGGTAGCTGTTTAATATACTGGTGACTAAATAAGTATGCAACCTGCCTGAGCTGCTAACTATTGCCACAACAGTTTAAACAACGGTAAGGATTTTATGATGCTGAGCCAGTAGTGAGAATTTAGGGCATGATCTTTAGGTGACTGGTAACTTTTCAGTCCTACAAATCGCTTCCCACCATCCTTAGGTCTCATTTTCTGAGCACATTTTAATACAGCTTCTTTATGTGTGGCTGGAGCTGTTAATTATATAGTTAAATTCAGCAATGCATTATACTTCAGTGATATTGACTGCCCCGGACAAACAATTGCACCTGAAAGGACAGAAAGAAGATGTATGGATTGAAATGGGGAGGGAGGAGAAATTATATTGAATGCAAAGATAGCTCAAATTATTTTTATTGTTAAAAGAAGTCTTGTAAAAGGCTATCTGCCTGTTGTCCAGATTAAAAAAATAAAAGAAACCAAGTAAAATAATTAGTTAAAGAACAAGAAAGTCTGTGAGGCATATGAGAGCCTCAAGTGGTTGGAACATTTTGCTTGAACATCTGTTTGTCGATGCATGATTCTAGTGTTATTAATCTTCTTTGTAGGTAAGCAGGTGATTCACCCCAACCAAATTGCTGTTGTCCAGGAACAGTTCTCTCCGAGCCCTGAAAAAATAAAGTGGGCACAAGAACTGATTTCTGCTTTTGAAGAACATCAGCGATTAGGCAAGGTAAATATTTTGTTAATATGCCGTAGTGGAAACCAAATTTGAATAATATTTAAGATTGAGAAAGATCGGTGAGGGGTCTTTGCCTTTATCTTATGAAGTGTGCTGGAACTGAGAGTAGTGCTCGTGGAAGCTGTGTCTGGGTAGACTATAGAGTGTATATTTCTTATAAATGCGTCGCTCCCCAATATGTTTACAAATAGACTGGCTGTCTTTTCCCCCCCCTCCCTGTTTTCACTAGAATTCTTTGAGTACACAGCCTTTGGAGCACCCGCGTATATCTACAGCCTGGGCGAATTAACACTGCTTCTCTGTTACGCCGCAGAATCTGGGTGCTACTGTCACAGGCAAATATCTGCAATCCAAAGGCAGGTAGCCTGGCAGATGACTCGGGCTGCTTGTGCAAGCATCATGGATGGAAAGAAATAAACAGATTAGGAAGTCTCGTTTTTCTGGAAAAAAAAATAAATATGTCTGTGTTGGTGAAGCTGTTTCACTTTTGGGGGTTTGGGGCTGCAAACAGCCCTAGTAGTGAGTGAATTTACTTTTGAGCTGAACTGCTTTGCAGATTGGGGTTCTTAATCATTAAAAATGGGAATGGTTTATGTACGTTTGTACCAATTGCTGGACCTGAAATTTGGATAGAGGAGAAAGCAAATTAACACTAGAATATGATTGTTCCTAATTTAGTGCATCATTGAGTCTCACGTTTCCTGCTCTGTGGGTTTCTGCTATGTAAATATTGCGGTGGTGATGCACAATCTGTCTCCACTTTGTGCCAGTAATACTTAAATTAGGGGTCGCCTGAAGGAAGATTTTATGCTAGTTGCAGCATTGTCAGTTAATTATCTTAAAGGTTATTTGCTATAATCCAGTTTGCCTCTTTTTGAAAGGGGGGAAAAAAATAAAAGGGGGGGTGGTGGGGGAAGTTGCAGCTAAACATGTTTAGTTTAGTTGCAGCCAAGCCTGGGTGAGTTAAAAAGCAAAGTCCCCATGTCAGAACGGGGAGTGCAGATGAGCGGGAAGGGGTCGCGAGTGCCGGTGTGGCATTCAAGAGGGAGACAAATCTCTTCAATAGTGAAGTCCATATCTAAGGCTGTGCACAGGCTCTCACTTTCTCTGGGGCCGTATTGAGGTTTTCTGTACGTTTTCTTTGCTTTCTGGTAGGTAGAAATGGATGGGGCTGCGTGGCTTCCCCGTTGCCCTGCGTTTCTGATACTGCAGGTGTTGTGTGTTAGAAATGCTAAAATGGAAGCAGAAATGATGCTTTCATCTCAGGGTAAAAGTGTGACAAGGTGTTTCCTGTCCCTCTGCCCTTCTCTTTGCCAGGCTATCGCATCCCCTCTCTGCTACCTGGATGTTTCCGATGGGTCCATAACCACAATATTTGGGTGCTATCCTGAGCAGTTATTTCAGGGGCACTATTAGGATGCTGTATGCCTGTATCTCTTTGTTCAGTTCCCTCGATTTTGAAATGTAGCCGTCTTCACGCGGGTGAATTGAAAATAGAAAATGTATGGCTGGTTTTGCCCATTATTCCGATTTAAAAGCTTGGCTCTCTTACAAAAGGCGTCCTTATAAACATTCTGCTGGTGCAAATGTGTAGGCAGGTAGATGCAGACAGCAAAAAGTCAAGTGACACACTCAGACAAATATTGTTTATCTTTCTGATGTCTATAATGCTATCCATTCAGCCAAATTTAGTGTCAGAAACTCATGGAAGGACTACCCCTGTCATACGAACAACTGATGAGGACACTAGACTAAATTTAACTGGAGTCCCAGTGTCACACAATCATGAGGCCAAACGTGTTTACCAGTGAAGAATTCTATATTAGGCGAGCATTGGTTTTGATGAATTATTTTTTTTTACCTAAATGGTTTTAAAACAGGTTCTAGGCATCTATAATCAGCTGCAAGAACAGATTTGCTGAGGGTTTGTGGTTTAGGCTATTTTTTTAACCAGCCGGGTTGCACGCTTCATACATTTCTGCATGTAGCTGTCTGTCACTAAAAAAGGCCTGGCAGGTTAGCACACAAACTTCTGGCTCTTGTGTCACTGCCACAATGCCAGGCTTCAGAACAAAATTGGAAAAAATAGTTTTCCGTGTAGTGCTGCAAACTTCTGAACCGAGCTTGCAATTTGGTATTATAAATGTGTCAGTCAGAAGAGCGTGGACGACCTGATTGCTTAATTTTTTTTCCAAAGCAAACATATCACACTGAGGGAGCCTCTTGCTCCGCGTCCTAGCGACATGCTAAAATGTAAGTAATAACTCTTCCCCTACCACCTCCTGACAAATACACCACACAGCGGTTTTAGTAATCCTCGTGTCCTAATGAAACACCTCTTCTGTTTTCCTTTTCCTTTTATTATATTAAAGTGTTCGTGTCAGTAAGACTAAAAATATAGCTGTGGTTAATATGGTTGGGACTTGCATGGTTTTGCCGTGCTATTAATCAAAGTTGAAAGCCTGGAAAAAATAAATGTGAGGAATTTGCGCAGCTGTTTGTGTGGTAGATAAGTTACTGGTCTGGGCTCTCCGGGATCGTAGTTTGTTACTTAATTGAGTTTAAAGTTTGATGCCTTTAGTCAACAATATTTTATATTAAAAGAAATACATAATAAGCTTTTTAGAATCTATTTTGGTTAGAGAGCTACAATTGCCACAATAATCTTTCTCTGCGAGAAGGCTGAACCAGGCTACTTCATCCGGGAGGCTGAAATGCTTTGACATAGTAGTCCCCAAATGTAAGTTCTGAGGTCAGGAAAAATTAGGATCTCAGATGGGCACTGCAGAATTAGAGATGCCATGGCAGTGCCCAAACAGAAGGAAATTAGAGAGCTAACCAGCTACCCAAAAGTATTTGGGCTTATCTTATGGAGATAATCCTGTTTGAGGGTTGCTTTGGTTTGGCTCCTAGATTGTTTTGGTTGTGGGGTTGTTTGTTTTTTAATGTTTCTAATCTGACTGAAAAACAGCACATCTAGGAAATAAATGGTAACAAATCGTATGTTGGGCAATCAGAAGACAGATGTTGAAAAAGTAAGTTTTGTATTTTATACAACTATTTATTAAGTGCTGTATTTTGTCTAGAACTTTGAGATCTAAAAATGAAAAATGCTTAAAAAGAGCAGTATTATTCTGTATCATTGCAATATTTTTCCAGTAGAATTGCATTACTGGGGGATACAATTTTCAAATTTGAAAAAATTGAAAACCAGCAGAGTTGTTGGGAAAGTCTAATTACAAGATAAACATGAGAGCGTGTTCAAAAATTAAGAAGAAGGGTAATAAATATTGTTCTGGTATCCTAAAGGACAGATTATCATCTAAATTTCTTAAATATTTGAACCACATTAAATGGGGAAATGATCTTATAAATACAGATTAACTGAGTCTGAGTTAGTGGAAGAAGTTACTAGCTTATTTCAAGAATAAGATCTGACTTCTATCAATGAAGGTTCAATAATTTTTACTATGTCAGTAACTCCTGCATTTAAAATACACTGGAGACAGGAATATAATTTCTTCTATATGTAGTTAGTGCTTATATACGACAAAAAAATAAGACTCTGACAATGTGGTTTTGAGCTATTCAACTTGTAAATACATCGGGCACTGTATCATTATCATAACAGGATCCTCCCGAATCATCTGGTTTTTAAATAAAATTCAGACAGAAAGAAAAGCAGAAGAGTAAAATAAGAAGTTGTTTACACACTCATCTCGTGTACTAATTTATAAATGGTTTCAAATCACCCACACGTTAAACCAGAGAGCAGTTAAATGCTGCCGCTGAAGTCACCTGTCTGGTAAGAATTATTTAGAGTTAAGGTAAGTAATTCACAAATCCAAGCTGTAATATGGATTGAATGTTTTAGATCCCGTGGGGCTAAACAGAAGGAATATCTGTACATGCCACGAATTCACAGAGTGCTTCTAAGAAGATCTTTAGCATATGTTTCTTGCATTATTTTCTGTGCCATTGTATATCATGTTCCCAGCAGCTAAGGAATAATATATATGAACTCCAGCGATTTGACAAACTGTACCAGTTTCTTTTATGGACCTTTCCAGGATTATGAAAAATCTTAGGAATGCATTTATTTACACAGCATCCACCCAACAAAGGAATGGAAATTTCCAGCAGTGGCTCCCTTATAATGCTCTTTGTTTAGGAAAAGCTACCCCAAGCCACTGTATCTTGGAAACGATGCGCCCTCGCGCTTGGGCCAGATCCAGCTCCCACCACTGCCCGGGGAGGTCTCTCCCCACTCCCCTCCCTCTTCTGCAGTGCCACGGCCCCAGGGAGGGCTCTCCATGTACGGCCCCAGCCACAAGGGATCCATCCCATTCCAATCCAGCACATGGGTGCTGGGAGAGCAAGACTGTGCCCCAGGGGTGGCAGGCTTCTCCAGGCTTCCTCCTGGGAGGGATGTGCTGGAGCATTGCTCTGGCATGGGTCAGTGTGGGACCGCACCAACCCACAGAGATTGGATTGCATCGCACCTTATAGGGCACTATATCTCTGGGCTTTACACAGAGCTGGGGGTGAGGGAGCAGCCCAGCTCCCTGCTCCCCTTGCCCAGGACAGACTGCAGTCAGAGCTTTGAGGTGCCACCAACTAAGCTGGATCCCATGCCAGGGTGATTGCCGGCAGCACAGTGTACCTCTGCGCACGCTGGGCCGCAGCGCTGCCAGCCCTCGCACCGAGGATGCAGGGCATTTGCTGTCGTTTATGTTAATTAGGCAATGTATATTCCTCACGCTGTGGAGTTGGGGGATTCAGGGGGCTGTGATAAATTGCCACCTTTTATGAGCTTCGGCCTTAAGAAGTATAGGCTCAGGTGCATCCCTATGCGAAGAGGGAGAGCACTGGCGGGATTTAAGCATGGGCCGCTGTTATGTTGTTTATCTTTTTTAAAAAGTGGCTGAGTGAGATTTTATTGTGAAAATTGATGAATAGTTAGAGAACGAGAGAGCTCATACTAGTACTTACGGTCTGTCTATACAATTTTGTTATTTGAAAAAGGTTTCAGAAATGTGTTTCGTGTCACAGTTGAAGGCTTTTCTCTCAGAAAGATCCATCTGGGGGCAAATTTCAAACCTTTACAATAGAGCAGAAGGGGCTGTATTAGCTAATTGCTTGTGCTATACCGGTTCCTACACTGGCGCAATCAGTCCTGAGGGAGTTATGCCAGGTGGGGAGAGAAGGAGACAGATTTTACTATGCGGGACTGCAAAAGCTCCTAAGCAGGGTAGAAATTCATACAAAACATTTTCTTGCCAACTCCCCCCAACCTCTTCCACTCCCCAGCAGGCATTCAGTGGCTCTTAATCTGTTTTCCTCCACTCATTAGGGACCTGTGTCCAAAACATGGGGGGAGAGGGACTTGGATGGCGCTTTGACATTTCCCACAGGGAGAAGTTTCTCCACAAGCCAGGAGCAGAAGGACGGACCCTGTGCCCCTCCGTAGCCTGTCCACCCAAAGGTAGCTCCCAGAGGAGATGGCTGCTGTCCCGAGGGACAGCGGCCTTGCAGAGGGCACAGGATGGCACCCCTCTGGGTTCCTCCTGTGTCCTTGTCACCTCAAGGAGATCTGTGCAGGATCTCGGTGAGACAGGGTGAGTGCCTTTGCTTTTTGGAAGAGCCGTGCCATACCAGCAGACTTCCAGTGCATACGGGTGCTTTTTTGCGGCCATGGAGCGGGGAGGCACCCAGCACTGCAGACACCTGCCCGTGGCTGTGCCAAAACCTGCTCTGCACCAAGCAACCCACCGAGGCAACTGCCCACCTCCCAAACCCCTCTTTAAAAAGCATTAACGAGTGCTTGCGATCCTTGTTTCAATTTCCAAAGCAGAATCTAACCGGAGATTTAATGTTCTGACCAGATGGCTCTTTTTAAGGCTTACTGAGGGAATTCAGAAGCCTGTGCAGCCAAAATATTGTTTCAGTTAATTTAAGTAGCAGCGGTCTTGCTGCCTCTTCACTCCTGTCTGTGCTAGCTGGCGTTTTCTGGGACCTGGAGAAGCACCCTGCAAAAGCTCCATCAGCTGAAATAGGGAACAGCAGTAAAAAATGGCTGTTCAATCCTACTCAGTAAATTGATCTGAAATTAGAAAAAAACTGTAGACTACAGAAATAACAGTGACTGCGTTCTTGCTCGCAGAACGAGCTTCACTGTTTTTACTTTTCTCGCCTGCGTTGTATTTTATAGCTGCCTTCCCCTTTGGTATCAAATGCCTTTTGTTTGTCCTGTAGCTGTTTACTTCCAGATGAAATTTTCTAGTCCATATTTAACAAATTGCTTCCATGACTCAAGTTAATTCTCAGGTTAATTCTAAATGACTTAATTAAGGACATCTGAGGATACTGAAGTCTTATATTAGTTACTTTTCATTTTTCCATATAATAACCATGATGCTCACTAGGGGGGAAAAAAATGCATGGTGGGGTAGGATGTTTGTCCAGGAAGCTGCTTTTGTGCTATAAAATAAAGATTTGCTTGGCAGCAGCAAGCATGCTCTCTAGGATTCTTCCGTTTCTGATACATTATAAGACAGGGGATGGAAACCAGTGGAGAATATTCCTGACGTCTAGGACTTTCTTCTGTTTCTTTAATTTCATTCTTTCCTACTCTAGAGGAGCACACAGGAAGGCAACAGCCACAATGAGAAGGAAACAAAAGAAAATGTAAAGACAGCAATAAAACCCCTCGTCTCTGCCTTTCATTCAGGGACCTTAAACAGGTTGTTTGCTCAGTGAGAGGCGGAGACTTTGGTGACTTGAAGGAGTTTCTGGAGATGGACCATGCAGGAAGCCCTGGGCCATCCCAGCCTAAATGGTTGTCCCCAGTGGTTCAGGCAGCTTGGGGGGCTGTAAGAGGGGAAAACAGCTTGTCTGGATCACACAGCATGGACTGGAAACAATAATGTCAGGTGGAAGAGAAGTAAAGGACCTTGTAGGTCCCTGTTCTTCATCTTTCCTGCCCCACTGTGGACTTAAAGGATCACGAAGTCCTTCCTACCTGTTGAGCTTTAGAAAGGGCTTTTTCAGTCAGAGTTCTTGTACTGCTGCTAGGGAGTTATTTGAGGTAAAAATTAATCTCTATTTCATGTGGTTGTTGCTCTTTCTTTCTCGACCTTTTGTGTCCTTCCATCTGCTCCTAGAGGTAGAAGCCTGTGTCATACAAACAGGCCTGCTTCTGGCATTGCAGACTGATTTATCCTCTGAACTAACTAACTCCTTCTACTCTGGTGGAAGCTTTTACTGGTGAAAAGAAACAAAAGGTAATGATATTTAATGGTTTCTTCATATCAACAAAATGGCTGCAGAACCTTACTGGTTGTTGATACTTTGCAGAATTCCCTTTCTGTCCTTCTCTTCCCTCAACAGATCAGACACCCACTAAGCATCTCCTCTGGCCAAAAGAAATTCTTGGCAAACCTTTATTTTCCCCAAAGATTTTATGTACGAGTGTCTTTCCTCCCATAATGTTGCTACAAAATAAGTGGTGCATGTCAAAGGGTTCAAAGGAGGGGATACAGAAGTATGTCACTTGAAAAGCAACCTTCATATAGCTTGCTGTGCATGAAGTCTTCCACTTGGCATATGTGACTGCACGAGTTATTTGGGTATTTCCTATTTACTGCAAAGATGCTAAAAGAAGGACAAGAGCTCTATGTCAGCCTGATCTGGAGGCAGGACAGGCCTGAGCAGAGAGTGAGAAATTATCTTGTTATAGCCTGAAAAACACACTCGCTTGACCCAAATATGGTCGAACACCTCCTAGCCGCTCTCTAACCTTTAGAAGTTCATCACTAAAAGGTGGAATAGTGCCCCAGCTCTTTATGATGACCCTTTGGCTACAACTTGCAGAAGAAAAAAATTAATTAAACCTGCATTCAGCACCATCGCAGCTGTTGGCTTATTTCGTACTCTGCACTTCCCAAAAAATATGGCTTCAACCTTCTGTTTCAAGGGAAAGTCATTCCTTTGTAGTCAGGATAATCACTCCTCCCCCAGGCACAGACCCAATGCCATTTGCCGCAACCAGGACTCTCTTCTCTTTTGTTCATTACCTGTAAGCAAATCCAAGCATTCTTTTTAAGCCCCAAAGCAAAGATTTCCAAATTTCCTCTGCAGGGGGCCACTTAAACAATGTGTGTTTTCATTTAATCCCAGGGGAGTTATCTTCCTGAATGCCTTGCTTTTTAGGGGGAGCCTTTGCCATCCACCTGCTGCCTTCCCTCCTCAGAAGAGCAAATCTGCCCTTCTTCCAGAACATAACACTCTTATTTCCATATAACAGGTAACCTTGTGCAAAAGCAGAGGTAATGTTCTCAGACTCAAGTGGATTTTACTAGGTTTATTCCATGTATCTTTGTGGCCTCCAAAAACTCATAACAAGACCTTTGGGAGTTAGAAGTGGGCATGCCACTGAATTACCATGGAAAGAATTAATGGTTCTCAGGTAACTCTGGATCAAGGTTTTCTTGCGTCTTGAGTGGATTTGAGGATGCTTATCTATATGTGTTCTCCATTACCCCTCGTAGGAAGTACCCAAGGTTTGCACTGGCCAGCTGGCATTGCCCATTCTGCTCGTTTCCATTTAGCCTGGCATCTGCCCATGAGTGCTGGTCACAGTAATTACTTATTTGGACAATGGCTATATTCACAAACAGCCTCTGGCCTGGGTTACCAGAGTAGCGTGGGAGCTCTGTTTGATTCACCACCTCTCCTAATGATGAAGGCAGTGGAGGAGAGAAGGGTGGCTGGCTCGTGAACCCCTATGCTTGTATCACGTAGGTCCTAGATGCATGTCCCCCCAGAAGGCAGTCAAGTAGGGTGAGAAGATAATCCGACTCATTGTTATTTTGTTGAGAAAAGTTATTGAAGAAAACCAGATCTTCATCAGCAGGGCAGTATTTCTAACCCTGTGATGGCAGTGCCATCAAAGGACGTCCCCTTACTTGTGAGTTTGCTTGTCTTCTGAGCAACAGTCACCTAACTAGCGGTAGAGGGGGTTTTGGCAATTCCATAAGCATTAGATATATCTTAGACCTACAGTTAATTGAGAATTGAACAGTAGGTTCATGAACTATTGCAACTTCATGGAACATGACCTCAGCTTGCTTTTCCTTTTCTTACACTGGCCTGGGTACCCAGAGCCTCCCCCTGCCAAAGCCTCACCTGCTCACATCCCGGCAGGATCCTCATAGGATCCCCTAGCACATCCAAGCCCAAAATCTAAATTCCCTGACCAGATTCCCAGAGTAAACTGCTTTTGAAAAAGCTGGCTATTGCTACATAGTGCTTCCAGACAGTCCATTGGTTGACACACACAACAAAAGAATATAGTGCCATCAGCTACACAGGCTTAATGTAATGATTATAAATATATTTTCAGGAAGTCCTGGCCACTGTCACTTGGGAGTTAAAGTTGTTGGCTACATGTATGATGAGATCTGGTAGGACAGGGCATCAAATCAAAAGTTTATTAGGAAAGGCTTGCCAATTATCAAGGTAATTAATAAAAGCAGCTCTGTTCCCAAAACAGACCACAGAGTTCTCACTAGCAGTGCTCATGTTTGGAGTCCCATCTGTCATCAAACAGGAAACCAGAAGACTTTTTGGAACTTACAGGATTTATGTGGCACTTCAAAATTTATGTACTTGCTAGCCTTAGTAAAGCCAATGCTCCCATTCAGTACCAATGCAGGTAATTAATAGATGCCAGTAGTGTAAGAACTGAGGGGCTGCATTAACCCTCTTAGTTCGTGCATTGCAGTCAGCAGGATGGGCGTGGATAGAGGCACAGATAACCACAGATGGAGCAAATGCTGAGGAAAAAGCCACAAGCATTCCCAGGTGCAGGAATACATCTAATTCTTGCATCTTGTCAACCAAAAGGGACTTGTTCGTCTGATCACTGTCCCACATGTCCCAGAACAATTATTATTTTACTTTAATTAACTCATGTACTTTAATCCAAAGCTCAGAGAGAATTGTGTCACATAAATAGGAGGTGCCTTAAATGTTCTGTATCATGATAGTTTTAGCCAGCTTCTTTCTCTTGTTAACCCGGTGGTACACATTGAAACAAAAGATGATTGGAGTAAAACCCCATGTAACATTGTGTGTGATATATAAAAACGTTTCAGGACAGATGAAGTGTAAAATTACTTTCCCCGATCTTCTGGAAAAACATAGAATCATTTTGGTTGGAGGAGACCCTCAGGATCATCGAGTCCAACCATCAACCCTACTCTACAAAGTTCTCCCCTACACCATATCCCTCAACCCACATGAAGAGTACCTTGCTTGTGACCTTGTCCATCCCAGTTCGTTGTAGTCGTAGTCAAAGTCAATCCAATTTTACCACCCATGACAAACACTAGCAAGAGAAATAGCTGTGTCACTTCTTCCCCTTTCTTAGTTCCCCCAGAACATATTGATCCCCAGATGAATCAGGAATCATGGGCTCTGAATCCTGTCCATTTAACTTTTAGAAAGATCAAATGCTTCTTGCCATAAAAAAAAAACATACTCTGTTTATGAGATGGTCATATGGATTTACCAAGCTCTTAACTACTCCCAAACATTTCACAGAGTAAATGTTTCTGGATGTCACCACAACAAAAAGAGGAGGTCCCCATGTTCCAGGAACCACTGCTTTAAATCTGTTCATCTTTTGGCCATGGCAAATAACAGACCGACAACACTGAGACTCTTTCTGTGACCTGATACATGTCATTACTTAAAGGCAAAGGTAATCCTTAAGGATGACATACAGATATGATGAGAGCCGTGCCCAAGATCCATGACAGCACATGGCCAGACTTGTCTTCTAAGTTGTCAAAGAAGAGCCAACAATTATACGTTGAACTTAGCTAGATCTGAGTCAGTTTTGGTAGTGGCTGTATTTATCCAAAAGGAAGTGCATAAGGTACAGGCATAAACTCTACCAAACTGATGTGTTACAGTTTAGTTCTGCATCTCTTCTGTATCTCCACAGCCACCTGGAAACTTACTGCATTAGTTATTCCTACTGCACAACTTGATTTGCCCCCCTTTTTCATAAGCCTGTATCATCAACTCTGCCTTCTCACTTCTGTTGTCTGTAGGCTGGATCTTTGTATCACTTGGGGTTGACCATGCTCAATTCTCTTTTTTCCATGACTATAATTTTTTTGCTGTTGCCTTCTGGAAAAAAGAAAAAGAAAAAGAAAAAAAGGGAAAAAGAAAAAGAACCAACCTAGTAGCTTTGTATAATTTTAATTCCTTTCCAGCTGTTTTCTGTATTTGCCAAAAGCCTTCTCTGTTCCATTCTCAAAGCACTTTAGGACATATTGAAATTCAAAGTAGAGCTGTTAAGACCTTACTCAGCATGGTCTGCATCTTGCATAAATAGCTGTTACGTTTTTTAAAATGTTACTACTGTTTTAACAGAGCATTAAATGTCATTGTGAATTTATTGCATTCAAATACTACATGGTTCCTGGGGGATGCAGCAAATTGCACAGTACTGGTCCTGCATCGTTCAGCCTGAAGAAGGTGATCTGAGATACAAGAAACGGAGATGGGGAAATGATGAATTGGCAGGCTCTGTGGGCAGCTGCAGAAACCAGGTGGAGAGAAGATGAGCGAGATGGGTCTGCCACCTTCTTCTTGCTCTGCTCTCACAGAACTATCCAGAAGGAAAGCCTTTTTTTGCTGGTAGGTCAATTGGGAAGGACTCTTAGCTAGTCTGCAGGATGACCCAAATGGGAAATGTTGCCCGTTCACCTTTCCTCCTTGCTTTCTCCCCAGTAGTCTGCCCTGACAGAGGCACACAGCGATCAGGCTGAGGGAAGCCAAAGACTGTGCAGATACAAACCTGTCTGCTGTGTTGTGCTACCTTCCCAGCAGTACAGCGTAGGCCAGCCAAAGCGACCTTACAGCTCTCACACCCTACAAGCTGAGGAGTGCCAAAGTTAATCCTAGAATCATAGAATGGCTTGGGTGGGAAGGGACCTTAAGGATACAGCTCGAGTTCCAACACCTCTGCCATGGGCAGGGACACCTCCCACTAGACCAGGTTGCTCAAAGCCCCATCCAGCCCTGTTTCTCACAGGGCTTTGCCTGCAGTGTGTTGCTGCATGAAGGATGGCACTGGATAAGGACATCACGCCTTATTGCTTAATAAATAAGGCAGTGTCTAAGTCCCACAGAGGTACCCACTCCTCAGAAAGGCTGCCTTCCCAGCCTGCTATTTGGTGGGTACCACATCTGTCCTCCCACTTCACACCCAACCCGAGTTTCTTGCCCCTGAAGGCTGTGCTCAACCAGCTGTGGCTCTGCCTCCCAGCTGCTCCTTCTCCCAGCTCCTCCATCAGCCTTTACCTCAGGGGGCCTATCACTTCCCAGGGCAGGTCTGACACATTTGGCTCACCTGAGGGCTGGCTCCTTTTGCAGATTTCCAAAAACGCTCCCACCAAATGTTTTGCATGGTTACATGGCGAGAGAGAACCACAGCCACTGAAGGCCATGGATGCGAACCCCAGCCTCACACCACGCACCTGCCACCACTCCCATTCACCCTGCAGGTTTCCTGAAGAACAGACCTTTGGTCCAACCACTGAACTACTGGGAGTCTAAGTACAGGCTGGAAGTGTGAGATTATTGAGGATAATTAACCAAAAAGAAAATTTAGATCTATGACTAAATTAATCCCAGATTAACGCGATCAAAGCGTTATCAAATGGTGTTTATAGAAAGTCTTGTTTTCTTTATATGAACGTGAGAGAAAATGAAAGAAGGCTAAAGGCAAATTTCATCTAGCAGAATTGGAAAAGAGAGCATGGGGACAAAGCTATAATTACTGGTATTTCCTATCTGTTGAAACCTGTGGGTGGAAAGGGAGGCAGTGAATAGAGTATATTCAATGGCATTAAAATCAGTTTCTTTTTCTGGACTTTAGCTCAACACTGCAAATTAGCAGGGAGAAAATAAGCCTCAGAGTGAACAGGCANAAAGGCATTTTTTTCCATTAAGAATTCAAATTCCTAGCAACCCAAACTACAGCTGCACGCTGACAAGGAGAGAATGTACAGCAGATCTCAAGTGGCTCGGTGTTTGTGTGGCCACACACACATGCTATTACCCTGATTTCCTTTCTAAACATGTTATTTTAGTGAAGAGAGTACGGGCATGCTGTTTAATTAACTCCGGCTTTCTAAAAGAGACGCCCTGACCCAGATTGATCATGCTCCAACTTGGGCACCTGCAGAGGTATCTGGCTTCAGAGCATCCTGTCTACCCTCATGATCATGATGTGGTCCACCAGAGAGGACAATTGCCATTGCGAGGCGCCCATCTCTTTCTGCCAACTATTGCAGGCTCTTAGGATAACTGTGCTCCTCAGTTAGCCATTTCACAAACCAAAGAAGGATGATTCCCAACCTTAACGTATCTCTACTCGTGACTGTCAGCCCACACACAAATTTCTCTTGTAAGCAATGGCTACTATTTGGCTGAATTCTCATAGAAAAACAGGCTCAATTAAAACATGGGGTTTTTCACAGTGAAAAAAAAGATCTGTCTTGCATTAACTTGTAGTTTTAAGTCACTGCATAGGCCTGAATTATTCTGAAGAAGTCCTATGTCATAAAATGTTTGCTTAGCTCCCAATTTATTTTCACAACAGTTAACAAATGGAATAGTTTGAGGCTGCATTTTCTGTAAAGGTTTAAAAGTATCTGTGAAAATGGCTGACTTTGCTAAAATAAAAAATATTAATTTAATAATTTTAATAATCATAATGATAGTGTTGGTTGGTTTCTCTGTAAACAATTAATTAGATTTGAAACATCTACTGTTGAGTATCATCAGTCCCATTATTCTCCAAACCCACCTAAAATACTGGAAGCTAGAGTACAAAATCTTACTTAAAGCAAAATATTTTTAACTATTAGGTTTTTAATGGCTTTAATACAGCCTGTTCTTACATGCAACAATATTGATTTGTATTAGATTACTGCTTAGGGTGGATCTTTCTCTTAGCTGTTCTAGAATGTGATTTAGTATTTAATTAATACTGCTGCAGTCAAGCTAGATGTCACCAGAGCAATGTATTTCCTAAACACTGTTGTAAACAGGTTATATTTTCACTTTACCTGTTAGAATCCTCTATTTAATGATTGTCAAGCCTTAAATGAAAACCAGAAAGCAACAAACATCCTGTTCTCCTCCGCATTTCTCCCTCTGCTCTGCACGCACAGCCACACAACACCCCTGTCATCCTTACCCGGCTCTTGGGCAGCCTCCCTCCCTGTCAACTCTCAGGCCAGCCTGGCATCCAGGATGGTGGCGGTGGGACATTAAATGGGTGCACAGCGCTTCACAGAGACACCCTACGCAACGCCGGGACCAGGCTGCCAGTTTTGAATTCCTCAGGGGAGGGATTGCATCTTTGTGGTTGGGGTTTTCCCAAGAATGGGTCAAAGTGCTGTCAGAATTACTAGTAAGATTATTTTTCTACTGAACTTTGGCCTGACTGGATGCACAGTGGTTTATCTTCAAAATCCTACCTGAGCAACACGTGTGGATTAAAGCATCCAAAGGAAACCGAAGTCAGCTTTGGCCCTGTTTTAAACACGTGTCTTCTGTTTAAGATTGAACTGTCATTAGTAGCTAGTGATTTGAAACTTGTCACCATGGTACCAACACAAAGTCGCTAGAAATAGAAAGTGACTTCTGAAGCCTGCCCTGGCTCTCAGACTGTTGAGGCACGCTGGCTAGTTGTGCATCGGCTCGGGACAATTCCCTATATGCTCAGGTGGGCTTTACCTTGGCTCCAGAGCAGATTTGGGCAATAGTATCGCGCCAGCTTCTTGCTTTTCCAGTTTTCATCCCAGCCCCTGGCTCTAAGCTCAGGCCCAGCCCATCTTGAACACCTGACGGAGAAGTAGGTGCAGCAGCACAACCTCGACACACCCCTCTCCAAGTAAGGAAAGCTCCCCTCCAGCCCCACCCCAAATCCCTTATTGCTGTTCCCTGATGAAAGTAATGCTTTTGCCCTCCCTCCACAGCCAGTTTCACCCCAGTCCTGCGGCACAGCCCGTGTTGGAGGGTGATGCTGGACGTGGGAGGCAAAGTTGTCCCCCAGGTGCGGTGTCCGCCAGCCCCATCGGCTGGCACGCATGGCCTCGCTGCTCTTAGCCCTCAATGTCTGCCAGCTAGAGAGGCTGCAAGAGCCCAGGCAGCACACTGGGCTTCCCTTTTTGCTCTCTTTTTTGCCTCCTATTTGGAGCACTCGGCGCCCGCTGCATTTCTTTAAATGCGTTTGCCCCGTCTCGCTTAGTTTTTCTCCTCATGCGGGATTCCTGTGGGAGCTGATGTTTCTTGCCAAACGGATGTGTTTTTAAAGGAAAAGACAAGCCAACTACGATTTCCAGAGGTCCTCTCAGGAAGTTTATATTCTCTCTCTTCCAGGGAGCATTTACTTTCCACGGGAGCATGATCGACATGCCATTACTGAAGCAGGCACAGAACATTGTTACGCTTGCCACAGCCATCAAGAAAAAATGAGCTGGTAAATGAAGCTCTCACCATGGGGCCCCAGTAGCTGTTTTAAAAGATGACTATAATACTTAGGGGGGGGAAATAATAAAATTAAAGACGTCGAGCTTAAGCAGAAATTCGTTTCCATTTTGCAGCTCTGTCATAGTTTGCTTGCCAGAATTGCTAATTACTAAAAACTATTCCTGACTCAAACCACCGCCCGTTCCTGCGTCGCCCACGTACTGCTCACAGCCTCCCGTGAAGTTACATCACCGGCTGGGTGACATCATGGTGATTACTGCAAATGCAGGAGTATGACTTCACTGAAGGAGAAAAGCAAAACTTAAGCTGTTAAAGGAGCAGATGAAAAGTGGGTCAATCCCTTCAATTTCTATCTACGCTTCTTCCCTCTCCGGTGCGGAATTCACGTCAGAAAGGGCAGAGCCTCGAATAATTAGGCACCAGATGAAATAATTGCGACGAAAATCATTACCCTGTGCGAGCTTCGCGCTCCCTCCCACTCCCCCGTTTCTGTAAATGTGCAACAGCCATTAAAAACACTGCTCCAACAATGTGGGACTCTTGACTTTCTTCTCCTCTCTGTTTTTGAAGCGGTCGCTATTGAGAGTGTTTCCTCCTGGAAGCGTCCAGCCCGGGAAGGGTTGGATGGCAATAAACTTGTAGTTTTCGGAGACACAAAGCAGCAGAACTTGTGCATATGGTCTCGACTCAGATTTACATCACATTAGGGATACGGCTACAGGTCATGTGGGCCGTGTGGTTAACGGGCTTAGTAAAGCTGTTTTGAAGAGGTTAACCCAGCTTGTAGTAAGGGTAAATAAACATAACAACCAGGCATTGTCCTCTATTCAGCATGTACTCTTATATGGAGGGCTAAAGGGTATTGAAGCTGCAGAGGATCAACTTGTGGTTGCCAGAGGACTCCAATGAAGTTTGAAACACCAACAATCAGAGATTTTGTTTCTGTTCCTCATTAAATCATGAGCTTTTGTGCTCAGACTATGAACGACTGTTCTTTAAGAAATTAACAGAATGGGAAGTTTTAAACTATGCACCAACCTTTTCATGACCTACACAGCAGCAATGCTGCTGCACTTAGACAAACACCGCGGGGAAGGCTGTTCTGTTTATTTAAATTCGTAAATAGAAAACACTTGTTTTTTAGTTTCATTATTTTTTTTTCACCGCCTCCGTGACCATTTTACGGGGAAAAAAAAAAAAAAAAAAAAAAAAAGAAAAAGAAAAAAAAAAAAAAAAAGCCACCGCGACCAAACCGCGTGGAATCAAGCGGGGAAAGGGAGAGGGGGGACGGCGGGATCGGGACGGGGGTTGGCGGAGGAGCGGGACGAGGGGGGCTGCACCCCCCTTTCCCCCATCCCCTCCGCTACTCCTGAGGCTGCTTCCCCGGGGTAGCCCGGTCCGGGGCGGCACACCGCGGGCGCCACCGCGGGGGTGGTGGTGGGGACGGGCAGCAGATTCTCCCCACACACACACTCCTTTCCGCGGAATTTGGGGATGAAAAGTGCGGTTTGACACTTCCCTACACCCGGGCGCTGCGCCGGAGGATCCCTTACAGCGCGGGGACCTCCAGGCTAATCTGATTAATTAAAGACTACCTGTTTATATTGCGCCTCGCAGCTCCCCCCGCCCTTATCTCTCTCCCTC
>VZTM01012519.1:68163-89212 GCA_013400555.1 Jacana jacana | reverse complement strand
AACCCAACTTTGACCGCATTTCGTCCGTCCCAGGGTACCACTCCCCCTTCTCCCACCTTCGACTCCTTCAGGTTCAGAGCATGGCAAAGCTCCGAGACTGGGCTATTTTTTTAACTACTCTTTTAGAAAAGAAAATTGGGGAAAGGGAATAAAAAAGCCCATGAAAGCAGTATATTTTCTATTTTTCCCGGTGCCTCGGAGCTTGGGAGCCACGCACTCCCCAAGGGAGCCACGGTGGAGGGGAGCCCCAGCAGAGTGGGCAGGGTTGTGGGGTGTTTTGGGATGCTGGTATATGCTTGTCACTGGGGTCAAGAACCCCTCTGAGCGGGGACTCCTGCAGCACTATGGTGCCGTGGGGCTGCAGCCATGGGGACTGGATGGGTGGGTGGATGGATGGATGGATGGATGGATGGATGGATGGATGGATGGATGGATGGATGGATGGATGGATAGCAGCTTGTGGCCCTACAGAGACCAGGACAGCCCTTCCTGGGCTACTGCCAGGAGCCCCAGACAACGTAGAGAAAGAGAAGTGGGGAAGGAAGGGGAAAGGGAAGGAGGGAGAAGGAGAAAGAAGTGCCTTAATTAGACTCATTATGCCACCACCAGAACAAGCTCTTCCAGTCACCCTCATGCCCACAGCACCCCTTCAGCTGGAACCAGGGTGCCTGTAGAAAGGCTACCTGCAGAAAGGTACATGCACACCGGTCAGGCACAACTGGTCCCTGAAGGGGCCGGGAGAGAAGTTAGTGCCCTCCATCTCCTTTACTCCCTACTTCCCTCTCATAGTCTGCACTATATCTCCTTGTCTTCTCAGTGCACCCCAGGCCTCCCTTTGTCCCCCAGTAGTGGGTGTCCCTCACTGGGAAGAGTGGGAGGTGGGGTCCTTCTCAGGTCCTGGGGTGCAGGGACTGAGATGTGGAGCAGAAATGTCTTGCATGTGCCCATAGAGCATGCAGGGGAGAGACCAGATATCCTCACTATGTTTGGGTGTTATATTGCTTCCAGAACTAAGTGTGAAACTCCCAAATCTGTGATAACAAAGCCATTCCCTTAAGGTGCTGCTCAGAATGACGCCTTTGGAAATGCAAAAGGCCTGTAGCTGCCTGCTGGCACCATTTGAAGCTGGTCACCCTGGTAAGAATGAGGAGTGCCCATGGTACCTTCTTGGGCCTCTGTAATTTAAAGTGTGGGTCTTCTGCTTATAATTTTAGTCCTATTTCTGCTAGCGCTGCAAATGTTTTTAAAGTTTTAATATCAAGCACCCGCATCAAGAATTTTCCACATCAAGTCTTGATGAAAGTAAAAACCTTGTCCCTGTGTCAGACATGCCTGCAATGACCTAGGATTTATAGGAGAACCCTGGGAAGACCTGGTCTAGGCTTCCTGATACCTGACTTCATTCCTGCCTGGCTTTTGCAAGGTAGTACTCTCTAACATATAGCACTGTGTCTACAACCATTGGATGGGATACCATGGGATACCACTGGAAATGTTTCATGTTAACCCTGCATGTCCTGTCCTACGCAAAAATGCAACCCAGGTATAATCACAATCGATAGTGCATGTATCGCTGCAAATCTGGCCATCACTGACAGCCCTGCCTCCAGTTTTGTCACCAAAAGGCCCATGGCTGGATAATGTGGAATTAAATACGTGCAAATGAGGGGGGAAACCTGTGGCAGAGGATGTGCAAGGGCTGCCAGGTTACATCGCTGTGTGACAGCACAGGTGGGAGGGGAAAAAAATCACTTCCACCCTCTTCAGCCATCAGAGCTTGGGCCATCAGTGAAGGGTTTGTGGTTTAGACCTTCTTGCACAAGGAGACTTGTAGTACTTGGTCAGAGTGCAGGGAAAAGCTGTGGTCCTTACCCACAAGGTGCCCCAGGAAGAGCTTGCCTGGCAGTGGTTGCCCCCCAGTGCCTGCCCACCGCAGCAGTGCCATGCCTCCAGCTCTGCACTCCTGAGACTGCGTGGGTTCCAGCAAAAGCCAATCTGTTCATTTTGAAAGCGTTCAAGCACTTTCAGCCCCACATCATGGTGCTTTGCGTAGGGCCACCGTAGGTAGAGATATCTATTGCTTTCTTTACAATTGACTGGGGGGGCAGGGAAACAAATAAGCAAAAAAAACCCCAAACCAAACCAGATGTTCCCCCTAAAATAAAAAGACAATCCTGCACTGATGGTGTTATGGTTTGGTCCAAAGCAGGAAAACCAGCAAAATCTCTGTTGGTGCAGTTCTAAGATCTTGCAAGGTGAAGTCCTAAAATTTTACAAAATCTAGGGGGGAGCAGGATTAATCACCTTCAGCGTGTGGGCGTATGTGATTTTGCTGAATACTAAGGACATGCCAAATTTACAGAAAAGAAAAAAAGCACATGGGAAATTCAGCAGTAAATGTAAACACATCTCCACATCGTAGCTATATTAGGCAATTCTTCCTTTAACATTTAACTAGCGCTTGTTTAAAAGGGTAGGTGAGGGCGATGTGTACAGCCGAGGGAAATGAGCGCGTCTTTGTGCCCAGGTTTTCCCGAGGCACGTACGTTCCTGAGTGTAGGCAGACAGAGAAAATTGGAAGGCTGTCCCATTTCACGTGGAGGGAGAGATGCAAAGAGCTGTGCTCGCTTCCTGGCCTCGCTCTCCCCCTCCCTAACTGACATCAGTTTGTGTCAAGTTTACCAAAAATCCCTGCTGCTGTAACACTCCATTTGAGAGGCGGGTGGTGGTGGGGGGAAAGGATAATAAACTTTTTTTTTTTAATTGCTTCCCTGGCTATAAATTAGCATGCATTGGGCTAAATTTTTTTCCCCCGTGAACAAAAGCACAATTGACGGTGGGGCTTAGGGAAAATAGGGAGGGAGCTCTGAGCCCCAAGGCTCCCCTGCGTATTGAACCTGAGCAGGGGGAGGCCTTGTCTGTGCCCAGAAGTTGAAGGGCACTGAGAACTACAACAAAACAATAGGGATTTTTATGTTTCACTGACTGTTTTTGCAGCTGCATCTTCCCCCCTCCTCCTCCCCCACCCNGTAAAAGCTCATATAAGGTGATTTTTCTCTGGAGCTGTTTGTGGAAGCTCTTGCACTACTTGTCCTCTGGTGCATCCAGTTACCAACCTGAACAAGTAAGAAGTAGGTGGGCATGAACCACAGGCTGGATGGGAAATATTAACAGAGAGGTGGCCTAAGAGGTGGGGGAATACTGGTGGAGAGTGGCTGAGAGATGGCTGAGGGATGAGAATGGAGACAACAGTTGCATGCCTGTCCTCTCATACTCTGCAGTGGAGTCGTCCCTTGCTCTCCACAACCGTAGGCAGAAGGATAAGCTAGATAAGCATCTGCTGCAGGGTCTTCATGGGGGGGAGGTGGACTATATGAGGTCTTTCCAAGTCACTTTTGTGACACTATAAAATGTACAGAGATGCGCGGGGGAGGGGGGTGTGAAGAAAAAAAAATATAATAAAAAAGCCAGGGGCAGTGGGGGAAGAGGAACCTTAGAAAACGAACAAGGGAAGAATTGGGAACTTGCTTTCCTACCCCTAAACATCTTCATCAATGGGCTGTTTCCCCCTTTGAAAAAAACCTTTTTCTTTCTTTCCTTTGGTGAGGAAGGCCTAAAACACTGCTATTTAGAGAGATGAAGATGAAGAGAGATGAAGTCAGGAAGGCTCCATGTGTTTTCACATGGAGCCTTCCTGACTTCAGTGTTGTTCTTGTCAAAGGTGCACCTTCACCTCAGGAAGCAGAGTGTGGTGGGCTGGAAAACCCAAAAACCAAAAAAATCTGAACAGCTTGCCTTATCCACAACTTGTGGAGATGGTCTGTCTCTTGAGATTCATTCCCTTACCATTTCTAAGGAGCCATGTGTGAAGGGTCCGCTCCCGTGAGTGTATCAAACCTCTCTCCAACCAGAAGTCCCAGTAGCTGCTGAAGCTGTGACTGAGCAGTTGTGACTCCCAAGATGTGTTTCCTAACAGGTACTGATTTCATTGCATATGTCAGCGGTGCAGCGATGAACCTAGAGCACCATCTTTTACTCTTCCTACTGTCTTTCATGTTCTGACAATGTTTATGTCCTTTAAAACTTTTTTTTTTTTCCCCTTAAACTTGTATCTTATTTTAAAATAAATTCATGTACCCCAGATGCAATATTATTTCCAAGAAGCAAATAATTCTTTTCTTATTGTATTATAGAATGGAGCATTTGCAAAAATCATTAAAACTCTCGCACTTGAATCAATTTCAGGCTAGTGTCCTGTTATCCAAGACTGTCAGGGGTTTTTTTGTATTATTTTGTGTGATTTTTAAATTGGTGTGTTCTCTGCTGTTACTATTAGAATTGTATAAAACATTTTGTTTGCAGAGCTGTGAAATGCTTTAAAGGCATCAATTGAAATGACAAGGTATTGTCCAAATTGAAATTTATTTCCTCCGAAACAGTGTCCTGAACATCCAGGTGGTAATAAACATTTTTCAGCCACGTACAAACTGTGAATTGTATTTGAAATTAAATCTCCACATTAAAATCTGCATTGCTGAACCTCCCGCTGGCAGCCACCGTTCTCCTGAAAAGTGACATCTTCCCTGGCACCGATGGGGAGGGGGTTCTTGCACGGATATAACCGAATTATTCCCTACCCCTCTTCGGACATTGGGATTTTGTAACAACGTATACCGAAAAAGGACAAAGGATGTGAGGAGCGTGAGGAGTACGGGAGGGGGCTGCCTTGGGTTCAGTGAGGATAGGTGTTTTTGTCCTGACACACGAGGGTGGAAAGCGTTTTACAAACCTCTATTAAAGCAGCATATTGCTGATGTCACAAATTATGTCATTTTTCAGCAAGCTGTTAGGTAGCAGCAGGATACTTAGAGGTCCCAATCTGAGTTCACAGCTTGAGGCCTCATCATCCATTGAAGTCAAGGAAATACTCCAGTCCCCTGGCCCTCTGTTTACAAATAATATATCAAGAATCAGGATGCCCACAAATGAACTTTCAGGCACTGAGCTAAAGGAAATATATTTGTGTGTATATATTTATATATATATACACATACATATATATTCATATAAATATGTGCATGCGTGCATTTATATGTAGTGCAACCCAAGTCTGCAGCTTGACATTGGATTTTCTTTAAACAAGCATTTATTTTTTATTCCTTGATGTAGAGAACTGATTCTTTGTGACCAAGTTCACAGACAGAACCCCAAAGTTAGAGATGTCTGCATGGGAAAAGGGGTACAAAGTACCCCCATTCATTTCTCCTTTGCAAAATAGTGAGGGGGTTTTAGTATCTGGTGCTTATATAATATAAAAGAACTCTGATTTTAAAAGATATACATAAGAAGCAACTTATCTATAACACATTTGAGTGGATTGTGTGAAATAAAATAACCGGAATGTCTCGACACATACTAATTAGTATAGCAGAACAGCTCTTTGGAGGTTCTCTTTACCTCCTGGGTGAATATCATTTTCACATAGATTTGTATTTTTCCACACTAGAGTGGAATATGCCATCACGTTCTGACAATGCACATATATCTGGGGCACAACAGCCTACGTTTGGAGACATCAAATATGTAGTACGTGGCCTGAGGTTGTGATAAAACCCAAGAGAAGGAATTAAATTCAAAGCTAATGGTGCCGAACTCATCAGTGGGTGCTTTTACCCGCCCGTGCATTAGTGGGAGCCAAAGATGGAGTGTCAAGGCACCGCTTTGAATTTCCTGACTTTTGCCAGTGTATTAACATCACTCCCCCAGCAGAGTGAGGGTACTGGCAGGGGGATGGATTAGATGGCCAAGCAAGGCATATTTTATCCCTGCGCTCTCTCCTTAAACTGATTCCGATATTTTGCTACTTATTTACTGACGTAGTTGGCTGTAACTTCCTCCACTGGAAACGATATTACAGGGCTGGATTAACTTCTCCTCTATAGCATATCCCTGATCTAATTACTGCTGCAGCTATCCCCCACTATCTGCACAATAAACGCAGTTGCTTACAGAAACATGATTACAGGATTAGGGTTATTGGGCCCTCGCCCAGACGAACGCGGTGACATAGCATAGCACTGGCACCTCTGAAAGCTACACTGACCTCAGGCATCTCTACATCAAAGGCCACGGCCACAATCTGAGCTTCATTAGCTTTCAAGGCTGAAGTTACAGGAGCACCACTTCCTCAGCCACTAATGGGAAACACTCTCCTCCATTTGCTGTTGAGGTGTTAAAAGTTCCTCTTAACATCAGTTACTGAGCTACAGCTTCACTGGTATCCCAGTAAAATAAAAATGACTTGTGGAGTGGGAGCTGACTCCAAATTGAAAGGCTGTGTTGGACATCCCTGACTCAAGCAAAGGGCAGTCACCGACGCAGGGACACTTCAGAAGAAAGGACTGCAGGAGGAGGCGCACCCCAAATCCCAGACAGGCAGCTACAGGGAAATTCCCACAGCTCCTGAAGGGTTTCATATGGTTGTAACCAACTGTTTAATGACTGAGGTATCTGAAGGACGCTCTGGTTTTCATTTGTAGGATGTGACGCAGATGATTAGGCAAACGGGGAGAGCTTGGCAGCCAGCCGCACCTCAGAGCATGTGCAACATCAGCTCTGCGCTCACCGTGAGAAATCAGGGGATTGTGGGGATAGCTTCTCTAGCCCCCCTGGCTGATCTGCACCTACAAGGAGGAGACTTGGGAGGCAACATTTAATGCCACAAATTGAAAAACTAGTCAGAAAGGGAACCGCCAGGTGGCAAAGCACTAGGTAGGATCAAATTGAATTTTTGCTTCTAGCATACATTTCCTGTGTGGAAGTCTCTCTTAAACTCGATGCAGCTCAGTTCCTCTTTATGCAGCTGGAACATTAGTATTTCTTCCATCTTGTCTGGTCAGATGATGTGTTCTGGGACACAGGTCACCTCTTACCATGCTTGCACAGCCTTAGTGTAGTCATTTGGGGCATGCAGTCATTACCCTAATTGATACCCTCACGAAGGGTGAGGCTACATTATCAACTTGCACACCAGAAACCAACTACGTGTCCGAGTGGCATGGAAGAGCCCCTAAAGTTTCATGACTCTGTGCAGAAGCAGGGAAGAAATACTTGTTCCATGAAAATACTTAGTAGTAGTAGGACACAGTCCACCACAGTGAGCACAGAGACCCAAGAACTGGCTTTGTATGAGAACAAAAAGGCTGAAATACATAATATGTATTAAAAGACCTCAATAAGACTAAAAAAAAAAAAATAAAATTAGGAAAGCAGAAGAGAGCTAGAGGGTTTTCACTGAATGGCTTGCTTTTCTTTCTTCAGCCCAACTAGCCTTCTCTGGTGCTATGCCTGTGGGATTGTCATTTCTATTTTTTAAGCTGATGCTGAATAAAACGGCTTGCCCACGAGCCTCCAGGCTGGGCCAGCTGGATAAGGTGGGCTGGTCAGGTGCTGCCAAGGATAAGGCTAAGGAATTACAAGGGTGACCTCTGGAGCTAAGCTGTTCCTTCTCTTCACAAGGTAGGAGACTCCCCCAGGTCTGAGGAGCTCCTTGCAGCTGGAAGACTTAGTGGGCTCATATATTAACAGGGTCACATGTCGGCTCCAGAGTTTTCTCCAGCTTGCCTGTTTGACAAAGCTGAGAAGCTTGCTTCAGCTGGCAAGTTTAACATAATCTCTTGGGTTTGTTCTGCCCTAAGCAGCCTGTTCATGTTGTCAGAGCTGATTTCAGTTCCCAAGCTTTAGGCTGAGTTAGGAACTAAGGCAAGATTAGAAATCAGAGTAAGAAGAATTCAGCTGATTTTCAGCTAAGCACCTTTTCACCACAAAAAGGGACTTACAAAAGGGCATTTATTTCCTAGGAAATTGCCACTGGATTTCCTTTTAAATTAAATTGCCGTCATTCAAAGAAATAGGAAATTCCTCCTTATGTGTACATTTTTCACGATTTACTGATTCTTTCCAGGCTTTCCCTTTGCCACACGTACAGCGACCCCCAGCTCAGGCACTGCAGCAGCCCTCTGACCAGAGATGGTTTAAGCAGTGCAGCCGCCACTGCTGCTGCGGCAGAAATCCAAGCCCTTCACCTTGCAAACTCACAAAGTGTGTGATGTTAATTAGAAGCATTTGCTCCCCTTAGTGAGTAAGATCCGGGGTGGTGTGTAGGTGTAGGTTGACCCAGGGAGGGTAAAGAGGGCTCTTCTCCCTGTCGGCACCAGCAACTGAGGCCCTTATTGTCATTTCACATAACACAGATGCGGCTCCACAGTAGTTTTCATTATTTTCATTATTTTCTCATCTGTCCTTCCCTTTGGGCCAGGGCAGCAGTGGGGCAAGTGGACACAAGAAGGGATGACAGTGGTATTGTGGTCCACGTGAGACTGTTGCTCTTTAGGGCTGGCACGTTCTTTAGAGGTGGTGTACACCAGTCTTTGGTGTGAATCTCCTATTGCTGCTAATGTTTATTGCCATATCGATCTCAAGGCGCTCAGGGTTCTGGGGGGACAGGGGTCTAATCCAAAGCCCAGAAAGATTGACAGGTATTTCAGATTGAGGGGAGCCCAGAAAACACAAAATTTAAAAGATTCAGAAATGCACATTTCTAAGATTTTCTTTAAAAAATGAAAATAAAATAAAATAAAATAAAATAAAATAAAATAAAATAAAATAAAATAAAACAAAATGGGAGGAAATAAAACCAGCTTCTCTCTTCCTCTGGCTTGCCAGCATGCTTTGATGGAAAACAGGGAGGTGATCTTGGGAACACTCGTTCCAGCCTCCTGTTCATAAGTAGCAGGAAGGCCTGTCAAACCTGTCAAACTCCTTGAGCTCCTGGGGTTTACAGACTCCTCTCAGCTACCCCAAGCAAAACCACAATCCCATAAAGAAGCCTTTTCAGTAAAACCTTCTGCCATTTGCCTGAAGCCAACAAATCACTCATTTAAAAAAAAAAAAATCTATTTCTCATTTGGAAACGTCCCTTCCCCCTGTGCTTGCACTCTCCTGCTGAAGCCCCAAGCAATGGCCTTGCAGCAGCAGTTTTCTGCAGGAAACTGCCACCACAGAGTATGTCAGAGCCCAAAATCTGCGCTCTGTACAGAGACCAAAGTCTCGCTGGTCCAAGGAGAGTCTGGCTTGGGTAAGGACTGCAGAAATGACCACCTGGCTTCAATCAGACCTCAAGGCCGGTATAGGATGGCTTGTGTTCATTCCTGTCCTGTGTCTCTTGGTGGACTTTTCTGAGCTACTTGGCTCTGGCTAGCTGCCAAGGTGCACATCCCACACTGAGGGATCTAGAAGAGACATCCAGACTGGCTGGTCTTTACCCTTCCTTCCATTCCATACATTGCCCCATACTTTCCCTGCAAGCTGCTGTGAAACAAGGGTTCCCAGGTCATCACCACCAGTCCCAGTCTTTGCCCTCATGCTGCACCCACTGGCTGCCAGTACCCAAACTCACCTCCATCCCTGCCCCACCAGCATTTGGCTGGTGGAAAGCTGTGGTGTCAGTCATCCAAGACTCCAGCTGGCCATAACACTAACCTCTGCAGTTCTCAGGACCAGTGCTAGGTTATGGTGTCTAATACAGTGACAATAAAAAAGAAATGTTGCCCCACAGAAGAAGAAGGCAGATGTGAAACAGCAGCCACTTTTGGAGGAATTAGTGGATTTATTTGATTAGAGTTGCAGGGGTGCACTCTGCCCTGAGCGATATCCCAGACCGTGGTTTGGTCAGCTATATTGCAACAGCATTCTTGGCTTTTCCCAACTAGCGTATGTCCTTGGCAATTATCTGACTAGCTATATGTCAAATCATATTGTACAATTTACAGCTAGAAGATCAGAGGACGAGACACCACCATTTTCCCATATAATTGCTGAGAGTAACAGAATCATACTCAAAGTCCATCATGGTAGAACCATGGCAACACCATAATAAATAAAACAGTGATTCCTCAATGACAGCAAAAAGTGGCAACTTCAAGCTGCAATTTATTCACAATATGGGAGATGTGCTCTGGCAAGAGTTAAGCAGTCATCAATACGTGCATCGTAAGGGCAGAAGTACAGCAGAAGGAAAACTCTGTTGACAACACAGTAAACAACGCTATCGTGAAGACTGAAGCAAGAACTTGAAGTATACCCTGAAACACAGGCTTCGGCATTTGGCACTTAGCCTATGCTATGAGCTGAAAACCTGTTTCATTTTACATCTATTTTAACTTAGCATGCAAAAATCCACCCATGACCACCTGATTCAATGCTTGAAAAAACCCAAACCGTATTTAAAGTCTAATTTTCCAAGATGTATTCATGTGAGGCTGAGGGTTGGTTTTTTTTACATCCATATAAATAGCTAAAGACTATTCAGGAGAGGCCACAATGTTCATACTATGTGAAAGGAGAAGACTACTGCACAATATTAGACTTGTTCTTCTCCAGAGCACAAAATAGGAAAACAAAGTGAAAGGGAGAGAAAACAAATCTGAGACACTGCCTTGGGACCTAGAGCTACTGAATCCATAAGAAATCCCCTTAAAAGATGCAAGCAGAAATGTGACAGAAAATATAAATTAATGTCCAGTTCATTACCCAAGTTTCCATGGACTGGGACTTATCCGTGGCAAAGGGACAGAATACACACATTTTAAGATAAGGTTCATCCACAATTGTGGATTTTATACAGAAGTATCCAGAAGTAAATACATATATTTACCCTACACATTAAAAAGCAGATACCACTACTATACTTGTTAATTTGATATATGTATATGTAAGAAAGAATATGAATGTAGCAAGAACAACTAACAGAAATATTTAAGATGCAGTGACACAAAAATTGTTGCCCCTCTTGAAACTCTTTTTCCTTATGTTTCACGCTTTTCCAGTTTAAGAACAGTCATTATAGTGGAGGGTGCATAATGGCCATCAAGCCAGGAATCCTGTCTCCAAGGATGCACGTGCTGGATGCCTAACAAAAAAGAGAAGGGCAAGCCAGGCACGCGCTGACACCTCCAGTGACCTTCTACGGACCACTCACCTCCTCCATCTGAGAAGGGCAATGAGATGCCTCAGCCCATGCCACTGTCTCAGACCCTACGCTGACCATCGTATTTTGCAAGGACTCAGAAACAATTGTGTGGAAATCTGAGCTTTGGATGTTTAGACACATTTTTTAGTATATCCAGGCTTGAAAAGGTACAGGGAAAAGTTGGAAAAGGTTGCGTAGTTAAGATAAAATGAGCAATGGCCACAAAATTGTATTTATGAGAAAAAAGTACCCAGTACTTTGCAGGTTCATGCATGATGTACTAAAACTGAGGGGTGACACACAACTGGGTTGGGGCAAAGCAGAACAGATCTCTGGACTGTTCACTTTGCCTAGGAAAGAGTTGACAGGATACACAAAACTGATGCACGCTCGAGGCAGCCATGTTGGCTCCTGCTCCACTGGAAAGGGAAACGTTTGCCACATGGAAGCAGAAAACATTGGCAGGAAAAATAATTTCCAAATTTGAAAAGGAGTATTTCAAGCAGGAGAAAAAAAAAAAAAAAAAAAAAAAAAAAAAAAAAAGAGTGGAAGGAAGAGAGTTCATTTGGACTCTCTGATTTTACCTTCTGACCCTATGAATTTGGGTATGTTTGAAAGTAATCAATTTGTACAAGGACAAAAAGAGAGCTTAAAGTAACTTCTGAACTTGAGAAAGGAAAAAAGTGTGTGCACCCATCATCTGGGGGCTGGGATGAGAATGAGCAAGGATCTCTTGGGGGAAGGCAGTGCAACTCTCCCATACCAGTTACCAGCCCAGACACCTGGCTGACATTACAGATCTATATGGTGTGCATAAGTAGGTAGATACATACCTATTGGGAAAAGGCAGTGGAAGAAGCCCCAGCTGTAACACAGACTCTACAAATGCTCATTCTTCTACATTTCTCCTGGTTTGAGCCTTTGTGTCTGTTTAGGACCCAGGAGAAAGATGAAATGGCTTACTTATATCGAGCCAGTGCCATGAGAGAATGACAAAACCTTTTGAGGCATTTTGTCTCATCTACAGCCTTCCACACCTGTTGTCATTTGCCTTCTGAGTCTAATGGAAACCCACCCTGGATAGTATGTTCGTTGTTATTGTTTCAATTTCCTTGTCTTTTATTTATTTCCCTTGCCCCTCAAGAGCCGTTCAGAGGTCCCATTACTTCCTGCTGACCAGGGAAGGCTATGAGAACAAATAGTTATAGTGGATTAAAATACACATACTATCACAAGAAAAACAGAGGGAAGGGGGCAGGGGACTTGCTTAGCAAAGGGTGGTGGAAGTTATGGGATAGAGAGCTGCCAGAAATATCGAAGTGAGTTTTTATGTCCAGACTTGTTTTAGACTTGATCTCTGCGAGGAACAGAGCTGCTGAATTCCTCCTGTGGTGGTACTGCAACTTGAGCCTGCATATCTTGAATTGGTTCAATGTTTCTTTTGGATTTGAAATAAAAGTTTGTTTGAAAAAAAAAATGCAAATGATAGCTCTTGACAATGTAGATTCCTCCTGCCCATACTGATGGAGGAGCTAGTCACTGTTATAAGGGAAGGAGGAGGAGAGCTTGCACACAGCACACATCCCCTCTACAGCAAAGGTCCTATGTTGACCATTGTCTTAAAGGAAGACAACATTTTTTTGCTGAAACGATGGACATGAGTAGCCCCCCCCCAAACTCTAGGGCAAATGAACCCTGTGGTCCATGCTTGACCCATGCTACAGCAGATTGTATCTGTTGTGTTTGGAAATTTTCCTTTCTAGCATCTGTTAAAAAATTATTAGCAGGTGCTGAAAACTGTGGCCTCCAACCCAGAGACCTAGAGCCAAAATACCAGAGGGGAAAAAGTCAGTTCTTGACAACCACCTGACTCCAGGGTTGGACGAGCCAGAGAGACAATCTGCTGCTACGGGAGATGCCAGATCAGAGGAGGGAAGCGGTAGCACCCCATGCAATTAGTCTAATTTTTTTTCTTTCTTTTTATTTTTTTTTTCTTTTGGAAGCTACAAGTGGCAAGGGCCAATTCCTTGCCTCTGTGAAGTTATAAGCCCGGTGATCCCCTCTTCTGGTGCCATAAAACAGTTACACCAGCTTTCAGGTGATCAGAAAAGCACCACCCAGAATAACCAACCGAAGTAGTTTAACGTTTGCTGTGTAAATAGCACACTGCTATGCATGTATATCCCGGTGAACACTAGAGAATAAATTCTTACGTACCATGTAATTACACACACACTCATGTAGAAATGAGCTGATATAAAATAAATACGCATATAGCTATGCCTGTGCCTATTCCAGCCTCCACTACGGGGTTATTGCATTGCCAATGTGTTGACATAAAAATGCAGTTTTATGGATTACATCTAAATAGGAATGTGTGAAAAGGGATTTTGTTTTGGCTACAGCCCAGTCTCTTAATATAATTATAATTACTATTTTTACTACTACTGCTACTACTGCTACCACAGTGAATTGGGAGCCCCCCTGGTTCTACCTATGGTACAAATCGCAAGAACAAGCCTGACCTAAAAAACAGGAGAGGTGAAAAAGGGAGAGAGGCAACATGATTTCTTCAAGCCGGAGTAACAGGACAGGAAGTGGATATATGATTTGCATCTCTTAAATTCTCATCCTCGGTGTGGCCTGGGCCCTCTCTGCCATGACTTCATACATGGTTTTCCCAGGGAAGAGGTGTGGGGGGAAGAGTACTTTATTGATGCAATGGGGAGAGCAGCTTTTGTTGTAATTAGGGTGGCTCTGCTCGTCATCTTGCAGTACAGAGGGTGGTAACCATCAGTCAGGTTGGCCTGGGTGGCTGAGGCCAGTCGCCAGTGCCCGTGGCCACAGTGGGGATGGGGTGGCTGCTGCTGGGCACTTTTCTCAGGACACAGTGACAGCCATGGAGCAGAGGTCTCAGCTTGCTTGGGATGCAGACAAAATGCCAAATGTGTGGAGGTGGGAGGCAAGCAAGCATGTGTTTTCCCTTTCTTTTTTCACCTGCTTGCTTTTATTATGGCCGTAGCGCAAGGCATGGTGCTGTGTTTCAGCCTGAAAATCAGAAATACGTCTCTCCTGTTCACTCCTTGAGAGTTTGTCCATACAGAAGAGTTTTTTTAAAAAAAATTTCCAAGGACAAAAAAATGTACTTTCCAGTGATGCTTAGGTGTTTCCTGGATTTCTTTGTCATTTCATGCCAGGGTCTGCTGGGTGCTTTATGAAAAAGCTTCTAAAAGTTCCACTTTCTTTCCAACACTGATCTTAAACAAGACAGGTGCCCAGCCCACGCAGCCGGGAAGCATCCCCACCAAGGCCATTGCTCGGTACCAGCCGCGCTTGTTCAGAGGCAGTTACTTTCTGCCAGCTCTGGGGCTCAAAAAATGAAATTAAATAAAATGAGAGTGTCACCACACCCGCCTCTGAAAAAAAAAACCCAAAACATTTGAGGAGAAGGACTAGGAAAGCTCTTTGCCAGGAGGCCAAATGGTTTGCCTGCAGCTCCAGGAAAAGAGATGTTGTTTGGTGCTTGAAATGGTTTAAAGAAAACAAAGGATGACTGCTACATGCCTGCCCATGATAGTTTGGAGCACTGCGTTGTTGTGGGATATTTATGCCAACCAAATGGCAGCAAAATACCAGTGTGGAGATGGGGGTGAGCTGGTCGTACACAGGCCTGCCGGCAGGACCAGCCTCCGACAGCCCCTCACACATCGAACCCCGAGGAAAGGAGGACATCCTTCTCATTATCTCCATTTTACAGGTGTTGAAAGGGAGGTGGGGGAGATTTGCCACCAAGGGGTTCTGTCAGAGCTGGGATGAGTGGTTATGGGTTCCAGCTCTCAGCACATAGACCGTGCCTCTTGTAAGAGGTTTGAGGGGAAATACTTTTATTTCTCTGACACAGGAGAGAAAAAAACAACAACTTACCTTCCAGCTTCCACTAAGGGAATTATTTCTTCCTACCAATGCCATGTTGATTTGTCTTAGGGCACTGTTAGGATTAGCTGAGCTAGAAATCCATATTGTCAATTAAAATATAATATTCTTCCAAAGAGTAAGAATAACCAAGTTAGCGGAACAGTGATCAGCAACAAGTATCATTTAGGAAGAAGTCCCTTAAATGATCCTGCTCTGCTTTTTGTTCATGTCCATGTAGGCACATATATCAAGTGATTTGCACGCATACAGACCAAAAAAAAACCCACTTTGGTCTACACTACTCCCAAATACTGCTCTTGATTCGGACTTTCTCTTTCCAGCCGTTCAGCATCAATCCTGCTCTGAATCCCTTTGACGTCAGGAGGAGTGTTAACATTCCCTACCTCATTACTGCCTTTCAAAGGCAGCTACAATCATGAAAACTAGACCTGGGGGAACGGGGCAGAAAAATCTTGGCACGCACAAGCAGAGCCCCACCTGCCAGTTATCTTTTGTGCTTTGAAGAGGCATCTCAGAGAAACAAGTTTGTCGCGGAGGGAGATGTGGTTAGTAATTCTCTCTGTGCTTCCCTTGCCTCCTCTGAGCTGAGGATGCCGTGGGCCCGGCGCTCCCTCCCGTGCTACACACAGAGCGAGCCAGTCCTGACCCACACAGACTCCCTGGCATCCTTGGTTCCTCCCAACTCCCCCATTTCCTAAACCATCCTTTAAAAATGTAGTGCTGGTGGCTGAAGAGATGGTTAGCCAGCAGTGACTGGACCGTGACAGAAATGCCAGTTTATAACCTGGCAACGCAGATTTGGCTCTGAAATGTAACAGATCCTGTTATAATCTCTGCGCTCAAAGGCAGACTTGAGGTTTAAATAATGTTTGATTGAAAGATAACGGCCTGAGTGTATTTCAGCTTTACTGACATCGAGTATATGACATTCTCCCATTGCCCCGCTTGCTGCTTTAACAATGTCTCAGTTAATAACACCTACTGGAGAGACAGCAGCTTCTCTTGGCAAACTAAACCTGCACAGTCTCAGGAGTCAAAATCTGAATATGTATAGAACGTGTAAGTAATCATTAATGCATAGCACGTCCCCTCTGGTCATTTAAATAAATTATTGACACCAGCATCACCAAGAAATGAACCAGGTGCCACCCCAATGGTTGAGACCCTATATGTAAGTG
The DNA here is from genome assembly GCA_013400555.1 of Jacana jacana. Lineage (NCBI taxonomy): Eukaryota > Metazoa > Chordata > Aves > Charadriiformes > Jacanidae > Jacana > Jacana jacana. The sequence goes on along the minus strand of VZTM01012519.1, from coordinate 73,069 downwards.
CAAATTATCAGTGCTTCCAAATCTTGAAACCTTCCAAAAAAAACCAAAAAAGAACAGTCAGCAATAGTTGCAAATACGTGTGTGTGCACATACGTGTCTCTCTGTGTGCATGTGCATGTATGCACCCCTTAATGTGACCTTAATCATTTGTTTTAAATGCTGGGTGAAGGATCCTTATAGCACCTATATCTGTATATCCAAGTTTTGCACTTGCCATGCCAATTCTCATTGCCACAGAGTCTACAAATTGCTTCCAGAAAAGTGTAATCCTGGTTTTACCTCTGTATTTTAAAAATAATTTCCCTGTGTATTATCTCTTCACAGCTTTATACGTTTACGCTTTTACTCTCCAAATGCCTTGACTAGAATGCTATATCCCTGAACAGAAATATATTCCCCCCCTGCTATTTTTCTGCAGGAGCCTGGTTCATTCAGAAACAAGGAAAAAAAAAAAAAACAACAACTACAAATGATTGGTTTTAAATTCCCCGACGCGTGGAGCTCAGACAAGCCACAGATGCAAATGTGAAAAAGCAAATCTAGTGCTGGCATTAGGAAATGGCTGGGTTCACTGCACCTTTATTTAGACATGGTTGTAAACCGCTGTTTTGATATAATCCCTAGTTTTCCAGGCCAGGTATGCTGAAGCTGGCACAACACATCTACTGTAGCCACCCACCCCCTCCCTGTAATACCCAGCCATCAATCAAGTACCCTCTGCCAGTCCTGACCGACGCTCAGCTCACTCCCAGAGCTGGCAGCCACAGACAAGCCTGCACATCCATGTCACCAGCAGCCTACATATCCATCCCTTTTGTCACTGGGGAGCACCAGGGCCCCGTGCCAGCCCAGTAAATGATACTGCTGCCCTCTGCAAATCAGGAGCTTGGTGTCGGCGTGGAGGATGCTGAATTGGAAGGTGTCGCACTGTGTCAGAGCATGGGCACTGCCCAAGGGTGGAGGTGGGGTTCTTTTCTTGGGAGGTGAAGGTGGCCCTCCTTGAAGGAGCAGACAGAAGGTGATACACAAAAGGTGAACATCCCTCTCCCCCAGGGGAAGTCACAGGAGCTGCCTGGGGACCAGTACAGGCTCTATTCACATTCGTTGTTTCCAAGTGGCGACCCTTTGCACATCTGGGCTGCCCCTACCCCTGCCCAGCCAGAGGATGGGACACGCCACCTCTGTCCTTGTGCCAGCTTGTCCAAGGGCCGGAGCCTTTAGGGCAAGGGGTAGCTGCAAGTGATGCTTCTGGCTGGGTGGCAGGTATGAGAGGCTTCACCTGGGTAGGACAATATGGTTTGGCCTGATCTTTTCTAAAGCACTGAGCAATTTTTTTTTATTTTTTTTTTTAATAAAATGTTCTACCCAGGCACCCCTTTTAATTTGATTTGGGTCCAATAAATGGGCACTGTAATGTTCTTAGTTCCTCAACAGATGGGCAACTCAGAAAGGGAGGGAGCAATGCTTTGAATCCTAGCAGACTGGGGGCTCTGCTTCTTAAGTGACAAAGCAATAAAAATAAACCAAACACTACAAAACAGGCCATTCATATAAAGCCACATCTGCTGTTAAAGGGACCTTGCTGTCACCCTGTGCCCTGGGCTCTGTGCAGTGACAAGGGGTTGCTTGTGTCCTGGGAGAGCTCTAGGGAGAAGGTGGCTAAATGCCAGCAGCATTCTCAGGTTGGGTTTTTCTTTCCCCTATATCCTGGAAAAATCCCTGAAGATTTTACTCTCTTCATGAGCATGATCTGAGGGTATTTGGATGAGATCGATGTCCCTGTGGAAGGGAGGGCTGGGAACCAACTGTGTATGTGCACATGTTATCTGTGTGTAGCGGGTTTTTACCTGCAATTGCAGAAATGTTCTTTCTTTGGGGAGGACACAAAGCAGAACTGGAGCATCAAGAGGCAGATAAACTCACACTTTATGGTGCCTTACAAACCAAGGCACGGAGCTTCATTTACATGGCTATAAAATGCTGTTAAGCCCTTAGCTTGCCAGCTCATGAACGTCTTGGGTAACTGGGGCTATTCACCTCCCTGCCTCACTGCTCTACTGGAAGAGCTCTGTGCCCCTATTGTGTGTATATTTGGGTTTAAGGGCTCCCCATCCTCCCTGCTTCCTGCTCAAGAGCCACTTGGTGCAAGACTGCATGCACCGATCCTAAAGCTTCACCTCCAAGCAATGCCTGGCAGGTTCCTACCCTGGGAACGTCCTGGGTGTCACCTGAAAGTGTCAAACCACACAGGTACACTCCCAGTGTCCCAGTGATCAGGGCAGGTCAAGCTCAGCCCTGGGTTGTTCTCTGAGCTCTGCAACACGTGCCAAATGGCAAACACATCTGGCATATGAACATTGCCAACTGGGAAAGAGAAATAACCCTGATGAAGTAAATGGGGACAGGTGATGGCACAGCATAAAATAATTCAAGGATCCCAGTGATCGCATGATGAACAGCTTGAAGGGAGGCTTTTTCTTCTGTGCCAGAGGAGAGGAAAAAAAAGATCCAAGGACCATTCAGCCCTCTTGGGCATGGCTGTTGAAGCCAGTGGCTGGTGCTGTCCTGGCTTGCCACCAGCAAACTTGGAATCTGAAAAGCTGAACTGAGCCTGCCTCCCTGCCCTACGAGAAATCAGAACATAAAAGCCTAAAGAAAGTCCCCTGCAAGGGGATCTGGTTTAGGGCACAGTCCAGACGGCAAGTCCCATACCCTCAGCCTGCCCTGGCCCTTGGCAAGCCAGGGCAAGGACCACCTGAGCCTGGGCTGGTTTGGCTTGGTTTGTGTTTGGTTATGGTTTTAAAAGAGAAGTTTTATGTCACCACAGAGAGCCTGCATTTTTGTGGGACTCAAATATTCCTTAATTAGGTGTTGTCTCTTAGCAGGATGAAGAGGGCTTTTATTTCATTTTACTTTGCCATTTGCATTTACTCTCGTTTGTATTTAATAACTGGGTTGGAGAACGTTAAACAGCTGCTGTAAAATATTTTGTAGCACAGTCCCAACTTTCAAACACTATCTGCCATCCAGGTTGGTGACGATGAGTGTCCAGGGAGCCCCTTCAAGATTTAGGAGAGGAGAGAGCTGCCTGCGTTTGTCCTGTTGAACCTCCTTTCCTCACCCATTTCCCACGGGAGGCAGCTATCCTCCTCCTTATTAAAGATTAAAGGGTCGACTGCAAGAGGGTGCAGCCTCCAATAAATGTATATTAACTCCCTGCCGGTGATTAACTGTGCCAGCTCCAGAGGATTGCCAGTCCAAGGGGGCACACCAGGGAGGGGTAAGGGCAGGGCAGGCAGGAACAGGCAGGAGAAGTGGGAGAGATAAGCAGAGGCAGGCATAAGCAGGGACAGGCAGAAACAGTGGTGGCCAGGCAAGACGGGCAGCGGGGCTTGGGGGGGTGGGTAAACATGCGGGTCCCCCCGTGACATCTCTCCCCTCCACTCGGGACCTCGGAACGGCGACAGCGCCCCTCACCCACCCAAACGGGGTTTGGGCTGTAAAAACACGTCCTGGCTGGGAACTTGCCCCCGGTTCCATAAAGCCCCACGGCCACGGGTAGGACCCGCTCCTGGCCACGGGCAGGTGCCGCTGCAGCAGCCCATCTCCGCTCCTCGGGGCCGCGCACGCCGGGAGCGCTCACCGGGGCGGCTGTCCGGCAAACTCAGGCTCTGGGCTGGTGTTGGGGGGGTAGGACAGGGTCCTTCTTTCTTTCTCCCGCCACCCACGAGCAATTCGTGTCACCCACGGGACCCGGCGTACAGTCCCCCGGCTCACAACCCGGGAGTGCAAAGCCCTGAGCTGCCCCACCATTTCCATTCTCACGCCCTAAAAATAACACCCCGTAAAACGTCCGGGCTCCGCGTTCCTGCGTGGGCACTGCCTGTGGACAGGGGAGAACGGGGGCCAGGAGCACCCCGGACTTGGCCGCCCGTCCCCAGGCACAGCCGGGCACCGTTCTTCCAGCTCCGAGCTTAAGCGGGAAACAGAGCCCCCTCCCACCAAATANGTAGCAATTAAAAACACGCTGCGTCACAGCTGCTCCGCGCAAGTAAAGCACCTCTCCCCGCTCCGAGCCCCAGCCAATTTAATTTTTCCCTCTATTTGTGGGAATTTGGGAACTTACCGAAACCCCCGGCAATTACGCGTTTTCCGTTCCCCCTCCCACCCCCCCGCAACCGGTGTGTTTTGTCACCCGAGTTCGAACGGCATCGCAGCCCCCAGGGCGGTGGTAAGTGCTCGGTGGCCCCAGTCTTGCCAAAGCCACCGTCCCCACCCTCCAGCCCCGGCTTCGGCTCTTGCAGCCGTGGGAGCTCCGTAACCCGCTCCCCCACTGCTGGGGCCGAGGGACGCCCGCCGCTCCCGACGAGGTGCCCGACGGCACGGTGAGAGGCGGCTACGCCGCAGGTGACGTGCACCCTCCCCTCAACCTGCCTTGGCCCGGGCTCGGGCTCTCGCCGCGACGAGGATGGAAATTAAGGATCGGGACCCCTCCCGACAGGAGAAGCCGGGCCGAGCAAGTACCGGCGGGGATGTTCGCCTCGTTACCCTCGGCGGGTTTCCGTGGGGAAGAGCCAGGAGCGCCGTGGGGCGAGGGGCGGGGGAGCCCCTCTGTAGGTGAATAGCCGAAATGGGGGCAGCGCCTGAGGACCAGGAGGGGGGGATGTCGTTAGGGCCGGGACACGGTACTTTCCCTATATAGGGCTATAATACAGCCCTACCCGCCCCCTCGGCCTTAGGCTTTCCCCGTGGGTTCCTGTCCCGGTGTCCACCCGCAACCGGCCGCCCGTGGGGCATGTCAGCCCATGAGATTGCGGGCGTGCAGTCCCTTTTTAACTTCAGTCTCCGCACACGCTCTCCTGCCTTAACCGGGGAGAGAGAGGGGAGCGGGCAGCGGACAGATAGC
>VZTM01012519.1:0-33791 GCA_013400555.1 Jacana jacana | reverse complement strand
TTTTTTTTTTTCCTTTTTTTTTCCTTTTCTTTCTTTCTTTCTTTCTTTCTTTCTTTTTTTTTTCCCTTCCCTTCCCAGAGCACTAATTCCTCTGTGTGGGCAAACAGCCCTTCTCCTTTGATTCTTAGCCACAGCCCCTAGATTAAACCCCGGTTTTAATGAGAGCCGTGGCTGCGGCCGCATTAGGTGATGATAGTTATGAAGACGATCTGACCTGTTTTGATGAAGACGGTCTGACCTGTAGGGAGAGAGGGAAAGGTCAGCCACATGCAGTGGCCAGATTTCTGCTCGTTCCCGGCACATGCTGCTACAATATTGATCCGTGGAGAAAGATAAACATAAAAGCTAAGTCCTATGTCCTGAATACTAATGAACGTGGCTTCCAGATTTTAATTGTTGTTGACTTCTGATTTCCATCGTAAACATTTGCTGACCTCTGTAGGGCATTTCCCCCCAGTTTTATTTTCATTTCTTTTCTTTTGTTTTATTTTATTTTGCTTTCTTCTGTCCTATTTTATTTATTTCCCACCCCGCCCCACCGCCCAGTCTCTCTCCCGTTGGAAATCTTTCCAGCAAGTTACTTTCCCCAGCAGCCGAGGCGCAACCTCCAGAAAGCCACCGCCCGCACCTCGTTTCCATGAGACGGCGCAGCGAAAGCAGCCGCTGCTGGAAACGGGGAAAGCTCTTCTGAAAGGCGACGTCTCCTCGACCTGGGGATCCACCTTTCGCATTTCTGCTTCATTACTCCCTCCATTCCTTCGCAGCTCAATGCTGCGGATGACATGGGAGTTGTGGGGCTGGATGGGGTTGGTTTGTTTGGGGTTGCTTTTTTTTTTTTTCTTTTTCTTTTTCTTTTTTTTTTTCCTTCTCCTCTCCCGCACCGTGCGACAAAACCAGCGGTTAAAGCTTGGAAGAGAGCTCTCTCTCCAAAGCCTCCCCAGTTTCCCAGCTGTTCCCAGACTGGATACACCTAGGGTAGGCGAGGAGAGACGGGAAAACGCCGTTTCCTCGGAGCGAGAGACATTGCAGAGGCGCTTTCCCCTTGCCCCTGCAAGAGCAGCCCGGCCAGGCAGGCGGAGGAGGCTCTTTCAGGAGGGTTTTCGCTGCGATAGTAAATGGTTAAGGATCACTCGCTGCTCCGACTGCCTCCTGGATTAATATTTTATATATATATTTTTTTTTCCCCTTCGAAAGGGCCAAAATTAGCTGTAACTCGAGCAAGGCAGTCAATGAAAATAGCTATCTCCAAACACGCGTTTCAAGTTTCTGTTGCTTCGCGGACGACCTGGAGTAAGCACCATCGACTATACAGGGGCAATTGGGTATATCAGGCTGGCATTTAAGAAAATGAGGGAGATATTAAAGTCCTAATTCCCGTCATTACAAATAATTTTCATGAAGCGAACTTCTAAGAGATTGTTTTCCCCTCCCGTACACTTTCCAGTCTATTTTTTAACCCCTGAGTGATTTACTACGTAAGTAATTTTAGAGGATACAGTTTACAGCTTGAGTTATTAGACTGAACACCTCTGGCTGACACCACAACACCTTTTTTTTTTTCTGCCTGCAGCTGTGAGTCACAACCCCATTTTCATACCAAACCGCTACACATTCCTTTACAATATAGACTTCCTTCTTGCAAAGATCAAACATGCTCCGGTCAACGTGTTTATTTTAAAATACAGGAAAATTAAAACTAAACACGGACTTAAAAGAAAAACAAATGCATCATTTCTTTCCCTGTTGTCCCTCCTACTAAAATAAAAGAACATAAAATAAAATTAGGATGGAACGGTGTAGACCACTCCAATAAAATAATACCGTGACAGAGCCAAGCCGGTTGATTTCGATTGGAACAGGAACGGATCCTTCTGTTTGCTGTTATTTATTTATGTATTGTTGTGGCTATGGTTCTAATTATATGTGGGAATGTCAGGCCAAGACACTGTAACCGTAGCCTCCCTTTAACACACTTTTCCTATTTGTTTAATGCCAGCGCTACAAGGCTAGAACAGGCACCAGGAGGAAAATGGTTTCAATATTCTGTTTTAAGAGCTTACAACGGGGAATCCCGGAATTACAGGAACAGGAAAACCTCCAGGCCTGCTCCGTGGAGGTGCCCGGCGGGACCGGGAAGATTTTGTGCTCCTTGACAGGTTTCGGGGTGCGGGGAGGGAGCCGGAGTGGGGTAGGGGGATGGGGGGAGAAGTTGCAGGAGGGAGGTGTGCCCGGAGTCATTTCTACCCAGCAAAGCGGGGTTTTAAAAGCCTCCTTGCGGCAGGGACACTGAGATGTTTTTTAATTTTGAGGAGGGTGAAGGTAGAACTAATCTCAGCTCCTCACGGTAACTGCTACTGTCTAATCCTCTAGTGACCCCACTCGGGTTTGAGTGGGGGGCTTCGCTGCAAGTCTTTCTTTTTCCACCCCCTGGTTGTTTGGGGCTTGTGTTTTGCCCCAAGGAAGGGTACCCGGCCGAGCNTCAATCTCTCCCTACGTCCCCATGAACTCGGAGTGATGGGTTATGCAGGGGGAGCGGGAAATACCTGCCCTCATTTATTTATAATTGGTACGCGTGCAGTTGAAAAAGATTATTTTAAAGAAGGAGGAAAAAAACCCCAAAAGTAATGAAAGAAAAAGCAAAGCGAGTGATCGTTCCTTAAAGGAAAGAAATTAAAAAACTCCCCCTCCCGCCCCTGCAAGTTATCCCCTATCCAAGCGGCTCCGAAGCGCTGAGCGAAGGAAGGAGGCGGTGAGTTAGCACCGCGCTCTGGGGCTGCGCTGGGGACGGAGCAGGACCGGCGCCGTGCCAAGCGGGACCACCGCACGTCCCCTGGCTCCCCCCGGTCTCCTGGGCTCACCCTTCTCGGGCCAAGGGCTCTCTGACCGTCTAACCGCCGCGGCCCGACGTGAGTCCAAAAGTGAGGGCGAGAGAGCGGGCTTTCCCGTTTCGGGCAGGTACCGCCGCTGCCTAAAAACGCTGCCCGAAACCACTTAGAAGCCCTCCCGCACCAGCCCGAACGCTGCCCGCCCGTCGCCGCCGCCGTTCCCCGCGGGGGCAGCGGCGCTGGGTCGTGCAGCGTCGGGGCGCGGGGAGGTTTCCCCGATTTGGACAGATTACTCCTCCACAAAACGGAAGCTGCGGGTTCCTTCCCATTACCAAACAACGCCCCCACCCCCCAAAAAAACCCCAAACTCAACCAACAAAAAAATCCCACAGCTCCCCCTCAAAAGAAAAGAAAAAGAGGGGGTTGTGAGGTTCACGTTTCCAGCTCTTAAATAAAAGCCTGGGGCTTGGCAAAGACAGTGAAGAAATCCGCGGAGGACCCGTTCCACGCGTGGAGGCTGCTGGAGCCGCCCGGACGCTTTCGCTAACGCAGGACCCCCGGCAGGGTCTGTCGCGGAGCGCCGCGGGAGGCTGCGGAGCGCGCCGCCGGGCCTCCCCCTCAAGCCCTGAGGGCAGCGCCGCTGCAATCCCCGACGGGATGGGAGCCGTGGGTGCCCGGGACCCGCTCGACCCCCTGAGCACGTTGACCCACTTGGTTCCCGAACCCCCAGTCCCCCACCTCCCGTGAGCTTCTACCCTGCGCACCCGTCGGGGGTCGGACCCTGCTACAGCAGCAGCAGCGCCGGTGCCCCGAGCAATGTGAGGGGTCTGCTGTAGATGGGGTTATCGGAGCCCGGGGAGGGGGCCGGATCCTGACACACACTCCCCCGCACCCCCCGTTTCAGCTGGCCCGTGCTTTCCCCTTAGTGGGTTTGAAACAAACTGGCGCGACACCCTCACGTCTCTCCTTGTCAAGGTGCTTCGTGCGTACAGGTCTGGCGGGGACGCGCTGAGCGACTGCCCGCTCCGGCGGGAGAGTCTGATGCTCAGCCACCAACACACTGCCGGCTGCCTCCCGAGAAGTAGGAACCTAACCCTTCTAGGCGGGGTTGTAACAAAAAGGGGTAGCTGCGTTTAATTAAAAGCATCGACGATTCGGCGAGGCAAGAGGAACCCGGGTTCAAGTGGTGCTCTGGGCGGCTGAAGGTGGGTTGACTGGCAAGCCCTTCGGGATGCTCCAGCTCGCCCTGAGGAGTCCCTTCTTCACCAGAATCGGGGTGAATGAATAGTAAAACCCCAGAGACGGCTCTTGCCCCGAAACCCAATAAATGTAATTTTGCAACGCGACGAGGAGCTTAATTTCTTTCAATCTTTTGCGGGATTGTTCCCCCCNTTCCAGGCTTTGGTCACCGAGCCCTGCGACACGCAGCCCCGCAGGCACGGGGACAGCCCCCGCAGAGCGCCCAGACTCGCGGCGAGAGGCGCGGAGCCTCCCCCGGCGCGGCCGCTCGTCCTGTCTCCTCCTTCTTTCGCGGCGGGGAGGGTGGGAACAGCGGTGTCTCCTCTCCCCACCTTGGCCATGCAACCTGCCGCCTTGAATGTCGCTGCCGGGTGAGACGTAAGACTCCCACCCGCCGTGCAACTGAGCGAGGGGTGCCCGAGCTCGCTCCGGGGCACCGGGAAGTTTCGGGTGGCGTTTTTCCTTGCCCGGCATTCCGGTGTCATTTCGGCAAACACCCATCCGTGACGGCTTTTAAACGTCCTCCACGCCTGGGGACAGACGGTGCCCTCCGGTTTACGGGGAGGCTGTCCCCGCCGTCGGGGCGACTCCGGCAACAAAAGGCCAAATCTCCGGGGTCTACCCCAGCATCAGCTCTCGGGAGGAACCGGAGAGCCATCACTTTCTGAAATGTGCCTGCCCGGCTCCGGAGCCCCCGGATAGCCTCCACCGGTTAATCCCCTCGCCCCCTCCATCTCTTGCAGCCGAAGGGACACGAGCAAGCAGGGTGGCGACTCCTTCCCTGTCCCTGGCATCTCCCAGGGTTGCCTTCGTAGCGCCCCCGGTGCTGGGAGCTCCTGAGGGCGCTGGCTCCCACCGCACCTGTACGCGCTGTCGGAAGAAGCAGAGGGCAAGAAACCTCAGGGAGGTCCCGGCGGAGCTTTGCGGGGGGCGGCGCCGTGCCCCCTGCCTTGGGAAGAAGGTGGAAGGTGGTGGTGACGGTGGCGTTTACACATGCCGCACGAAGAAGCAGCGCGGAGCCGGCAGCGGCGGGGGCGGTGTGCAGTCACGGTCAGGTTGAGCCGTGACCCGACGGCTTGAGCCCGGGACCACGGAAACCAAAACATTTATAGCGCATCTATGGAGCAGAGAGAGAAGGGAAGAAGCTGTCTTTGTTTCTTTGTTCCACTCTTTCTCTTTATTTATTTATTTGTTTGTTTGTTTTGATAGGTAACATTCATGAGCCCTTCCACATTAATCCCCTTTCATTTTGGTTTCCACGGCTTACGTTTTCCAGGTTTCCCAAAGGCACCCACTCGGAAGCAACCCACACAGCATGCGGGCTCCTCCGCTGCCAGCTCAGCAGAGGCTCTGCACAGCCCAACACGCTGCGCTGGCTCCATCTCCATCTCCCACCTGTCCCACTCACACTAAAATACCCACGGAAAACCCACACCAGCTGAAAACATAAGTAAGGCTAAATAATGATGCTCCACTGCACAAAAGGTACTGTAAAATCCAATGGTAATCTGGAACTGGAACAGTTACTCAGACAAAAGTCCATTCTCTTTGTTTACACAGTGGCAGTGAAAGGAGTAACAGGCAGAACGGGCAGAAGAAGAGGTGGAGGAGCAAAGAAAGAGCTTCAATGTCAGGTTCTTGCTTCCCAAGCGAAAACCATTCAACCATCACTACCAGCCAAAAGAAATCTCATATATTTTATTTGCCTTCCATGGACTTGTATATTTAGCACATCTTTTATTGTCCCAGCGCGCTTCCAGCAAGTTGCTATACGTTAGCCTGGCTGCAGCGTGAGATCTTGGCAACCTTCCTTCTGCTACAGCTGTTAAAGGAGATTTAGCCTCCAGCAGAATTCATTCATCCCACCACTTATGCCAGATATTAAGTGACTAAATCAGCTGTTGGGGTGGTTCCGTGTGCAGCCAAGATGATCAGTTCCCACATGTGGTCCACTAGGGATATCACCACCTAAGCCAGACCAACAGTGACGAACTGCGAGATCAGCCAATTACATGTAGTGATGATTACATCACATGCAGCTCCTGTCAGTTTTGCTGTTATCAAAGAAGAGTGGAAGCTACGTGGGACAATGAAACAGCAAAAATTCTGGGTTTAGCCCAAGTTACAGGCTTGAGCATTGAAATTAATGGGTATCTAATCCTTCACCCTAATTTCTGCAGGAGATGAAGCAATGGATGTCATGCAGGGATTTTTGTCTTTAAAATACGTTCCTTTAATACCCTTAAATAATAATCCTTAAATGCATTACTTCTTGCCTTCACGGGGTTTAAGTGGATTTTAAATAATTCCTAGACCTTGCACAGTCCTTCTATGGATAAATACCTTTTATCCTTTGTACCTGCATGTATTTTACTAAGCAAGTCTCATGGTGGGGTGCATTAGAAATATCCAGATGGGCAGCACCAACATCTGTGGTACTATCAGGAGTCGTGGAGGAGATAATTGTGGTGTCAAGAGGCTGAGGTGGAGAATGAGTAGCAAGAACAGATGAACTGCAAGAGCAAACAGGCTGGTTTAATTCAATATTCCAAAATGGGAAAGACAAATAGAGACACTCCAGCAGAACTGTTTTTGAAGACTGGTTTCCATGAAATCTCAATAGTGCTACGGGCATATCCCATTTTACTTGAGAATATTTACTTTTCTGTTGGTTATTTGAGAGTCTTTGATGTTTGTTCAGCTGACCCATCCTGATTTCTTGCCCTTTGCTGCCCGTAGGCACCTTTTGTCACTGCATGCCTACATGCTTTATATCTAGCCTCCACGTGGATTAGGGCTGTCTCACAGGCACACTGGGCAAAATAGAACCTCCAGGATTATTTCAGCTGATTCAAACTGCTGTCAAGGCAAGGGGTACACTTCATATCTTAGAGACTGAGTTCTAAAATCTCATGGGCATAGACCTAGTGCAGAACCGAGCACTCAATTGACATTTATTCCCAGAAGGTATTTCTGCATCTTCTTAAGGCTGAATTTTATGAAGACTCACCCCATCAAATTCTACCCCCAAGGTGTGGTTTGGTTTTACACATGTCTGTGAGGCAGATTGCCTTCTACAAAAAAAACCCAATGGTTTTAAATCTAGTATGATGGAATACTTGATTGTGATCATCATGAAAGGGACCTGGAGTTTAAGCGGAGAAGCAGACAATAATTTTGTTTGTTTCCTGGGATATGTCTTAGTAAAATAGAAATGTTTCTATGAAGCAAGGGAATTTGAGCTTTTTAGAAATCTGTATAAAATACTGAATTTGCCAAGACCGATTCAGTTCCATGCAAGACTGTCCTCTGAGACATATCCTCATCTCTAGTATCTAAAAGAAAACTAGATTTTAGGCTTCTGTATCTATAGAATTAACAGATTAGTAAAAAAATACAGATCATCTACTGGCTCCTCCAAGCAGATGCCCAAACCACAACAAGTACCACAAGAAGTGGTCTTGCTTGATGCGTCTGTTGGCAGCCTTTCGTGAAGAAGCCAGGTACCAGTTGGGCACAAAGAGTGACCAGCTTTATCTCTCCAGGAGATGGTTTCATCAGGTCAGGATTAGGGAACGTAGTAGGGCAGGTTGGAGTATGTTGTAGGATCCAACTGATCCAACGTCTTCCAAGAACAGTAGATTCACACCCACAAAACTATAAATAAGGAGAAATGTGTGCTAACTGTGGTGTATGAGAAGAAAACCTACTACCAGCCTCTAGGAAAAAAACATCACATGTCTATTTGGGAAAAATAAAAAGCATATGCTTGAAGCTGTTATCATATAAACACGTGCCTAGAACATGAACTTTTCCAGTATGCGAATAAATTGACTTGTCACTCAACATAGTTTCTATATACTGAAATTTCAAGTAATTAGAGGACAGCTGCTGGGCTCCATTCAGAAATATTTGTTTTATTTTTATAACACTCAGGATTTTTTCTGTGTTTTCAGAGGTATTAGATTTCAGTTTGCTACAGTTAATATAATAGAAAATTCTGTAGTCATTATTGACTGCAACTGCCAACATACAATTTGGGAATTAAAGTGCAATGTGGAAAAATGGTGGTGGATATTGAAAACAGTTTGCGCTCATACTTTACCTTACAACCAATGGTTAGAACTGAGTTGGTTTTTGAGGAGTTACAAGGGGACAAATAAGCTGGTTTCAAAGAAAAGCAAATGTCTACAGTCTTAGCACTGTGTCTGCAGTCAGTAGCACAAGGAGACTGGGATAGTCTGTCAGTTGTGTCTGGTTTGGTCTGGCAGGAATAGAGAACTGGAACTTAAAATTTATTACAATGAGTTTGGTAATAAGTGATGACATTCAGCAGATCCTCTTGCATTAGTGTGACTACTCTTCTCATTAGGGCCAGAATGTTCTTGTTACTAAATCAGCCTGTACAATCAAAAAACGCTCTTGCTTTCCCTGCAGGCTGAAATGAAGTGCTGTAGGGGGACTAATGAATTCTTGGTGCAAGAGGAACCTGCCTGTTTCCATCAGGGGTGGTATCACCTGGTCATGGGGTCTAAAAGGGACCCAAGCATCTGCGTTTCTAGTGGCATGGTACTCTCAGCATTTTCCACAACACTGAGGAGACCAAGAAAATCCCACCTGGGTGCTACTGTCCCTGCTTAAATTTGCTTGAAACTTTAATTGGAAAAATATTTAACCTTTTCTTGCTGAGGAGGCTGGGGCAGTGAGCGGTACTCATCTGGCAGCATCTCACTGCACTGATCCTACAGAAATTACTGCACTGTGACAGCTGATGGAAAAAATGTGAGGCTTTGGAGGCAGACTTAGGGTCCCCAAGCATGCTGTGCCATGAGCCTGTTTATCTGTGTGGGGTTTCCCCCTGGAAATCCATAACCGCCTACACTGGAGAGACGTTCAGTCATCTCTCAGGAACAGGGGTGATCAGTCACTTAAAGGCTGGAGACCACCTGTAGTGAAATAACACAGCCCTTCTCCTCTGGTGTTAGGAGATAATCTCTATGAAGTCACTGGACCCATTGAGTTGGGTTAAGCCTCCTCCCTCTCAAAGATACAGTTAACCTCAAAGGCTTTGGAATCTGTTAGAGCATTTTTGTCTTCCAACATTTACAAGGGTTTCCAGTATTTCCTTTCTGGTATCTTAAATTTGACCATCCCTAAGCTAAACAAAACCAATTTTTAATTTATATAAACTTACTTTTAAAACTATGAAATACTACCATCCTGCAGAACCAGCTATAGCTACGCTTCATGGGTATGAGCAGAGAGCAGAAGCAGCAGTCAGGCACACAGATTGCCTTTCTTTCTGCACTCTAAAGGGTAAGTACTACACATAATCCAGGTGCCCAGCTCGTGCAGAAGAATACGAAATTATCAGCCTTTGATAGAACTGACAAGTAATACCAGCCCTGCGATTTATTGCAGTGAGGCCTTTTGACTCTACTGCTTTGAGGCTGAACGAGACACCCCAACCAAGGCCTCATGGCTGGACGACACTTCCCATAGGGGATGGGACGTGTGAATGGTAGAACAGTTTACCCTGCTTTATCAAAGCACTGTTTCAGTTTTTAAGGTCTGTTGTCTTGATCCCATAGTCTCTGTATCTCACAGGCTTTTGGGAACACTGATGAGAAAACACACACACATTGTTGTGAACCTTAAGACAATGCACACATAACCTGGTTATGTGAAACTGAAATCTGACATGTTCTGTGTATACTTAGCTTGTTCATATATGGTTTAGACAGTAAACACAGCAGCAAATGATTACTGGTGTCTATTATACTTAAGGTTGCCAAATATTTTCAATTTAATCATCTTCTTTCCTGTTTTCATGTTATCAATTTTCTTAAAAAAATATTCTGTGGCTTCAAATTTCCCCTCTGTGGTTTTTGCCTCCAAATGAATTTCCTAAGTCTTTTTTTACAATGTTCTTTCATCCACTTTTGAAGTGGTGATAGTTAAAAAAAAAAAGAAAAAAAGAGGACACAAAAAAAAGGAAAAATATGTTTTCAACGTAGACTAAACCTCCCAAACTATGAAAGAACTGCAGCAAAGCTAACATGGACATAATCTGCATTGAAGGCCAGTGTCCTCCAGTCATATTTTGATTAATTTTTCATTAATCTTGACTGTTTTTTAGTAGGAAACTTTCATTTTGGGAAAGAAATTTAAGAAACTTGACTGAAAAGGCAGATACTCCACATAGGTTGTCCTCGGTCTGAAGCCTCCAGATATATTATGCTCATTAAGTGTCCCATTCCTCTGTCTGCATTTTTGTTTCTAAGAAGCAGAGCTCGTACCCTCTTTAGGATGAATAACTTGGAAAGAAGGAATTTACAAGCTCCACAAGTTTATTGGTTCCAGATTTCTTTCCTTTCTTTTTTTTTTTTTTTTTTTTTTTCTCCACACATAATTTGAGATGCCTTTTCCTTAAAAGTTTGGGTAAATATGTTGAAAACATTAATGCATCACAAAGGTCAAAAGATTAAGCATTCAACAGTCAGCCAACTTCAAGAATTATTACAGCAAGATTTTCATGATCTATATCCATCTCAAAAGACACAGCATCAAGGGCAGCTACAAATTTGCTCCAGCATTTCGATCTGGTTTCTGACCTGCCTAAAGAGTTTGCATTGTGTTTAATTCTTTGCTCAGGCATAGAGTTAAAATATTTTATTGTGTTCTCAGAAATTAACACGAAACTCCCCTGATCTTGGTAGAAAAGCTTGCATAAAATGGAATTAAGAGCATTCTATTACTGTAAATCTGGTATTTTCAGGTATGTGCTCAGCCATCTAGAGACTGGGCTTAGACAAAATCTATTACTTGTCACAGTGGCACAATTTCAGGAAAATAAAGCAAACTAACTTCAGAGAAAAACAACCAGTGATGTTACCTTATCAGCATGGCTACTGAGTGTGTATTTCTGGTTAAGTTTGTTTCTATAGATCAGTTCTGTTAAGCTGAAACTACACACCAGTCATACAGACCCGCACAGGCTGGGAGGGACTTTGCCATCACTTTTGAATTAGGATGGCTACCCTTCCCTCTGGGACAACTGTGAGGAATTAATTAATTCTCCCCATTGTACTGCAGCTCAGGACTTGGGCTGCAATATAGCTGTTTTAAAGGGCAATTAAGCTCAGTTTTCTCTAACCCTTATTTTCTAAGAAGGTGATGGTCAGGACAGATAAATGTTTGGTATGGCTGTGGGTAAAAGCAAAGCAAACCAAAACAAAGCTAAACCGAAAAAATTAACTATACTAAACTAAACTGAACTTTGTTTTGGCATGAATCTAGGAATTAAAATTGCCCCATGATTTCCCACCCTCAAACCAGGACTAAATCCTGACTCCCAACGTGCCTGAGAATGCTCTGATGAATTGCAGCAACAGCAGCAGAAAGCTCAAAACAGACCAGCTGCTAAAATCAGGAAAGGTGAGGAGTATTTCTTTCCATGACAGGCACCACTTGGCAGTTTTCATGAGTAGCGACATGAGAGATAGCTTCTGAGGTGTGGTGGTAGAAGTCCTTCTCTCTCTGAAGAAATAGCCTGAACCTAAAGAAAAAGCAATTGCTGGGACTATTTTTTCCACGTACTCCACAGAAATTTACCTTAGTGGGCAAACTTGTCTGAGATCATCTGTAAGAACATCTGCCTAGGAAGCTTCCTTTAACCAGCTTTTTGATTGCAAATAATTTTGGGTCTTCTACAGTGCCTTTTGCTAAGATCCAGCCAGCCAGCACAGCTTTTCAATATGGATTTTAATATTTGCCCACTCCACAGGGGCAGTACTAGGATATTCTTTAACTGCAGTTTTTCATAATTTCTAGTATCATTGTTCAGGTCTTCCAAGAATCATCTAACTATTTTTACGTATCTATTAGAAAAGCTTGCAGATGTTTTCCCCACAGCCTGGGGAACATAGCAGCCTTCAGATGTATTTTCCCAGGTACCACTTGAGTCACTCACCAGTAAGCCCTGGAAAAAGGCATTTGTCTTTTCCTCAACACTGTTTATACCTGAATGAAATTAGATTTCCTATTTGGCTGCATGTCTTATTTTTTAATCACTTTCCCTCCTTCTGCGCAATTAGAAAAGGATAAAGGAAAAGCTGAAATTACTTGCATGAAGCAAGAGCAGTGTGGCCTATGAGTGGAAAAGACACATCTCTGTACATAGCAGGTTTTAAAGACAAGTAAATTTATTCAAATGATTTAAAAAATATTAAATGAAACATGATGCAGCTTGGATTATGTTATTGATAGAGAGAAAATCAATAAATTTTATCAACATCTTCACAGAACCTTGAAAATGAAGAAACCCTTATATTGCATCTAATAAGTCTAATGCAAGGTGTAACAAGGGGAAAAAAACCAGGAGGTTGTTAAAGAAAATCCACCCCTTGGGGAATCTTCTAAGGAGGCAGAAGCACATCTCTTTCCAAGAACCAGTGTCCTCAGGGATCAGGTAACCGTTGGTGCCAAATGTTTTATGGTCACCACACCCCACCCATCAGCAGGTTTTGGACCGCAGCATTGGCAGTGGCAGGAGGGAGAGCTGGCTGCCGTTTCTGAATGCAGCATGATTATGACAACCCTGGTGTGATCCAGAAAGACACCTTATTGCTTCCTGAGTAGGTTTCACAGGCATACTAGGTGCCTGGTCACACAGGGGTGTTAAAAAAAAAAAGGAGAAAAAGGCTTAAAATGAAATGCTTAAATTCAAAAGACAACCTACCAGACCCCCAGTCCTGGTCAGCACAGCTGGGTCAGAAATGCTATGCTTTAGCCCTCACCCCTCATTAGGGCTTTAGCAGCCTGATTTGCTCTGAAATGAGAGCTTGGATTTGTTTTCAGAGACAGTCTGAGTGATAAGGAAGAAATTTTAAATGAGGTGGGCTGAGGGCTGTTATAGGGTCGAGGGGTACAACATGACTCCTGGGGAGCCTTGTAAGTGAAGAGCAGCTGAGTGGGGGGCCACATCCTCTACCCCTGGGTTGCGGCAGAGGCAGGAATGCAAGAGTTATGAGGCCAGAAGGAAGGCAGGCAAGAAGAAACGAAACATCAAATAAAAGCTTAGGGGGTAGGGCAGTCAGCCAGAGGAGGGAAGACACCTAGCCAAATACATAAATAATCCTGGGAAGCCAGAGCAGAACTCAGTAATTCCCCAGTGCCTGCAACCCTGTGGTTAGGCAGCTGAGACTGGATCTTTGGAGGCAAAGGGCAACCTATAGCCTGGTGTCTCACCATCTTGAACATGTTTTTGTGTGGCACTACATGTTTTTGTGTGCAGTAAGTGTGTTCAGGTGCTCTGGTGACATCAGGAGAAGTGTACAATGTGTCTTGCAGTTAGGACCTTTTTACATGACTTTTTAGATTAAGGTACACTAATCACACCCAAATCCTATGCTGAAGTAGCTTTCTGAATCTCATCTGTGTATGTATATAGTTGTAGTGTACGCATATATATTTGGAGTACATGTTTGGAGACATAATGAATCAGAAGCCTGTCTTGGACAAGAGACTGCAAGCCCCAGTGTGACATCTATGTCCCATTCCCACCCATTTAAGATGAGGTTGCAGTTTCTGTACTACTCCAGGCCATGGTTCCCTTTGTTGGGCCTTCTCCAGTTGGATAGGGACTATAGCCAAGCTATAGGCTGAAATCATCACCCTAGATCAGTGAGACGATCTGGCCACCCGCTGCAGAAGACAGCCTCCAGCCATCCAGCTGAAGAACAATTCTTTATTGAAATCACATGCTGGTGTCATTTTAATCCTCAGTGTAGTGGTGTAGTAAAGAATTCTGGTTTTGCCTTATTATATAGCCTATCTGTGAGGAAAAGGCCAACATGCACTTAAGGAAGGAGAGCCAGGAGAGAGCATTTAGCCTCCATACTAAGAGTTTCTCAGATTCGGCAAATTTACCTTCTTTAATTTAATGTGGTGTTAAATACGGAACCTATTTAGCTAGGAACCTGGTGCATTAACATCTGAGAAGGGGTAAGCAGTAGATTGCAGGTACTCAAAAAGACCTTGCCATGGACAGTCTGTAATTGATGGTAGAGAGAAATACCGCCATACAACACACAAATAAAATATTCATTCTGGAGCTGGAGGGGGTATACTTTCTTTTTTGAAAAAGTAACATGGATAAAGGACAACATTTCACATCTGATGGAGAAACCTAAACAAAAGTAATTTCCAGAAAGGTTAACTTGAACTCCAGAATGAGTAGCTGTGGTCTTCAGACCTTAGTCAGGTGTATACTGAAAGGCAACCCAATGTTTACATTTAAGACATATTTCCAAATATGCCAAGTTTAGTAGCTCTTCCTGTAATGACATTGTGTCACAAAAAGCAAAGAATATCCACCTGAGGAAAAACTAAAAATGACTGAAGTGGAAATGGACAGATGTATCCTTTGCAAGAGGGTGATAGATCTCTGAATATCTATCCCAGAAAAGAGTTGGAGGCAGAAACATAGAAGCAGCAATACAATACTTTGTCATCAACAGGAAACTACTTTCTCACTAGCTGAGAGAAAGTTTGCAAAAGCTATTAAGAGATCAAATGTGGAAAGTATTAAGAAAAACAGAGTGTAAGCACATTTTATGGGACAAAGATCTTACTGCCACGATCTTACTGCCACAGCATTCTTAAAAACTGTTATACTCTGAAAACAAGAAACATTTTAGAACCATTAACTTAGACTTCTAACAAGTTTTTAAATCAATTCAGAGGATTGTGGGCTACAAAAAGTCTGTAAAACAATACTAGTAACTGTATTAAAAAAAAAAGGTCATTATTTTCTGCAACAATACAATACTGGCCTGTGCCATGTCCTGACACTGTTTCACATTTTCACGTGTGGCACATTCACTAAATTTAATCTAATTATGGTGGACTAAGAGATGACTTAGGCCTAAATTAGATCTATAGGGAGGCTTACGAAGGGGAAAAGGCCATTTGTATAGGAATCAAGGTTGAGACATTTAATTCTCTACATAAGCAACATGAAGTTAGCTTGTGTAATGCCATTCAAGTCCAGAAGAAGTGCAAACAGTGGATAAGTTTGCTGACAAGAGTAGCATTTTAGCAGAGACTGACACAGACAAGCATGGAAAATGCTTCATGGTAAGTTTTTAAATTGATGTCCACTGATCAGTAATGTGCTATAGTTAAAGTCATGATGTGGTCCTGTAAGATCTTACAAATACATTTGATCCGTCACTCATTTTCCACATGAGTTGATGGTCAGAGTACTCAGCGTTTTGGAGAAGCACTTGGCATGCCATATAGCTGCCCCCCAACCACACAGCACTGCTCCACACCCCTGAACCTGTGAGGGTTTGGTTCCTAGGTTACGAACACTATGGTTTCAGGGATCATGAAATATGTCTACCACACCAGTGGATGAAGTTTGAAGAACAGGCAGAAAGAAAGTGGAAAAGAAAACATACATCAAAAGAAACTGCAGATCCATATGGTAGAAAACTACTTGGATACATAGGAATGTTCTGCATAGTCCCATCTGTGAACCTAATGACAGTGGAGAAAAGGACAATTTAGACTTTTTCTTGGTAATCTTCTGATCAGAAGGTACAGCGTCCAGTCTACATGGAAAACACCAGTTGTTTTGGGTTGGCTATGTTCAGGTGAGACGGCTTGTTGCTGTTGCTGCTCCTCAGTTAGGGTTGTTGTGAAAAACAGGTGTTTTGTGTGGTGCAATAGGAGCTGGGCTGCCCCATGAGGGGGCCAGGAAGTGAGGTGCTGCAGGGACCACAGGGCTGGCCATGACCCCTGATGGGTGCCCTTTCATGGTCACCAAAACTCCCTGACATTTTTGGGAAGCAGTAAACTCAGATTACAAGCTCTCCATAGCACTGAATGAAGCCCTGGCTGGAGCCAGCACAGAAATGGGGCTGGGATGGGGCACAGCTGAGCCAAAGTGGGGACCAGACCTCTGGGTGGGGGTGATGAGCATGGAGGTCCCTGGGAAGCCTGTTGGGGACAGAAGGGCTTGAAGGTACCCTCAGGGACCTGACACAGATGTCGCAAGTCAAACCAGCAGCATTAGTCTGCTCAAGAATTTGAAGCATTTTGGGCAAAGGCACTTTTTGGGGCAGTTAACTGAGCGGAAATGTGCTGTGCTGCTGTCTTCTCCACCCAAGGACTTGCTAGCCCAGCCCAGCAGAGGTGTGGAAAGGGCAGTCATAAGAGGCTGCGAACAAGGAAACTGCCTGTAGTCCTTTGGTTTCCCCTGTGATTAGGAAAGCAGGATCTCTTACATCATTGGTATGCCCCATCCCTGGAAGTGTTTAAAGCTTGGCTGGATGGGGCTTTGAGCAACCTGCTGTAGTGGGAAGTGTCCCTGCCTGTGGCAGGGGGGATGGAACTCGATGATCTTTAAGGTCCCTTCCAACTCTAACCATTCTATGATTCTATGATCAGTAAACAATGGATCCAACACAGCATCGCTGAAATGACAGAGGCTAGTATTCCTCACCAGCACAGCAATGCAGGTGCGCTCCAGTTTTTGTCTGGTTGCTCCACTTCGCAGCGAGGGGAGAGTCCACTGCAGCTGTGCAACCCCAACACCCCATTCCGGGTGTGGATCTCCACTTTCCGCTTTTGAAAACTCAGTCCAGATTTCCTTTCACTCCGGGGCTTCGTGTGCTGTGGCCGTGTTTTCAAATACCAAACACACTGACTGCATTTTGGAAAGGGTCTCACTGTAAACACTCAATGAGTTTTTCTTGCAAACTTGGTTGTTACAAAATTGCACGTGACGTGGAAACAGAAACAGGTCAAAACCAATTGCAAACATGCAATTTCTGTTAAGAACCCATTTCTCATCGTATGAACTCATTTTTTGGGAAGTATGCCAAAGTATTGTTTCGAATTTGTGTCCATCTCTACCAATGTGGGATTACAAATACGAAAAAGACGCCAGAGTTTATTGAAGGCAAAAGAATGTGGAAATAAGGATAAACTTTTGCCTAAAGCTCCTATACCGTATTTGGTATCCGTGTCTGGTACTGGTTGTATGGGATATTCTGGACATTTTTAATTCAAATCCCTATATCAGTATGACAAATGGCTGGTATTAAAATATGCAATAATCCAAGTCATGCATGTCCAACAGGCAACGAAGATACCATTTGATGACACGGCCATTAGCAAGAGCCCTCATTAGAGGCTGATACTGCCCTGGTCCTTGCAGGTGCAAATTCATCATCTGATCTGGTGTTGCACCATATGAATATGGAGACCACGGTCTGAACACTTCAGTTTCCTTCCTAGATTAAAATTTACCATTGTTAAATTTATTAAATCCATTTAACAATGGACAGATAATATTTCTCAATGGAGCAGAAGTCCTTCAGTGGCTCTGGATTACTTGTGAGTTCTCCTACCCCTTTGTTATTTACATACACTCATTTATTCTGATGTGTCCCTAACTCCTAAGAAATATTTTATCTAAATACTAAATGTTGCCAGTAAAAAGACTTATATACTAAAATACCTCAGTTTTCAGCAGCTGAAAACTACAAATATGCTTGCTGACACATCTTTCCTGCGGGAGCTTTAGGCAACCCAAGAGAAAATGTAATTAGGATGCTGTAAATTGGAATAATGTTATTGATAACAGTTGAGGTTTTGTATTAGTAGAATTGATATAAAAACTATTTGCTCCCTTCCAACTAATTTTCTGGAAGAGAAACTCCCATTGCTACAACTGGTAATAGAAGTAGAGGAGGAGGTAGGGTAATCAGACAGTTTAGACTGTGCATTATAAATGCTTGTAGAAGAAGAGGTTAGACTACAGGAGACTGCTTGTGTGGCAGCATCAATTGCAGAAGGCTGCTATCAACAGCATAACATGAAATGTGGCCATGGTCTTCTTCAAGGTCTAATGTAAAAAGTTTCATTCCCTTGAGAACTGCATCTATAAGGGTGAGACTACAGAATGCCTTGGGGACAATATTACAGTCTTACTAGTACCTTTCTCAGATAAAAATTGCCTGTCCCTGTGGTTCAGGAAACTATTATAATTCTGCATCAAGCAAACATTTTTAAGCAAAGTGACTGCTACTGTGATATGAGATGTAAAAGACTTGCAAAACACATATCTGCCACTTACCACAATTATAGAAGGGCTCCTTTTCAAACAGGAGTCTCTCAGAGGGCAGCGGATGGAGGGATTTGAGCAGGGTCTCCTGCCAAGGCATGAGGAATGGATTGGCGGAGGCTGCTGTGACTGGGCCACCACAGCATGGAGCTGTGTCTGCTTCTAGATGCACCCCTAGGAGCTGTGCTGTCACCTGCCTCCAAGCTCTTCCTGCAGTTTCCCTGTTGCCCATGTCTCCAAGGTGTGTGGGATCCATCCTATAGCCCTCAGCCTAATGCAAGCCTGGGTGTGGGGCTCATAGGATCACAGCAGTTGGTTTTCTGAGAGGGGATATTTTAAGGAGCAATGTGTTCTCTTGTGTTTGTCAATGTATGAGTCTGTAGCACTTATTCCACAGCTGCGTGCACTATATCAAGAAAAATCAAATCACAACCATTTTATGCATTACATCTTAAAGAGCAACTTGGTATTTCCTACAGGCTTTCTTGTCGAAACCTTTAACCGATTTCTACTTTATTCTCTCCATCCACAAAATAAAGCTATGGTATTGACCTGAATTGCTTCTCGTGAGGATTAAACAGCTAGCATTTATATAATATTTTAAAATGTTACATGTTGTTTTGGTTAATAAGTCATGATCTATATTAGCAAGCATGATGAAAACCAGCCAAGCCTCTACTGTACAAAAGTGCTGTGCTGTACACCTGCGTAGCAAGCATTTTATGCACTTCACAAAATGGTAATATTTTGCTTTTATAAGCTGCATTTGCTTCGGCCACAGTGCATTTTCTTTTATTATCCTGCTGGTATTTTGAAATTCATAAACAAGTCTCAAAACAGATTTAAAACCCACTTTAAAGGAGTAGTTCAGCAGTAGAAAACAACAGAGCCCCTGTCTCCATATATCTTCTGCAGCATTCGGCCTCTCCCCTGAGGTGTTGGACTTCAGACACATTTTATCAACATTCTGGAGTTGTACCCTCCTGACTAACCAGCCATTAGCTGGCTCACTGATCCTTAACTGCAGATCACTCTCTCTCTTATATAGGCTGCATTTCCCTTAGGTTCCAAAATAATTAGTCTCCCGGCTATGGATGTGATTTCCGTTTAAAGGAATGCAGAAGAAGCACCTCAGCCACTGCTGGCGAGCATCCTTATTCACGCTACGCTCCTTCTCTGGTTGATATTCATAGAGCACCAGATTCTAATTCTACTTAATAATTAGGCTAATGCCAGGCATACTTACATTTGCCTTCCAGCTCAATTTTCGGCACAGTAAGCAGGGAGTTGCACGCACAGAGCTCCCATAGCAACATGTTATTGTTAACCAAAGTTGTGCGCGTAGCTCCATGTGCTAAAAATTCACCAAGGACCAATTCAGCTGTCAGACACACAGGGGCAACTCCCACGGGATGTCAGTGGAAGGTTCAGAGGGCAGAATAATCTTATAAAAATATCACAGTGTGGTACTGTAATAGTCACCCAGAGCTCTGCTCTGCTAGGTCACTACCGCAACCTGGCCTGGTTGGGACCACAGAAATAAAATCCCATGATCTCGATTTTTTCAGAGCCGAGCCCAAGGGAGTCATAATCACAAAATGCTTGAATATCATTCCTCAAAATGTGCTCCACTGTAAGGTGTGGTGCCTCAATATTAAGGAAGTGACGGTGCTTTCTGATGAGCTGTGTGACCGCAACCATCACTTTGGAGGACTGAAATGGAGAAAATCTGTTCTTTATTTCAGCACACAGAAAAAATATTGCAAATGAATATCACAGGATCACCTTCTAGACTTTAGCTCTTTTTGTATCCTAATGCCAGAAGACAAGATAAGCTCAATGCAAATACTCACTGAGTACTACAATAACAGTATTTTATTCCATTGTATATTCTTCATTTAGGAAAAGGGGAAAAAGGCAATAAAAATGTAGTGCCTGAAAAGTTACCCGGAATGAAAAGACCCAATGGACCTTCCCTGACTATTTAAGAGTCTAAAACTTCGCTAATTATTTTGGTTCCTTTTTAATCATATGCTTTCGTTTAGTGACCTTCAATTTATTGATTGTATCAAAAGCAACCACAGCAATAAACTAAAGTAGCAGGCTTCAGTAATTAACTAAACTTTTTAAAAAAATTATCTTATTTTTATTTTTAAGAAAACGGATGGATACCTAGTAAGTGACTTTTGCTTCTCATGCTTACTGCACTCTATAATTTTAGAAACTCTGGGAAGGTATTTTAACTCAGGTTACTAGGTATCATGAACAAATGAGTATGTGGTTTGAATAAGCAAACAGTGACACCTCCCCACAGAAAGTACTGAGCAATTTCAGTTCCCTCCGCATCCACAGGCAGAGGCATGAGGACTTCTCCCCTCCTTGTGCCTCTGTTGACATGTTCATACCTTACTAAGGGCTGGCAGGACTAGGCACAATCTGCTCCCTTCCCAGACTCCTGTGAGTCAGTGTGACACTGTGCTGTTCCAAGTCCAATTACATCTGCCATTTTTAGGTGCCTTCCTGTATCCCAGTCAATCACAGCTGTAAAAAGCTATAATTCAGACACCTTACCTTTCTTGCAAATACAGCAATGGTATTTGAATGTGTAAGTACCAGCCTCACTTTTGCAAAAGTAACCTAGAAAATAGTATTTTCTTTTGGAGATAGAAACAATTTTCTGGTTTTCTTTGTACGTGTGCATATACCAGTTCTGACCTATCTATTTCAGCCTGGAGAAGAGAAGGCTCTGGGGAGACCTTATAGCAGCCTTCCAATATTTGAAAGGAGCCTACAGGAGAGCTGGAGAGGAACTATGTCAGGCAGTGTAGTGACAGGACAAGGGGCAACAACTTTAAATTAGAAGAAGGGAGGTTTAGATTAGAAAGAAATTCTTCACTGAGTGGTGAGGCACTGGAACAGGTTGTTCAGGGAAGCTGTGGATGCTCCATCCCTAGAAGTGTTTAAGGCCAGGCTGGGGCTTTGAGCAACCTGCTCTAGTGGGCGATGTCCCTGTTTGTGGTACTAGGGTTGGAGCTTGATGATCTTCAAGGTCCCTTCCAGCTCTAACCATTCTATGATTCTATGATTTCTTACAAGTATGACTGGTTTTCCAGTCAAGCACATGATGCTAGGGAGGGAGTCTTCTTAAATCCTAGGGAGGGGAGTACTTGGGCAATCCGCACATTTACTTTCTTTCCCCCTTTATTTTATTAAATTCCATCTTCTTTGATAAGTCATTTTTAAATGTCCATTTAAAGCACTTGCTTTGATCTGTCTTCCTGGTAATTAAATTGCCTGCCTTTAAATTGCCATAATTTAAAATAATCCTAATTAAGACAATTTCCCCAAACTTCAAATACTGGTTTTGAATCATAGCGTGAAGAGAATGAATAATGAATCTCCATGTATTCACTTTAACACTTTCTACTATTCCTGTACAAGGAAATTGATTTTCTCACCTGTCATGTTAACTAAGGGCACAATCCAGCAAATACTTACTTCTGCAAGTAGGTCTTAGTCACACAGCAATTCACTGGAACTAAGTACAGGAAGATTTGCCTTTGTCAATAAGGATGCGCAGGATAAGATCATTTGGATAAGTGTGCAAGTGTGTATGTGCATTGAGTAAGTGTAAGCCTGTGCACTAAGCATTTCACACTGATGCTTTAGAAGATGACCTGTGCAAACCAGGAACTGCAGTTCACATAGAAATTGGAAGGGACAATTTTTATAGGCTGAAATAAAAATCATTATCATGGATACACATATATCTGCAATAAATCACTTTAAATCAGTATCTGAGTAATCTATGATCAGATGATCTGGCTGTACCTATTTCAGCTCTTGAGAGAACCCAATAGTGCCCGTGAATACAAAGGGGCTAGACAACGCTCGTATCTCATAAAACATGTCTAAACCCCCCCAGTGCTTTATTTTAACCTAATATAAACATCACTGAATGTTGTGTTTTTATGACACATATGAGTACTGAGACAGAAGAAAGCTCATGAGCAACTGTGACAGTCAGGAGAATGTGAAAAATATATAATCTAATGCCCAGTCAGTAGTAGTCTGCCGTGGCTGTGAAACAATAATACATTACTGTTTACCTCAGTCTTTTCTGTTTACATATCAGAATGTATGTTGGAGGGTTTAATTATAAGGTTGCCAAAAATAAAAGTGCTTTAAGAAAACCAAGCCATGCAATATTACAGAAGGAAAAAAAAAAAAAAAAAGATTAAAAAGTCTTTTCTTCAAATGGAAATAGAGAAAAGAAAACGTTGTTTAAGCAGGATTTTATTTTCTTCTACTCAAGTCATGAAGAGGCTTTTGTAAAGAAAGGCTTTCATCTTATACATGCAGTACTCCATCACAACATAATTACCCTAATTTGTATTCCACTGTAGAAATAGGCTTTTTCAGCTTAAACAAATTAAGCAACAATCACTAAGCGTACATGACCAGCATTCTCCCAGGTAACCTGTTATCAGCTCTGGCTACAGCTTTATCTTGATAAAATGGAAATCCTGTTTTATTTTCCTACTTTTCCTCTCAGGATTATGCTGGTCAGATCATCTAGAGAGGCACCATGATTCACTGGCTGGAGTGAGGGACAGAGCATCCAGAGATTATTTCCTACAGCCTCACTAAATCATTGTGTGGTCCGGGTCAAATCCTGGCTGCCTTTGGGCCTCTATTTAGGAGACAGCCTAAGTACACACTTAACTCTGAACATGTGAATAACCTAGCCACACTCAGAAGGTCTTTTAAACAGCTGCATGTGCTCCCTGCTGAATAGAGGCTCTTCTGCTCTTTTCCTCCAGCTTTGGTTGATATTATGTGTCCTCAAGGATGATGGACAAGCTCTTCCGCTGTTTGTGCATTTTATTCTATTTATCAAACTCTGACCTGGTAGCTTGCTATCAATGAGGCATTGATTTCAGCCCCTTCTCCTCCTCAGCCTCTCCAGCTAACATCCTATGAGGAGTATAACGGACACTCCAAAATGTTTGACAGGAGCCAAGGGCAGGGCATCAACTGACTGTCCCAGCAGTGTGGGAATGAATCCTCGCTCCACTGTGGCACTGCTGCTGGCCAAAGAATGGGCAGAAGCAGTGGGAGGTGCTGCTTTGAAAGAGATTTGAAGGACCAGCAGTGTCACAGAAAACCCAAGGTTTCTTTTTCCCCACTGCTGGGTCTGGATGAGATGAAGTCTCACTGGTGCCCACTCTCCAAGGTGTAGCTGTGGGAATGGTGTCTGGTTCCACATGGACTTGCTAAAATCATTACAGAAAAAAAAAAAAAGAAAAAAAAAGAGGAGGAGAAACAGGGAGAGTCTATGAGGCCACCCCAGAGCTGTAGGAGGAAAGAATCATAGAATCATAGAATGGTCCAAGCTGGAAGGGACCACTAGGGTCATCTAGTCTGACCTCCCCACAGTCAGCAGGGACAACCCCAACTAGACCAGGTTGCCCAGGGCCTTGTCAAGCCTCACCTTGAATATCTCCAGGGAAAGGGTGTCAACCACCTCCCTGGGCAACCTGTTCCAGTGGTCCACCACCCTCATAGTAAAGAACTTATTCCTAATAGCCAATCTACATCTGTTCTTCTCTAGCTTGAAGCCATTGCTCCTTATCCTGTCGCTGCAGGCCTTTGTAGACAGACCCTGCCCAGCCTTCCGGTAGGCCCCTTTCAGGTACTGGAAGGCTGCTATTAGGTCTTAGGTCTCCCCGGAGCCTCCTCTTCTCCAGGCTGAACAACCCCAGATCCCTCAGCTTGTCCTCCTAGCAAAGGTGCTCCAAACCCCTGAACATTTTCATGGCCCTCCTCTGGACCTGCTCCATAAGGTCCACGTCCTTCCTCTACTGAGGGCTCCAGACCTGCACACAGTACTCCAGGTGAGGTCTCACCAGAGCAGAACGAAGTGGCAGAATCACCTCTCTGGATCTGGTGGCAACACATCTTTTGATGCAGCCCAGGATGTGATTGGCCTTCTGGGCTGCAAGTGCACACTGCCTGCTCATGTCCAGCTTCTCATCCAGCAACACCCCAAGTCCCTTTCCTCAGGTCTGCTTTCTAATACCTCATCTTCAATTCTGTATCGATAGTGAGGATTGTTCTGGCCCAGGTGCAGACCCCAGCACTTGCTCCTTGTTGAACCTCATGAGGTTCACCTGGGCCCACCTCTCTGGCCTGTTCAGGTCCCTCTGGATGACATGCAGAAAGGAGGTAACCTGTCTTCCCACAAGGCAGTAGTGACCAGAATTTGGATGTTTCCCCAGGGAGTAAAAAGGATGCTTCAGCCCCAACAGAGGCTGATCCACAGAAATCTTTCCAAAGTATGTAGTGCCCAGCAGAAATTATGTTAATGGCAAGAGAAAGTATCTGCCTTCAAAAGGACTGGGAACCATTGCTGTTCCTCCTGAAGTGCTGGAGAAACAAAATTCACCAAGCAGGCATGTTGGTTGGGTAGCTTTTTATCAGCGCAATTTTTGTGATCTCCTCTGGCACATCTGAGATCAGCTGTCACCAACACAGGAATTGGAAGTGGTGGCAGGGGAATGCTACCTTCCCTGGGCCTCTCCTATCTCCCTTTCTTTCCCTATCATGACTTTCCTTTCTCCTACAGTTCCCACAGTCTTCCAGAGAGGAGCGATCACAGGGCTGCTCCGTGAAGGAAGGTGAGCTGAGGGTGACAACAGCACAGACAGTGCCCTCACTGTTAGGGCACAGTCCCACCATGACTGGGCAGAGCAAACAGAGCAAGTGATATGATAGCAGCAGGTCCCGTCAGCAGTCCAGCAATCTTCAGGCAAAAGCAATGTAACTAGTCAGGTTTGAGGTTAATCCAGGAAATCCAAACAATTCAGGAGCAGAGGGGAATAGGACTGATCATGGGCACATCTAAGATGCAGCTTAGAACAGCAAATGGGCTAAAATGGGGTTCCTGAGCATATGTAGAGGGTATGGCTTGAGGTCTCAAGTGAGTCTGGGCGATCAGTGCTTATGGGTCCACTCAGAGCCCAGCACAGCTTTCTTTCACATCATGGTGTGACCTTGCACCTCACAACACCCTGGGTTTTGAGGCGTACTTGCTGTGAAAAGTTCTGATTTTGGCCAATCCAGATGGTTTTGGGGAGTGCTCCTCTGATTTGTAGCTTGTCCAGTTAGTGAGGTATTGAAGCCTCTCCCAGACTGGTTTAAAGTCTGCTCCAAATTTACTTCACTTGGTGCTCTGGTTGCCCTTGCATTGTAATGCTGGAGGGGCAATGTGTTGGCAACGGACGTGGCTTGGATGATGAAGTTTCAGTTTTCACTCAAAATACGGTGAGTCTTCAGGGATCATGTAAGCCAGGAGCCAAGGGTGGCCACAACCCAGGTAAGTCTGTCCCATGGCAGCCCAGTGGGGTGGTGACAGCAACAGGGTCCTATTGACAGTCTGGCCATCATCAAGCAGAGACAAGGTCATGAGTTGGATCCAAGGCCAATCAGAAAATCTGAACAATAATTCAGGAACAGGCTGCCCAGGTCAAGCCTGATGACTCAGGTCAGAACTGAAATAGTGTCCACAGTATGGGTGTAGTGAGGGTGATGAGGAAAATTAAGGCCTTGGAGCCCAGCATAGCTTTCTTCAGTCACCTCTCTGAATCACAGATTGAATTAATAACAATGCTCAGAGACAGTAGAAAGAGAGCAAGCAGTAGTGCTCTTCTCTCAGTGTTTAACATCTTATTTGTGCCCAGGGGCTCCTGAAATCAATGCCTCAAAAGCTGGTCTTTGTTAACTCCACCACCCTTTGAACTACCAAAATCCAGTGCTTTCTAGCACCATATGGTGAATGCATTGTCCTCCCTTGTCATCACTGGATCCAAGAAGGAATATGAAACCATGGGCATCATGAAATTGATACCAGAGCAAAGCTGTAAAGACTTAGGGGGCTTAAATAGCCTTCACAGGCAAGTGAGGACCAGCCAGGAGTATCCCCATGGTTGATATGAGGATTATCACCGATGTGTCTCATGTCATGCCACATACAGAAGATACTGATCATTTTGAGGAAAATGGGATGAAATAACCCACACAACTGAGAGCCCTTTGTGTCAGACAGCTGTGACTAAATGAACATGCTGCTTGACCTTGAGATTCAGCCTTCTTGAGTTTCTTTTCACAAGTTTGAAATTCCTAGTGCTTCTGGCAGAAATCAGAAGGAGATGGGTGAGAACGTACATCCATACATCTTTGCTGTTACAGCAAGACATGGCCCACTGGGGATTGTTTCTATTGACAGTTCTGGATGCTACCTTCAGGAACAGATCTGAGGAAATACTTTATCTCAGGCCTGTTCCCTTTTCCTCCCTCGGTGTTTCATTTCCATCTCTATACTCAGGGGAGTTGTTGTTCTATGTACCCAAGAAGAAAGCTACTTTTCCTCTTCATCAAACCAACTTGCCTCCCTCTGCTCTAAGCTTTCATGGCATGGCTGGAATCCAAACAAATGATTTATCCTTGCTGAACTTATTGCCTCTTTTAAGGAACTCCATCATCTCCTTTAGCTTGTCCATGCCCAGGAGTAGCAAATTCTAGAAGCAATCTTAAATTTAAATGCACCATTCTGTTTACTGAGCAGCAAACCTTCAGGCAATAAATACTACAGCAGGAATTCACCATGAGTCTGTTAGGGCTTGACAGCCCAGCCAACCATTGCGCAAGTCTTTGTGAGTCCTGACAACATGTTGACATGTTGGGTTTTTTTTTTCTTTTTTAATCAAAGGGATTACAAATTTGTTTTTAATCTTTTGGGTTACTCTTAATGCCTTAGAAAGGATCCAAAGCTGTTTAAAAGTGCATTCACATTACAAGCAGGCAGTAAATTTCAAACTACTAGTCAAGCCCATTGTCACTCCATGTGAACAATGCCACAGAGAAGGGGCTCAGCAAAATTTTCGCATGCACTGGAGTTCTTTAATGCATTTCAGACACAGTAAATGCTCTGGATGTTCCTGATTTTAGAAGTCACTTCCCTGGTTCCTGGATAGATGATTCTCCAGTTATGCAGAACTTCTGGAGGCATCATTGCTAAGCAGCAATCCTAGTGATTGAACGATTGTGCTCTCTCCTGCTTGGTCCTACAAGTGTGACAACACCAGAAGTTCATCAGCAAGGCTCCAAGCCAAAGCTAATTTCTGTGCAATGGGGTGAACAACTGTGAGTTTATGTTTGCTCAGACCTGTGGAGCCATCACACTTACCTGGTTCTATAACACACTTGTCCCCAAGACTCTAGAGGAGGAAGTAAGACCTTTACATCTGTGCACTCTGAGTCCTTCCCAGCCTGTGAGTCTCTTTCAGTATTTCTTTAGGGTTTTATTTACCTTCAGGCTACACTGCAAAAAATGTTTGGGTTAATTTTGCACTCTCTCTGTGAATTTAACATTCACATCCTTTTCCTCCTTGAAGAACTCTCTCCAGTTGTCTGGATTTCTGCCACTTTGATGCAGTCCTGCAGAACCCTTCAGTCCATGAAATCACAGGAAAAGCACAATTCCCACTGAGACATCACTCCGTGGTGTCAAAGCAGTTGTGATTCCTGTGCTAATCTCATAAGAAATTTCACTACGCGGTATCACTTCATCACACCCAAGTGTGATGACTTCCTGAAACGTGTGCGTGCCCTCCTTGATAACTACTGCCATTTAGGGCTGCATCTCACAAGCTGCTTGAAACGCTCTGCAAGCCGCCCTGCTTCCTGTTCCTCGCCTGCCCTCCTTGCTGCAGACCCCGTGCAGGCTACAGCTAGCTCTGAGGCAGGAGGTGCTTAACTTCTGGTTTTTACATCGTGCTTCTGTCAACAGGCTTTTAACATCCTGAGGATGTGAAAAAAGTTACAAGTTGCATCTGATCCAAATCATCAGACTGGAGGAAGCCAGACATGGTCCCCAAGACAAAGGGACTCTCACATTGTTAGTGGCAGGGGGGTTCCTGCATGTTTCCTCAATCAGCCCTGCATTGCAGTGAGGAACTCTGCCAGGGTGCTGGGGCACTGAGTGCATCAATAGTCTTAATTGGTCCTGACGAGCCTCATCTGGGGCCTCTGCCCAAGGCCTGGAATGTCCATTTAAGCTCAGACCTGAGCCTTCAGCCTCGCTTTAAGATATACTGTTGATGTGTACTTGTTTCCAGTCCTATCTCTGCTCTCATCTCCTGGACCTTGGTCTACTGTTACAGCTTTGTAACCAGCCCTGTCTCTTGCTGCTCCCCCCAGCAAGAGTCCCAGAACAGATCTATACCTGAGTTATCACCGTCAACAATCTGGGACTGTCAAAGACCTTGATAGCAGTACTTGAGTTTGTCCACCTTGTTCAGATCCTGCAGGACTGTGCCCTGGTGTTAAGGTCTTCCTGTGTCACTCTTGCCTAGGCTCTGAGGCTCCTCTGGAGTGGCTGGGGGCAGGTCAGTCTGCCCCCAAAGAGCCCTAGGGACTGGATGGCTAGTGAAAGGGGGAGATTTGGTCTGACCAACAGCAGGAAACTGGGATGAGGCTGATGCTGTCAGTGAGCCTGGGTAAGGGTGGGACAATCAGGCTGTCCCTGAAAAGTCACTTGGCTTGGAAGATGACAACAGGGGTTCAGAGCACCCTCTGAGGGTGGGAAAGGGATCAAATCACCCTGAGGCTGCAATCTGGTGGGTGAAGGCTCAGACCTTCCCTGAGGAGACCTCAAAGGCTGGAGGGATGTCAAGTCACCCTGGAGGCCAGCTGAGGCAGGAAATCCAGCCTCCCCGGTGGAGCCTGTGTGGCTGGGCAAGAGTTAAATAAGGTGTCTCAGAGCAGTCACCCCCAGGATGGGGATCAAGGTACCCATGAGACCAGGGGTTCAGGATGTCCATGGGCAGTCCCTGGGTTGTTGGTTGTGGGGCTGAAATCCAGGTGCCCCAGAGGAGTAAGGAGCTGGTAGCCTGGACCCCATCCTTGTTTCCCAGTCTGTGACTGGGCTTTGAGGCTTCTCTGGGGTGCCTGACAAGCCTCCAACTCTTGACTCTCTCAGGTGAATCTGGCACAGGGAATCTTTCCTCACAGTCAAGATTTTTTCTGTAGTTACTTAACAGAGAGATGTGTGGAGATATTGACTTGGCTGACTCTAAGGCTGAATTTCTGTCTCTCACAGTGTGTTGAGCAGAATGCTGATAGAAGCAAAGGCTGTTTACAGAATATATAACAGATACTTCAAAGAGTTTTTCTAGCTTTGAGTTCTTCAGTCACAGGCTTTTGTGCATAATGCATTTCATGTTCTATAAACTTGATACAATATATTCCTTATTAGATAAAGGCAGAAGGATTACAATAACTCCAGTTTTCTCCCCGGGTAACAGCTTAAAAGTTGGTTGATGATACAACAATTTATGATTCCTGTCTAAATGTGGAATTATGTTAGAAGACAAAGGTAACTTTCTGCTGTACAGAAGAGATCGAGGAAATTCTCAGCATTGAAAGCTACAGTTCCCCAGGATCCCTTCAAAATAATGAGAGAATAAGTTGGCCAGTATTCCAGTCTCTTATAAAGCTGCTTAACTTTGTGCATGTTAATAGCTTTAGTAACTGAGACAGGAATGTATGTTGAAAGCTATGACACTACAAATGTACTTACAGACATGCAGAACTCGGGGCTCTGTTTTTATCCAAAATCATGTATCCTTTAATCAGTCCAGATATTTTATTTTTGCAATTTCATTTTTGTATATCTGCAATCTCTTTAGCAATGGTGATGTATGCCAGCCTTGCTTTGGGTTTTGAAATGTTCAATAGCAATTGTGTGTGAACTCGATCCATTAGATATCTTCCTTTTCTTACGGAAATGAGATTTTATATTCCATGTGCAGTGCCCACTTCAATAAGGCATAGGCAAAAAGACCGTTAGTAAAATCTGCCAGTCAAAATCAAATTGTACTAAAATCCCAGAACTTCATGTGCAAACGGAAAAAGATGAGCGTTCTTGAGTTGGGGTTTTTTTTTTGTTTGTTTGTTTGTTTTTCTCAGCCCCTTCCATATGCGAACAGCCCTAGCTTCACTGGGAAACGGGCTTGCATTAGGCTGTCTCTCACTGTATCAAGCTCTTTATGCACCCAGCTGGCTGCAAAGTTTCTCTGTGCTGCGGTGTCTCTGTGTAATCCCAGCCAGTTTCCCTTTGCAGCTGTGGGGGGCCTCCTTTGATGTGCCTCTGTATGTGGCTGCCGAGCCCTCAACTGGGGCCTGCAAACAGAATCTCTTCTGTAGAGGAAAAGAAAACACCCCGGTGATGCCATGTGACTGTTTGCTTTATGCATGCAGGAGGAACTGACGTCAAGTGCCTCAGGATATGGTTCCCATGCAATAACATGATGTGGTGTGTATCTCTGGGCATCTATAGTGTATCTATAACACAGACCCCGCAGTGAGGGACAATGTGGTCTGTCCCTCACTTCTGCTCTTGGTCTCTTTTACTTTCAAGACTCTCCATGCATACTGAAAAGATATGCAGTGTCTGCTTGGGACTATCAATTGTGACAAAAATATAGTGACCTCCTTTAGAGGTACTAAGCACAGGTTTCTTGCATTGTTTCCACCTGTGCAGTTGTGAATACAGCAGAGCAAATGCATAAACATGCCACAGAGGCAACCAATGCTAATTTTATTTGTGCTACTCACCTGGGAGGAAAGCATGATTTCACATATCATGAGCATGCAACAGAGATGAACCTAGTGTTCTCCTCTCTGTTATCACAGCTTTCACCTCTTTTCACTTTGAACACAAGTACTCATACAAGAAGTTAAAAAAGTGATGTCAAAAATAATCAAGCCAAGCCAAATTTTTCAATATTATGTGTACATGCACATAGGAACCTGTGTTTCACTGAGAGGACCACGTAGTGAGTCCTATGAAAATACCAAAAGCTCATGTTTAGATGAACCCAGTCGTTCAGCAGTTTTTCTTCTCCCCTGTGTCTCCCTAAGGCGTGGGAATATGCCAGTTGTTCTGGGACATCCTGGCTCTTTTTGCAGGGGGTGAATGTATGTGGAGTGTGAGAGAACTTTGAATCACAGAATCATGGAATGGTTTGGGTTGGAAGGGACCTGTGAAGGTCATCTAGTCCAGCCCCTGTGCAATGAAAAGGGGCACCTTCAACTAGATCAGGTTACTCAGAGTCCTTGAATGTTTCCAGGGATGGGGCACCTACCACCTCTCTGGGCAACCTGTTCCAGTGTACACCACCCTCATTTTAAAGATTGTCTTCCTTACGTTGCGTTTAAATCTACCCTCTTTTAGTTCAAAACCATTACCCCTTGTCCTATTGCAAAGGGCCCTGCTAAGAAGTTTGTCCCCATCTTTCTTATATGCCCCTTTTAATATCTGAAAGGCCTCAATAAGGTCTCCCTGGAGCTTTCTCTTCTTCAGGCTGAACAATCCCACCTCCCTCAGCTTCTTTTCATAGGAGAGGTTCTCCAGCTCTCTGATTGTTTTTGTGGTCCTTCTGTGAACCTGCTCCAACAGGTCCATGTCTTTCCTGTGCTGAGGACTCCGAAGCTGGACACTATACTCCTGGTGGGATCTCACTATACTGGAGTAGAGGGGTGGAACCACCGCCCTGGACCTGCTGGCCATACTTCTTTTTATGCAGACCAGGATACAGTTGGCTTTTTGGGCTGCCAGCGCACATTGCCAGCTCCTGTCCAGCTTTTCATCCATCAGTACTCCCAAGTCTTTCTCAGCAGGGCTGCTCGCAATCCCTTAATTCCCCAGTCTGTATTGATACTGGCAGTTGCCCCAACCCAGGTGCAGGACCCTGCAACTTGGCCTTGTTGAACATCATGAGGGTCACACCAGCCCACTTCTTGAGCATGTCCAGGTCCCCCTGGATGGCATCCTGTCCCTCAGGTGTGTCAACTGCACCACTCAGCTTGGTGCCATCTGCAAATTTGCTGAGGGTGCATTTGATCCCACTGTCTGTGTCATCAATGAAGATACTAAATTGTACCAGTCCCAATATGGGACCAGTTTACTGAGGACTATGAAGGTATGCACCTATACTTCAGGGCAACCCAGAGGGTGGATGAAACTTCTTGCGCTGATGTGCCTGGGTTGCTGTAAGCCTTTGTAGCTGCAGCTGCATAGGTGCAGACAGCCCTATATGTCTGTGTGCTCTTACACCGTCACCCACAGACAGACCCAAGCTCCACACTGTTATGGTTTGAGGAACCTATAGCAATTTACTGTCATTTAGACAATCACTCTATAACCAGATCACCTCTAACCACCTAGGAAGGGGAATCGGGGTAAAAACAAGGACACCCAAGGGCTGAAATATAAGCAGATTCAATAGAATATAACCAGACACTTAGCACTAAAGAACCACTATTGATCCCAATACCAGTATAAAATATACAAGGATTACACTTAGCCAGTGCTATCAGCAGGAAGCTGTGCACTCCCAAGAGCGGACAGCATATGTGGGACACTGCGAGCGCTAGGCTTTGGGAGGAAGAGAAGGGCTCAGGGGTCCAGCACCAGGGCAAGAAGTCCTCAGGACCACTGCCACCGAGGGAGAGAAACTTTCTCATGTATATTGAGTGTGACATTCATGGTATGAAATAAAGCTGTTGGCCAGCTTGGGTCAAGTGCCTGGGTCTCGCTCCTCCTCATCTATGCACCTGGTAAGCTTTGAAAACATTGAGACCTTGAGACCCACATACCATAGCTGGCTGTAAAGTAAATATTTTCCAAATTCAGACACTAGAGTCTTCTAAAAGTGCAGTTCTCCAAGGCATTAGAAGAGACCTTACTGGCAAGCAAAATTACTGAAAATGAGGCCCTGTGTTATTCAAGCCAGGACACATACACCAGCCCACACTTACAGAAACCAGCCACACAAACACACAGAGCTCCACACGCAGGAGTGATCCATGCCCATGTCAGGCTGAGAGAAGCATGCCACTCCTGGGGTTTGCATGCCTTGGGGCATGCCAGCCCAAAGCCATACATTAGAAGCCTACACCGATGCAGCTGCCAAGGACACACCTCAAGAAGCACGCATAATCATAAAATCATAGAATGGTTTAGGATGGATGGGACCCTAAGGGTCATCTAGTTCTAAGCCCCTGTCATGGGCAAAGACATCTCCCACTAGACCATGTTGCTCAAAGCCCTATCCAACATGTCTTTGAACACTTCCAAGGATGGGGCATCCACAACTTCTCTGGGCAGCCTGTTCAGGTCCCTCAACACCCTCAGAGTGAAAGTTCTCTTCCTGATGTCTAAGTCTACCCTCTTCCAGTTTGAGGCCACTACTCCCTGTCCTATCACTACATGCCATTGTGAAAAGTCCCTCTACAGCTTTCTTGTAGGCCTTCTTCACATTCCAGAAAGCTGCTGTAAGGTCTCACCACAACCTTCTCTTCTCCAGGCTAAACAACCCCAACTCTCTCAGCCTGTCTTCATAGGAGAAGTGCTCCAGTCCTCTGATTGTCTTTGTGGCTCTCCTCTGGAGCCATTCCAACAAGCCCATGTCCATATGTTGGGAGCCCCAGCGCTGGCCAGGGTGGGGTCTCACAAGAACAGAGTA
>VZTM01012518.1:69331-80817 GCA_013400555.1 Jacana jacana | reverse complement strand
TCCCAGTTTGAAAAATTTACATGCTTAAGTTTGTCCCTCCTCCACAAAGTGTTGCAGGAAATGCTTAGAGAACAGTGAGGATGGTGAGACATTAGTTGGGTGCCAATGGCTACACTGGAAAGTTATGTTTGTGCCCAAGCACCTTGCAGAATAGAGGTGGCCTTCCCCAGTGAACGAAGGAGGATGAAATGGCTTTGTCACTCCTCAGGGTTGAAAACTGTCTTTCCAACTTATGCAGGTTCCACATAAAGGAAAAGGAAGCCAGAAAAAAGAATCCTATTCTCAGTAACCCATACGGACAACAGAAGCCCTCTCATTTCATGCTGGTGTACACTAGATCTTTGAAATTACATTTCCCTTCAGCACAATCTTCTTACTAATTTCCATGTACTGTTTATGTTCAGTAACTGAAATCAAAAGATGTACTTTATATTTAATGCTCTTTGAAGTTGATATTTAAAACAACAAGAAGAATTGAGACAATATAAGCTCTGTTTTTAAATTTAACAAAATAACTTACAAAAGGACAACTTTGTTTTGACTGGAGAGTTTCTCTGCGTGATTTAATCCTTCCAGATACTTTACTTATTTTTCTTGTTTTAAGATAATGTCTTGTTCTTTTTATCTACTGGGCAAGCTCCTCTTTATGGAAGAATGTCTCATCTCCATTGCAATGGGGTTGTACTAGAATACATTTGCATCAATAATACAGTTTTTGCTGATAATTTTTGTATATCTGAAACAAACAAGACAGTACAGACCATTGTATGTGCCCTTTTTTCCCAGGTTAATTGTAATGAACCACTTACTGAAATCTTCACAGAACAGAATAGAATTTCATGTAACTTGAAATAACAAAAAAACGCAAGCTTCAAACTCAGTCACAAATTCATACTGAAAAAGCGTTCTTCTCTCTTGTGTGACTGAAAGTTACTGCATAGCAGTGACTTTCATGGGTAGTTTTCTTAATTCAAAGCAAGGAAAAGGAAAATTTCGAAAATACTTCTTCAATTAGTATGCCTTGTTTTGGGAACAGGGCAGACATTTGAGTAGTTCAGGTTCTGTCCCTGGCTCTGCTGCAGACTTGCTGGCCGTGGCATTCTGTCTCGTTGTCTGTCTTTTTTTAAAATTTTTTTTAAATGAACTTAGTTTAAAATAAAACCATCTACGAACTCTACTGCTCCCCTTTTGTACCTTCTCTGGAGCACACCAGCGTGTGGTATAACTATAGCATACTTTGTCATACACTTCCAAAATGACATCGCAATGGCAGTAAGACACTGCCTGGCCAGTCCAGCCCAGCCTGGTTCTCCAGAAGATTCAGGAGCAAGAGCCCAAGAGAGTAGCAAACTGCCACTATTGTCCTCTGAGAAGGAGATGCATTAACATTAGGTTCTTTTTTTTTTTTTGCTCTGCAGTAGTATCAAGGCTTAGAAAACCCTTGTGAAACTTGTGTCAGTAATTTATCTTAACAGCATTTTAAAGCCAAACTCATTACTGGTAAAATGTCATGCAGCCCCTTTTCCTTTGGTGGTTTTTCATTTGTAGGAACAGATATTATGGTCTTAAAACATCCTAAAATGGCAGTTTATGAATGTCTGAAAAACAGTTTCTTAGTACAGAAAAACAGGATTACTTTTCTGTCCTAATCTTTTTTTTTTCCTAATCTTTTTTTCCCTTTGCAGCAGCTCATCTCTCATTTTAAGTCTCCTTTAGAAGCCAATGTTAAATACCTTCATCAACTGAATACCGGTTCTAGATAATGTTGCTAATGACTGTTTTTATATTACGCTTATTATTCACTTGTCAAAGGCCTGAAATCGTCACGCAGGTATCAAGTGTAATGATATGTTTTCTCACTTCTTGCTTGTTATAAACTACTGTCCAGTTCTCAGAATTGAGGAACGTTGCTGTCAATGTGTGTTAGAAATACAGTGAACTTCCTACGGTCTGGACACATCTGCTTAGTGCAGATGCACTTTTTCTTTGTAAATAACAAGTTACGTTAGCACAGAAAGCAATAAAACAAAACAAAAACTTTCTAAAGTATTCAGAGGACATATATGCCTGAGTCTTTATGACTTTTATGAAAATGAGATTTAAAATAGATTTGAGGAAAGGATTTCAATTCTAGCCTAGTATCATTTGCCTTGGTTTAAAGGATTCATCAAACCCCACGACAACAGTTGGTTATTTCTGCTGTATTTGTTTAGACACATGTTTGGGAACAAACCAGAACATTTTGTGAGGTTTTAAGGGTTAGGAAAGAGAAAATCTAAATTTTGCTGACCCTGACCATTCAAAGTTTGATTAATCTATTTAGTAAAAAGCAGTTTATATTTCTAATTAATTCCACTGTTCAGATCCTTGGCAGAAATCTGTTGGACTAGACAAAGGCATTCCTTGTAGACATGTTCTTAATTTTACTTTCTTTCAAGGTGTGTTAACTCCTATTTCCATGTCCTTTCTTTTTAAACAATAAATGGCAGAATAATCTGGAAAATGAGTATTACTACTAGCCTGCAGTAGCCTCTAGTGGCCTGAGGGAACTGGTTGTATACAAAATACAAATGCTGCTAGCACCCATGGCTTTTCTTTCTTTAGCTACACATAGGTTAAATATATATTTATATCTGCTGTATATGAGGTAGCACTTGGTCTGGGGCCAATGTAATGCAAGAAAATAGTTTCATGTACATTTTCAGCAGATTAGGAAAAAAAGTCTGAATTTGATTTTCTGTATCAGAGGCATATTAATTGGGACTAAGTACTGAGGCGAGAAGTCTCCTTTCTGTAAGTATTCCCATCTTTGCACCACGGCTGACACAGAACTCCTGTTTCTGACCTGTCACATTAATAGCTCTCGAACAGATAACTAGTTAATAATTAGTAAACATACGCCTTCTAAATAAAGATTAAACTGCTCCCCTCACAGCTCATCCTATCCCATTCCATTGGAAAAGCCTGAAGAAACAGAGTTTTACATGCCTATCTACAAGGCCTATCCTGAAGATGTACCAGCACAACAGAATGGACGTTAACTCTGTGTGATAGTCAATGCTTTGTCACGACTTTCAGGTCAACCTGTTTATACCTAGCTAGAGGCTAAAAGATACCCCAAACTAATTACTGATGGAAAGAAATACAGATTACACTAAGAAAATGCTGTCTAAAACAATACAAATCAGACTGAGAGGAAACCAATGAGCTCTGTGGAAAAAAACCTGGGAGTCCTGGTGTGCAACAGGATGATCATGAGCCAGCAATGTGTCCTTGTGGCCAAGAAGACCAATGGCATCCTGAGATGCATCAAAAATAGTGTGGCCAGTAGGTCAAGGGTTATGCCCACCACACTACTCTGCCCTGGTGAAGCCCCATCTGGAGTACTGTGTCCAGTGCTGGGCTCTCCAGTTTAAGGACAGGGAACTACTGGAGAGAGTACAGCAGAAGGTAACAATGATGATTGGGATGCCTAGAACATCTCTCTTACGAGGAAAGGCTGAGGGACTTGGGTCTTTTTAGTATGGAGAAGGGAAGACGGGTGGGTATCAAGAGGAAGTAGTCAGTCTTTTTTCAGTGGTGCCCAGTGACCGGACAAGAGGTAATGGGCACAGACTTGTACATAAGAAGTTCCATCTAAACCTGAGGAGGAGCTTCTTTATGTTGAGGGTGGCAGGGCCCTGGAACAGGCTGCCCAGAGAGGTGGTGGAGTCTCTGTCTCTAGAGACGTTCAAAACCCACCTGGAGACATTTTATTAACATGATAAAGTTCAACCTGCTCTAGGGAGGACCTGCTCTGACGGGGGGCTTGGACTAGATAATTTCCAGAGGTCCCTTCCAACCATGTATTATTCTGTGATTCTGTGACCTGGTCTTAATTGTAGTTTAGAATTCAGTATTGGACTAGTACCAATGAGTCTTATGAACTCTGAAGAGTGGCTTACGGGCATGGCTGCTCACAGAGTTAGAAACCCTGAAACAAATAATTTTAACTGAGTCAACCAAATGTAAATTGAGTATTTTTTCTGCTGAAATCAAGCTACTGTCTTATTTTCAAGCTACAGAATCAGAGCCAAATAGAAAGCTTCCACTCTTGAACTTACATTGTGGTGGGTAACTCTTTCCTTCATTTTTCCCTTGGTAGAGATTATCCACGTTGCAGGTATTAAAAGAACACTCTGATTAGTAGAAATAAAATAGTTGACAGTTTCATTTTTTTAGAAAGGTTAAACCCAGAATACAGGACCCATTTTATTGAGTATTTGTATGAGATCATTTCAAGAATACTTAAATCTTTGTCTGACATCTTCCTTGTGCAGAGGTAATAGGATCATTCAGATATACATGCATGCAACACATTTTCACACTAATCAAAGGATAAAAGCCTCGTCTATCTCCTAGGTAATAAAAAACACCACACAAAAATAGTAAAAAGAAGAAAGATACGAAGCCTAACCAAGTGTTGGCCGACTGTCAACATAGTAATCTGAGAATTCCTGATGACTGAGAACAATACTCAAGAAGCCAGAAGGTGCTGGTACAATGCTCTTAACTAGTGGCCTTCTGTCAATAGAGACAGACACACTGGTCAAAGGTTAGGAAATACTCTTTCTCAATAAAATTATTAGCTTGTTCCAAGGTGATTTCATCTTGGATTTCTGGAAATTCCATTTTCCTCCATATAGCTTGTTGAATTGAAAAGCAAAGCTTCTCCTCCTTATCCTTAATTCCTATGATTTATGAGTATCACTCTCTCTGCCTTATTGCATTTCCATTCAATCCCTTCAAACAAATCAAGTGTGAAACCCAGGACTACAACTCATTCCACTAAGGTCTAAGATCATAGTTAATTATTTTTATTAACTTGATAAAGTCAAGCTTTAATACCTTTTTTTTCCTTTAA
This sequence comes from Jacana jacana, assembly GCA_013400555.1. Lineage (NCBI taxonomy): Eukaryota > Metazoa > Chordata > Aves > Charadriiformes > Jacanidae > Jacana > Jacana jacana. The sequence continues at coordinate 75,914 of VZTM01012518.1, read as the reverse complement.
GTCGAGCCTTTCTTTGTAGAGTCACAAGAAAAAGCGAGAGATTACTGTGGTTAGTTACAATACCCTCGTTAAGACTTGAGCTCTAGAGAAGCTTCTGTCCCTCTATTGACTCTCTAGGGACCTAGAAAGCCATTTCTCCCTTTACCGCCCAAGTTAGGAGCCTAAAGTGCTCCCTGCCTGTCACAGTTTTGCAGAAATGCAACTGCAAATTGTATTAAAATAATTAAGAAGACCTGGCAACAGCCAGTAGGTGTCCACTAGTAAATTAAAATAAAGTATTAGGATTATGTAACCCATCTGTCATCCTTTGTCTTGCAAACAACAACATTAAATAATGTATATTCTGGAATTAATGCATACATCAAAGTTTTTTGCATTTCATAAGCATTCATCTTGGTAGCAAAAAGTTGCTACTAATGGGGAAAAAAAAATAGAAATATATATATGGATATATAAAACACTTGTTCTTCTTATTCCCCAGGTCTTTATGTTATAATATTAAAAGAAAAACAAATCTCAAAGGAAGAAGGAAAGAGAAATTATGCCAGGGTGCACTTGTTTGATTATTTTCAACCAATATAGATTCACACAGATACCAAATGGGATACCCCTACTGTCACTGCACGAGCAACATCTTTTCTTTTATCAGCACTCATCTTACAGAGTTTTGTGGGCAGTCAGATCAGGTATTGATCCTGATGAAATCTATTTCATTTGTTGGATTAATTTTCATTCTTTCTTTTGGATCCCCAGGCAATCATAAAAATGCAACTGTTTCCAGAAGAAAAGTAGCAGGAATTCTTGTAGTTGAAGGACAAGAAGGGACTGTCCCTTTTGGTAGGAGCATGAACTTGGGTCGATTTTAATTGAGAATGAAAATACTCCCTTGGTTTAGAAAAGTATAAATAGGATTTAGTCATCTGATGAGAATCCATCAATGTCCATGTTTACATGAGGAAACATACCAGCATAGCTACTGCAGAATAATCTGTTCTGGAAGAGTTAATTATGTGGCCTTCCTATGCCAAAGTAGAAATCACTGTCTTCTTGGAAGAGTTGCTCCAGAATGTTGTAAGTTTTTAATATAGCATCTCCATGGAAAATTATTCCAGAATAATTGTTTTAGCCATGTTCCTCAGAAGACAAGAGATAAAAATATTGTTTGGTTAATAAGGATCACTAAGAACATACTCAGCATTGATTTCCTTCTTGGATGGTTTGCAGGAATCAGGCTGTTTACATAGTGCAGATACAGGCATTTTCTTAACACCTGATAGCTCGCCTTTGCACTTTTGTGTTCTGCTGAATTGTAGATGCTCAGTCTAATTGAGAGGGGAATCAAATGTAGTCTGATACTTAACAATCCCAGGGACGGGTCTAGTGATTTAGTATTACATATAAAACCATTAATGCAGCTCCACACCTCAGTAGAGCTGTAGTTCCCAATTCATAATCCTTCTTAAGACTGGAATAGACTAACCCAAACGTGTGCACACCTCAGCGCTCAGATTTTCGCGTTACTCATTAGCATTATGCGAAGGAAAGGGCAAAAGAGTCTGGAGAGTATAAAACACACACTTCACGGCTGGAATGCTGCCCAGCACTTCAATTGAATTCAGACAAGCCATTTTGAGTTAAAAATAGTTCAGCTTGTTTTCTTTCTTCTTTCTTTTTGTATATTTCTTGGATCTTCTTAGAATCAAAACTAAAAGCAATGGAGATGCTAGGATGGGTCATTGTCTGATGGCATACAAGAATCTGTAGAAATTACACACAACTTTTTTTGACTCAAGAAAGCCTAGAAAGTGTGGTCCCTTGTTTCCCTTGGAGTTGGGTATAACTCAAACTTACTTGAGTTACTTGCTAGATAACGTGTCTGGTTTAACTAGGAGGAAATTTTTATGTTCAGAAAAGGTAAAAAATACAGTATTTCCATCTCCTTAGATTTTCTAGCAAGTCTTGAGGCAACTGCTGTTTTTTCAGAAGTAACTTAGATTTAGTTTGAAAACATACAAAACAAGGTTCTAACTCCAACACTTGGAAGATGCAGTTGGGAAGCTGGGGAAATGTGACTACACATTGATATAAAATAACAGGTTTTTAAGATAATTTAAAGAAACAGTGAAGAAAAAAAACACTGTTTTGAGTCATGGCTCACATTTTTGTTATTTTTAATATTTCAGATTGGCACAAGTAGGAAGAGAAATCCTACTTTCTAAAGGAAGAGGATGGGATTAAATATGTCCCAGGTGTCCTCAGTCCCACATGGTTGACGACTTTAACTCTCTGATATTCACAAGGAGTGACAGGATCCTGTTGCAAAAGCATGATTGTGTTCCATAGCACTGGGAAACTGGAGCACTGGATTTTATTTCGATTCCCAGTTTTCAAAAATCAAGCCAGGCATTTTCCACAGTGGTGTACACTCTGCAGGTGAAGACGACGGTCTCTCAGGAAAACTTAGTTTTTTATTTTTGCGTGTCTCAGTTTCATATACATAAAAGAGAGATAATGACAATCCTTGCCATTTCTGGACTAGTACTGCCTGTCAATTTTTAATGCATAATGTAAGTTGTGTGGATGCTTTACAATCAAACATGACAGTGACTCATTAATCGGGAATGTGAATTTATTTCACAGAACCAAAGTATCATGAAACTCTTCTGTGACAAGTAATGTGTATGATTGTTTTAATGGCAGAAGGAATTGTGACAGTGACCGAACTGTGTAACTCAAGTTGACTTGCATAACTCATGTCACAGAACCTTAACTTCAGGTAGCTATGTCATAAGGTCCATAACTTCCATTTTTATTTTATATGTTTTATAATTATGGAAGATGAATGTTCTGCGAAATGACAGCAAGTCAGCAGTGAAACCAGGAGTTCCGTTTATTGTGTATGAAAAGTTAATAAATGATTAGTGGGTGTCTTAATAAATTATAGGCTGTTTATAGAAGGGTCAAATGTGACTTATAACCATCTTTATTGCTTACTACTGATGTATATGGAACCATCTGCAACCATCTGTAATCACCACAAAATCTATGAAGGCTTGGAATACGTGTTAAAGAATCTTATTAACCATATATTAACCCTCTATAAACCATTTCAAATGGATTCTTGTTGTGAAGTGTGACTAACTCCAGCTCCAGGTTCTGATTTTAAGCTCTGCCATGTGGACTGTCTTATGTTGACAGTATTTCGTTAAGACCAATATGCTACCCTAGGTACAGAGCTGTGTCTGTTTCTTTGTGATTGTGTGCCTCAACGTCGTTACTTGTGTACTGCCTGTCTTCCTCTCTTCCAGCTATATGGGAAGTGATGCTTCAACAAATAATGGACAGCATTCACAGCAGGAAGCTTCATGATTTTATTACAAGCCCTTGGTTACATCTGTAAAATGTCACGAGCAGTGGTTAACCACCAGCTCCACCATCATTCCTTCAAAACAACTGAAATGCACTAAAGTGAACTATTCAACCCGTTGCCCACATTTTGTTACTGACAGCTCATTATCTAGAGACATATGCTGCTCAGATATTTTGTGTTAAATGCCTACTATCTCTCCATTTCTGCTTTCTTTAGAATTTCCTCCTTGCTGGCGTGTTCGTAGCTTGGCAAGTGCAGTGGTACTCAGGGCAGACCTTAAAATGAGCCAAGTGCTTTGGGGTGAGAGGTGTGTATGTGAGCAGAGGGAGCAGGGGAGCAGTGAGAAACCCCTGGACCAGCACATTGTGTGCTGAATTCATCCTGGGAGGAGAAGCTCGTGACTGAACTATGAGCTCAAAGACAGGGTTAAGCAACTGTTCGGTAACTCCTTAACAGAGACAGTGGATTTTCAAGCTGTTTGTTTCAGTTTGAAATGGACACAGAGAAATATTCAAACATTTAAGGTATGCAGAACTCCTCGGGACTTGGCACTGTTACTGATGGGTTTGCACTGGTGGTTAGTAGCAACTGTGGACAATTTAGGGGTTACTGTGTCACTCCAGTGATCACTCCCAGGCAGACCAGTTTCAAAGCGACTGTGCCTGCAAGCACGGCCTCGTGGGACCACTGCTGTAATTACACAAAGCTTATCTTATGGAGCGGTGTGTGTTAGCAGTTTTCACTTCAGAGTTATCTGAGGGAGTCATTCTTTGTGGGAACTGCATTTCATCAGCGCTGGTGATCAGCCCTGACTTCTCTGAGACGCGCTGCTCTACGTGTCAGTAACCGCATTCTCTGGCCTCCTTTCGTGCTGGGGCAGGCACTATGAATTAGGCAACAGTGGTTTTCTCAGTGTGATACTTATTTAATCCCACTGATTGTTCTTTTACTTCACTACCTATAGACTGAGGATATGATTTCAGTTATTTTAAGTTCTGTCGTTCATGATAGATTTCAGTAGCAGCTGGAGGAGGGAAAATGAAGTTATTTTAAAATCTCTAGTATAGTTTGGGTTATCCTGACTGAAACAGCTTCTATGTGTGTTTACATACGTGAACTGAGATGATATGTTGATCAATTCCTGCTATACAGATACCAACATTATTAAAATTGTGGTCATGAGTGACAGCAGCTAATGTGCTTTTGATTGTCAGCTGTTGGAAGAAAGTGGTTGATAATCAAATGGATAGGGAAATGTTATACTTAACTCCTTGTGTTTTCTTCTCAGTTGAGATTTGCGGTATGCAAGAGTAAAGAATTTTACAAGACAATTTGTTCTATGCACAGGACTCTTTCACTGAAGCGTTGGGACCCCAGGGGCAGGTGGTTGATGTTTGAGAGGTTGCACAATTATAACTTTCTTTTACCAGCAGGGAAATAAGTATCAACGTGCTTTTTTTCCCCCTGTTGCCTGTAGAACTGATGTAAAGTGGTGGAATCTACCAGCTGTGTTGATATCTTTGAGGCTTTTCTTACTACGCTACTGTCATAACTTATTTTTAATTTCTGCTTCTACTACACAAATGTCAAAGCCAGTGTTGAATGACTGTTCTGCATTAATACTAGCAGCTTACAGCTTCACTGTTATTACATTACTATAATACCATCACTAAGACCACTTGAGCTTAAAATTACTAATTATACTAGTAAAATATAGGTCTGCTGTTACTTATGGCTGGGTGCAAATTTGAAAAGATTGCACGAATTTGAGAGGATCCTGCAAATTTAGAACTAAAAGTGCTTCAAGGCAGAATGATAACTAACTAGACTTGTGTCTCGGTAGCTTTAAAAATTTTCCATATTTGAAGCTTTTGATTTTAAACTGGAGAATTCTTTCATCACTGTGCAAAACATCTATCTAAGTCACTTCAAAACAGTGAAGTCCTACCATAAAAGAGTGCGCCTGCTTTTCTGACCCGCTGAGCACCTTCCCCTCTCACTATCTTTTAGGAACCAAGTAGAGACAGGATTCACAGAACCTGAGTGGGACTTGAATGACAACATTGGTCTGTGCAGTCTCTCTGCACAGGTGTGAATTTTAACCAAAATGCTGAGATTTTGCTCAAATTGCTTTCCAGTTAGGACAGACGGTCATCCAGAATCTGCTTCAAGAGGAGGAAAATTGTATGCACAGCTAGTACAGTGAGATAATTTTATTTTTAAAATGATAGTCACAGCTTACATATTTGAGATAACAGATGCAGCTCTGCCCTGCAGCAAAGCCTTATTCTGCGTATCACATGATTGTTACATTAGGAATATATCCTGCTTAAAAATAGAAATGCCTGCTCCACCAGTTTTGGTAGTAGAGAAGTAAAAGACATTATTAATAGGAATGTTTATCATACAATTTTCAATCGATTAAGTTTCGCTAATCAAATCCACATGACTAGAACCCACATACCACACCTCCTTAAGCAGTGAGTATTAGCATATCTGAAGAGCCAAAGCTCCTGATGAGTATTTGCACTGTGTTTGCTCAGGAATGTAGTGGAAACTGGGTGAAAGAGCAAGGAAGAGGGAGACTGCTCGGAAGGATGGCTGTGTTTTGGCAGATGCTAATGTGCAGTTGTCTTTAAAATTCCCATAGAACTTCAGGGAAATGAAAGGTGCGAGTCTCACTACCCTGGCAGGGTGAATCGTATCCTACCTATTTATATTTCTCTTGAAATGGGTCTCAGGCGGGAATGTATGCTTAGTGATACCATTTTTGAGAAAACAGGGCTGACACTAGGAAGTGTCTGAAATTTTCATAAAATAAGTAATTTTCATTCTGAATAGTCTTTGTACAGATATTTATCTACTGCAGAGGCAAATTTAGTGTGGGATGAAGCTGCACTGAAACAAAAATTACAGTGTGGTGTGAGACATACATGGCACTCTGCTGTTTTCAAAGCTGCATCTCTGCCACTGGTTGCACTACCGATTGCACCACGAGTTGTGGCATCATTTCAGAACTGTGTCTGCTATAATAGTACTGACATGCTTTTACATCTCGGAAGCAACATAGAGGTGTGATTTTTCTTGCTCTGGTCCTTCTTGACTCTCAAAATCAAATAAAATCTCTCTTCCCTTCTAGATCTTTTCATTCCCTCACCCCCTCACCCCTTTTTCATTCCCTCACTGCTAGTACCTGAAAGTCAATGGAAAGCC
>VZTM01012518.1:43000-66268 GCA_013400555.1 Jacana jacana | reverse complement strand
ATTAAAGGCAGATGGAGTTCCCCCTTACTCAGAATAAAGAGTTCTGTTTTCTGTTTTATTTTCCCTTTTTAAGAGAGGCTTTGTTGCATAAAGAAATCTTCAGTAGAACATGGTTTAACAGTCCACTCTCCGACAAAGAGTGAGCTTTACCTAGGCACCTTGAAAGGCAGACTTAGAAGGATGATGAATACTTAGATGGACCCAAAGATTAACTGAATACAGTTCTCAGTCTCAATTGCAGAAGGCTGTAGTGGGAAGAAATGATGTGGTTTTCCAAAAATATTGTTTGGGAGTAGAAGACCCATGGGGATTTTCCCTTGGATGACAGGCTGTTAAAGACTACTTAGAAAGTGCAAAATTTTCATTGCTTTCCAAAATACATGCTTCACTACATCTCTGATTTTCTTTCACTCTCTGCAGATCTGTGACAATGTGTCTCGCAGTTCAGTGGTGAATCGAGGGGAAACAAAGAGCTCATTAGAAGGGTTGCAACAGTTCTTTGGTGTAGGCATAAAATCTTATTTTAATATATGTTCATTTAAAGTCAATCTACGTAAACAGTGGGACTATTATTATTACTAATTTTTTAAAAAAACATAACAATGGTTTCCAACTTCCTCTCTCCATAATGAGGGCGAGCACTGCCAAGTGGCTCTCTGATCTTTGAGAAGATAACTGGAAATTAGAAAAAGGCCTGAAGAATGTTATCTCATAGGGATCTTTCTCAGGCAGAGCAAGTAAGCTTCAGACAGAATACTTCTTAATACAATAATTGAGGTTTTCCATTGCGTGTCAAATAAGGATGATAAAAACTTTTTTGTTTCAAAAATTATTTTGATTGGGAATTATTTTAGATTGGAAAATATATAAGAAAATTTTCCAGAAAAAAAAAAAGGAAGTCTTATTTCACAAAAATCTATCCATTCTTTAAAAAAAACACCAACCCAATTTTGTTATTTCTGCCTTGATTAGCTTATTTTGCTGTTCCCCTCTCTGGGTTGGACTCTGAAATGCATCACCCATGAATGCCTAAGTCAGCTCCAGAGTGAGGATGCTAGATCCTCCCCTAGATCCTCCCCTAGAGGAGGCTACAAGAGGAACCTGTGCAGCATCACAGCAACTTCTATCACAGAAGCAAGACTTTTCTTTTCTTTTTTTGCAATGCCTTATTTTGAAGATTCTTAAATTTGCTTTGATTTAGTGCTTGAGTTTAATTTTCTGATGTATAGAATTTTTAAAAAGTGCTCAGAACTTTCTAGCTGCTTTCCAAATAATTGGGAAATAATGTCCACTGCATTTTCTTGAATGAGAGCAAGACTGTTGGGTCATCTCAGGCTTTGTCTAAAGCGATGGTGGTATCTTATGCTGATCAGCATATTCCAATATACTCACACCATCTAGCATGAAGCAGTCAGTGAATATTTTATCATACGCAGTCAGTGGCCTTAGGCCTTTAAAACATTTTTAGAACATATTTGCCAATAGATGTCAACCACATTCCTTTTCTCAGCTTTTAAGCAATGCCATACATGGCCATGTAATAGAAGGTGGGTAGGGACTGAGCTCGTCTCAGAGTCTGATCCCAGATGTTTTCATATGCTGCGTATTAGCTATAACTTTCTTCACAGTTTATAGTTGCCTTATTACATTTCACTGCAATCTATTTAAAAAATACAGGCGTTTCTTATTTCTCAAGAACTCTTAAGTGACACGCTGAAAAGTGAATGGTAGGATTGATGTCTGTCAATTATTTTATACTATGCAAATATACTATATTTGCAAAAAACTACATATGAGATCATATAAAGTAAGCCTGTACCTAACCTTGATGGATAAAAACAGCACCCTTGCAAGCGCATCCCAGAATGATCAGTTGCCTTTGGCACTACTCTTGTTTTAATGGTAGTGGGTTTTTTCACGCCTGAGAACTCCAGGTGTTGCTGGGTGTCAATACTAAAGTCTTCGTGAAGGAACTGCTGCAACTTCAAATTGCAACTCCTTGGCTCCTACCTTGCTGGAAAATTGTTTCCTTCCTCTATTCATATTAACTCTGACCTCAAGTTTAAATTCTTGGTTACAAAAGTCCACTGAACAACGTCACCCCTTAACACCTGATCACCAGTGCCGTGGTTAGTGAGTGTTCTTGGTTCCTACAGATCTCCACGGGAGTTACTAAAAATAGCCAACTGTTTAGGAACTAAACAAGCAGAAGTCAGACCCCCAGTCTCCATCCAGTTCTGTTGGAAGGTAACATTTCTCTCATTCCAGAGAGATCACTTCCCATTTCACAGAACTGCAGTTATGGCATGACAGCAGAGAAATATTTTTCTGGGCACAAGTGGAAGAGGCTTTAATTCTGCTGTTTTCTGCTTCTTGTATATTCATTTGCAGGCACCAAGGCTCCTCTTCAGGGTGGTCATTTAAATCTGTTTGTCTCTAGGGAAAGATGTAAACTTAGCAAAACTCAAAGATTTCTGCTGGACAGGACTAAATGGTTTTTATCAAAGCCCTGGTTGTTCAGTCTCACCCTCACGCCTAGTGACACTACTCCTGTACAGAAATTAGTCACAAAAATAATCAGTTTTTAGGATTAAGAGCTACATACATTTCAGTGCCTCTCAATAGGACTGTTCACCCACTGGAAAAAAAAAATTGGAAAAAGGTGTCATAGAAGATAATGAGAGGGAGAAGAGTGTTTTTCCATTCATTTGCCTGGTTTACTACTAAAGGCTATATTTAAAGCTATCAGTGTGCTTCAGTTAGATATGAGCATTGTTTAACGCTTTTCTTTCTTTTTTTCCCCCTAAGCCTATGTGCGTGCACTGAGCACATTTTAACTGCATGCATAGGAGTGGTTTTAAGCAGTTTCTAAACGTAATGAAATAATTTATTTGAGCCATTAGAGCAAAATCTGATAACAACTTAGATGTGTGGGTGAGGCTCAATATTGACTAGAAAAATTATTTTAGATTTGTAAAAAGGAAAACAAAAAGTGGCAGGCTTACGTCTAGGTTACAGTAGTATGCCCGAAGGCTGGACTGTTGATGGGGAGCACAGGCATGTGAGCTGGTGGGGGGATGTTCCTTTGGTTTCAATGAAGATATCGGTGGTTTTACCAAGCTCAGGTTTTCCAGGACAGCTTAAAGGGTGACAGCCCAGACCCAAGGGCCTCTTCAGTCAGCATCACCTAGGTTTATAATGTTTATGCAGCCCCCTTGTACACCTTCACAGCACAGCAGACCCTGGCCTTAGATTTATAGCAGGTGACAATGTGGTCTGGGCCTCCTAACTACTTACTAACTAATCATTTAGTAATTGCATATTATATTATATTATAAGAAAAATCTAGGGAAGAGAAATGTCCGTGTTTTCAAGTAAGGAATTCCGCTGACACTATGGGTTCTGAAAGCACAATGTGCTCCGTGAAAGTACTTGAACCTTGAAATAGAAATACAGACCTCTTAATTAATCTCTCTGTTATTCTATAAAGTGCAAAGAAAACTAATACAGAGAAATTTCCTGTTAATTACAAATGGAATCTGTGTGTGTTTGAGTTTGTGATGGGGAGGAGAATGTTGGACCAAGGCAACACAATATTACACTTCCTACATAATTATGTAGGAGGGGTAGGTTTATTAGGCTGCAGTAAGCCATTATTTATGCGGGTGGAATCTTTATTAGAAAACTACATTTTAACATTGCTCTTGTTCAAGTTGTAGTAGAATATCTCATCTGAATCTGTTCCTGTGAATATATATGTAGGTTTGAATTATTTTTCTTAAGGAAAAATTGGCCATACGAATAAAAAAGGTGGCATGCATTTTCTTTAATCTTCACTATTACAGATTTAGTTGTGCTGGATCATTTTTCATTTGCTCAAAACATTAAAACTGCTTTCTTTTAAGGTGCTACTGTTAAACCTAGGAAACATAATTAAAGGCATCTCCTTTGTTTTGTTGGTCAACATACGGAGGCATTGTTCATTTACTTTTCATGTTGCCTAGCTGAGTCCTGCAGCACAAAAGGATTTTTCTTGCTGTTTCCAAGCCACCTCTCATCTTCTCCAAGGTAAAAGTGGCAGGTCAGTGAAAGAGGTCTACTGGCTATCTCCGGTTTGTGAGTCATCATTTAGTCCTAATGATCATACCGACACTGACTGGGGGTCTCCACCAGGGATTGTTCCCTGAGCTCCAGCCCCCTTGCAAGTTCACACTTTGAACATTTAGGATAACTACCTATCCAAAATGAATCCCATCTACATATGACATGAGTAGACAAACCTTTCAATGGCTAAGTTCTTTGAGCTCCCTCAGCAAGGCTGTTCTAGTATTCACCTCTACTTCACTCAACTGCCTAATACACAATTTGTGACATCTAAAAGTCCCTGCCCACTTCTACCCTTCATTTTTCTACACGGATTTACCCTCCAGGAAGGGGCACTCAAACAGATGTTTTTCAGGAACATACGGGTGCCCTGTGTCACTGTCACAATCTATTCTCTCCCTGTGTGATGACTTCCATGACCCCATTGCAGTCAACCCGGACCTTCTTGGCAGTTTCTGAAAAGATGTGATTTACTGAAAAGATGTGACAATATAGTCATCAATTACCATGACAAAGGATGCATCAAGTGAAAATGTTTTGCCCTGTGCCAAGAGTCTGAATAACAGATGATGCTGCAGTTTGGACCCAAACACAGAGGTCCCTTACCATACCCACTTTTCTATAACCAATATTGTGATTCAAAACCAAGTCCCATTTATAATCTTTCCCTTTTTGAGAGCAGAATAACCCAGAAAATTCACTGGCATCCTGCATTGCTCCTTGTTTGGTACTGAGCTTTTTCCAAGAAGATTGAAGAGGTTTTCCACTAGGAAGATAGTACTCAGAGAAGATACAGCAAATGAGCCATAATCAAGACTTCTGATTACAGCAGCCAGCTGTCACTCAGACAAGGAAGCATTGGCACATCTTCTACAGGGGATGACACGCTTCCACCTGAAGGAGTCCTGGCTATTAAATGCACCAGAGACTGGTTGATCAAGTGCCCTGGTGGCCAAATACATAGTGCTAAATAGCAGCTGTTACTGGAGTGAGGTCTGTGGTCATCCTTGGGAGACACACACACTACAGAGGCTACATGAACTGGGCATGGGCCAGGCTGTTAAAAGCTTTCTTTGGGCTGGTGGCCATTCTTTGTTTGGAGAAGGACATCAGCCACATCAGTATGCCAGACATTTCAGTATTCTCTTCCCTGAAAATATCAGGGTCAAAATATAAGATACCAGTCCTCCTCTTTTGGGATCAGGTACCATCGTAAACTCGTAAGAATCTACAGTGGTTGCTCATTCCTGAAGCAGGAATGCATCCAAATCTAAGTAAGAGTCACTATTTATAGGCTTATTGTCAATTTTACTCTATAACTTTGATACAAAACTGCTTTCCATTTAAGATCCTGAACCAAGTTAGTCCATGAATGAAAGTGGTTTCATAAAAGCTCTCCAAAATATCTTCTCAGGAGTGATGTACCTTGTTGAAGAGAAGTAGCTACACCACCTCCCACCTCAAAACTGTCTCCCATCCCCATCCCTTGGACAAGAAGCTGACAGTGCATATTCTTCCTGTGCCATATAGCCACTGAGAAGACACTGTGTGATTTGGAGTGGCAGGACATTTTGTGAAGACCTAGTTGTAAGGGCCAAGCCACAAAGCCCTGTGGGGGACACACTGGTGGATTCAGGCAACCACCACCGGGGACACTCTGGGACGTGGTTCATCCAACCCCTGGAGCGCTGTTTAAAGGCCCTGAGTTGCATTTCCTGGATTTCTAGCTAGAAAGCATGCAAGGATCCTGAAGATCATTCTACAGTCTAGGTACAGTTAGGGCATTTGGTCTTGAGGGTACCGTTACAGATGCTATGAAGGGGCAGTTGGGACACAGCCAGAGAGCCTTGGTTCCTGTTTCAGCTACAGGGTTAAAGTTGAGCAGTGTCAATTCTCTCAAGTGATTAGCTAAAGACCACAAAGGAAGACCATGGGATGCAGCTGTGACCTGGATAGTTGGAAGCTGTAGGAGCTATACAACTTCTTCAATACTATATACCCCAGACTGGACAGTATTAATGGAGGGGAAGGGTTTTCTCATCCAGAAAATCTGCACCTGCCCTTCTTCCCCATTCTCTCAGCAGTGCTTTGTTCCAAAATGTTTTGCAAAATTTTGCAGTATGTCTGATATCTTGTCTTATCAGAATGTCTCTCAATCACAAATTCTCCGATCTGTGTACATTCCTCAGGATGACAATATAAAACAATCAAAGATGGGGGAAATGGGTAAATGTAACGTGCCTTGTGAATGAAATATTGGCAGAATGGGATGTGTTGAATCTTGCTTTTCTTGTGCCCCACAGGGGAGAAACTGAATTAATTCATCATTTTGCTTAAGCATGGAAGAGGGCACCATTAAAGAAAGCTTAGAGGAAAGAGAATTAGAACGATAGGGCACAATCATTTTAATCACTTGGGCTCAGCTTCATAAAAAGAGGTGAAATTTCTCTTCATTGGTCTTCCGAGTGCATGGATTTCATGCATGATTCCTCATCGACTTGCCTGCAGTACATAATTAAAAACTTTGTGGATTTTTTTTTTTATATGCCCTATATAACTCAGCGAATGGAAAGATTTGTACTGCTTTGGTATTTTTCTTCCATCGTGTGTTCAGTGTTACCCTCTAAGAAAGTAACAATTATTTAAATAAACAAACACACACCAGAGTAAGACAGCAATGCCCTGGGCAGCAATGCCCGCTGCTCCTGACCTGGCAAACAGATCTGCTACGGTCAGAAAACACATTCTTAGGAAAAGGGGTGAGAAGTGGAAGGGATAAAAAAGCAACACCCAGAGTTCTATTGGGGAAAAAAAAAAAAAGGAGTGTGTTGTTTATAACAAATGAACAGCAGTGGAAGGAGCAGAGACAGATTTCTTTAAACAGGCAATCTCTGAGCCCCATCAGAGGCGGCAGACCTTGTCCCAGCAGTAGAGCTCAGCTATTTCTAGTCCTCTGGCCTTCTCCTGAAACAAATTGAAAGTTACTGCTTTGTGACATTGCCTCACCAGCCGCTAAATGGGGATGTAGAAATAAAAGGATTATTTATGCAGATGACATAGTTACACGGAAGCTGGCACTGTGAATGCTCCTCATATAGGATATAGTGTCAGGATAGATGCATGAGCACCACATCCTGAACCTGGGTTAGTGCTGGCCTCTGTCTTTTGTTATTTACCATCATGACTCTTCCTCGGGTACTACACTGTCCTGAGCATGTCTATGCAAGGAGGTTCTCAATAAGAGGGCTAGACTCTATGCAGTAACCACAACTGGAAAAAAAAAAGAAAATACTATCTTGATGTCCCTCCACAATGAGAGGGGAACATCAAGCCCTCAAACTCATTATCACCCTTCACTATCTTTCCTACAAGTCAAAAATGAGCCAGTAACTGCTATATGTTTAAATCATACCTGCGTGACAGTGTGAATTATGAAAAGCAAGTAGATAAGTTTATATGAAATCTAAGCACTATTATGTTAAAATCATCACTCTGGGATTTGGAAGCCCAGTGAGAAGAGGGCCTGCTTAATCTTCGACCAAAAATCTGTTCAGGGCTTAGTGAAGCACCCAGCAATCATTAGGTGACTCCTTTTGCAAGAGTTAACACCTAAGGGGTATAGGCAGAGTCAAACCAGGTCAAGGGCTGGGAGGAGAATTAAAATTCCTTCCTGTCTGAGTCTGGGTGGGTCAGTGGGGTATAGAAAGCCCTGGAACTCTACGGGTTGTGGTCAAGCCCCACGCAGCTGCTCGCTCAAGGGTGTCTCTTGTCATTGCACCCTGAAGCACAGGGAGCCAGTCCTGAAAACACAATTTGGGTATGAATGTCAGTCAGAGAAAACGGTTGACAGGAAGGTCTTTAGGATGTCATCTCAGTGTAGGGTGGTTTACTGGGGGTTTTCTGCTTCTCTGTAATGTGCCTGGTCAACTAAGTAAATGTTTCAATTGTTTTAGGGTAAATAAAGGCTTGTCTTTCCTTTTACTTTAATCTGATTCATAGCACTGCAAACTCAGGGTAAGAGGTTAAAAACCAAAGCACTAAGGTCTTGATCCCCAAATCCATCACTGTCAATAGGAGTCCTCCCATTCACGTAGAATGATTTCAGAATCAGGCCCTAAGCTGTTATGTCTCTGTATGCAAACACGTTTCTGTTTCTGCGTGAATGTGTGCTGATGTGTGGATATGTATAATGCTTTGTGTATGTGTGCATATATGTGTGTATTTACATACACATTCTCACAAACACAAATGTATATTTAAGATTTACAGTTCTGGAAAACCTAGTGAATAATGTAAATGATTAAAGCAGATGCCTCGCAGAAAATATTGTTCAGACCTCCTCATTTAAATTCAGCCTCTTATTCACACTTGGTAATACACTCTGCCGTATGAATTATGGATTCCTGTTTTTATCTCTCACACTACACATGAATGTTTGATAAAGATTGTTTCCAATATTATATTTTGTCAAAATGCTCATCTAAAATTCAGTCAGAAATGCTTTCCAGTAATTATGCATTGACTTAGCACTATAAAAAAAGAGAAAAAGGAAAAAAAAAAGAAAGCCAAATGATATTATCATTGTTTTTCCTGAATATTTGTGCTAAATAAGACTAAGAGACTGACAGGATTTGCAGCCAAAAGTCCTTATTTATACTCCATCCAAATGGAGCCAAGGCAGCTACAGTATGTTTTTCACACTGCTCTACAAATGCCTCAGTCTCAGCGCTTTGTCTTGTGAGGAAAAAGGCTGCTTTTATGCTAAATTATTCGTAATGACTGTGTGAAGTGGATTAATATCCAGAAGGGGTCTGGATTCACACTGGAGAAATATCAAATTTACCTCCCTAGGGAATCAGTATAGGCTTATTATGAGATTCCTAGGAAAGAAAGAAAAAAAAAAACCCCAAAAAAAACCAACCCTGTGTTAGCATCCATAATAATTTTTGCATTTCTTTTATTTCACTGTGTGTGAAATTGCAGCTTGTGAGGAAAGATCCAACTAGAAAAAACAAAATGTATATTCCCATTTTAGCTGGAAACCTATGTCATGACTTATAATGCTACCCAGTCTTCCCCTTTTTTTGTGCAGAGATCTCTTCAATTTTACCAGGCTGTGCAGGGGTCAGGTTGTCCAGAAGGGAATCTCCTTGGCTGTATCTGTGGTCACAAGGAGGGCAGCACAATAGGCACGTTATCTGCAGCTTGAAACAGCGGGCGGTAAGGACCTGGTACCCACAGTGTGTGTGTTTGAGGATGGAGGGTTACTTTAGATTAGCTCTACTCTTTTGTCCTGGACTGACCTCTTGTCATGAGCTGGCACACAGGGTGCGCTCCTGGTACGCATTTCCCATTTAGTCTCGTTTGAAAGGAATCCAGTATTCTCCAAGAGCAAATCAGAGCACAGTAAATGGGGGAAACTGGAAAATCTGCTTTAAAAGGACAATCTTTGTCTCATCTTTAATGCTACCATAAATGCACACATTGAATTCAGCAGGCTTTGGATCAGTCCTCAGTTGAGGCCATCAGTCACCTCTTTTCCTTTCAAAAGAATTGAGTTAAGAGAGACTGAGGCACCAAGCAAGTGTAGTTACTGGTGTGGGCTTTCTGTGGAGGAAGCATTGCAATCATGTGCACAGTAACTGATCTTGATTGCAAATTAGTCTTGGCTGGGGGAAACCTCCTGGAAAATTGTCCATACAGGCAACATAGTGATTGTAATTCTCTCCCTCGGTCTGTGGTGCAACAAGTCCAAAACCAGTGCATCTCTTTTAAAGACCTAGAGGACCTTCGGACCGGTGCAAGGAAGGTTGTATTTCCCATCTAAAAAATCAGCGGTAATAATGGATTCATTTTTGCCTTTCTACCTACCACTCCTTGCTGCGTGTTTAGCTGGGGAATAACGTGCACTCCTCAGCATATGGTGAGCTGTGAGGAGATAAAAGCCAGTTGTCTTTCCAGAAAGACCCTGCTTGCTTTTCCAAGTGCAATTCCCAGTCCTTCATTTCTGTTCATTTGTGTATTCTCCTAGTGTTATTTGAAATCCTTTCATGATTGTGTTGAAAGCCCAAAATGCAGTGATAAGGAAAAGATTGATCCATAATGGAGCAGCCCAATGTTGACAAGTTTCAAACATGTTTTATGTAATATATCACATAAAGCATGTCATTATTAATCTGTCTTAGATACATATGTGTTCCATATTACTGGCAAGACTAGCTATTTTCCGATCTTTCTTCACAACCAGTCCTTGCAACATGCTAGTGCTAAATATGCTTTTACCCCTACATAATGCCATACAAGGAGTGGCTTGTCCATGTTCACAAATGCAGACCACCCCCAAAAAAGTGCTTTATACAGTGGAATGAAGTAATAAATAACTGTACAGCTTAACATCACATTTGAGTGCAAGGCCAGGCTGGATGGAGCTTTGTCTAGTCTAGTGGGAGGTGTCCCTGCCCATGGCAGGGGTCGGGAACTTGATAATCATTAAGGTCCCTTCCAATCCAAACCATTCCATGATTCTGTGATTCTATGAGTTGTTCTAAAGAAGACAAAGTAAAAGAGGGCAAGTCCTCTCTTTCTTCAGCAGGACTTTGCAACGTGCTGCGTGCATACCTGTGAAACAAACCCCGAAAAGATTCAGTTGGTATCAGGCTATGCAACTGCTATTCTGCAAAGTAGAATGAAGAATTTCAGCCACTCTCTTCCATCTGATATATCACTTCTCTTTCACAATGGCTTCTGTATTTTTCAATAGTTTTTCAAGTTACATCATTATGTGTTTTCTTCTCTTAAATTCAAATTTGTGATTAACTAATAGAGAGTGATTGCCATTTATTTTCCACAAGTTTAATTTGTTGGTGATGATTTGGATGGGTTTTTTTGTTTCTTTTCTTTTGAATTACTGTGTTCAGTCAATAAAGCTGTAGACATCTACCATAGTAGAAAAGGAATGGTCTTTTACATTGTGATGAAGTGTGAAGGATTATCCTAAATGTAAGAGGAATACATTTTGTACCTGGTAAAGCCTGCTTCCTTAGAAGGGACAACAACTTCTAGCTATAGATTTCTCAAGTAAGATCTCTATCCTACACTCCAATATTTCCACCACTTCTTTTCAGGGCACTTACACATCTCAGTTGAATCCAGCTGTTTAGACAGAATTTTCCTCATCCTTCCCTTGACTTTACACCTGGGAAACTCTTGCTGGAAGGCTCCATAGCTCAGTCACTCTTCCTGCAGCAGCTACTGCAATGGGAAGTTTAG
Organism: Jacana jacana; assembly: GCA_013400555.1. Lineage (NCBI taxonomy): Eukaryota > Metazoa > Chordata > Aves > Charadriiformes > Jacanidae > Jacana > Jacana jacana. The sequence continues at coordinate 54,895 of VZTM01012518.1, read as the reverse complement.
AAATTTCTGAGACAAGAACAAGTGACCTATTGACTTTCTGGATGCAACTGTTACACTGTTATGTTATACATGCAACTCTTTTTGTCTTGCATTTTATTAGAAGCTCCATTATGGAAGCCATTAGCACCTTTCTGCATAACAATATGATGACAGGATTTCTGCTTGTGGTTTCCAGAGGTATGTACTTCAGGGAGTGCCACAACTAGCATAATGTTAGTGGAGCCGTGTGTGAGTGTACACGTGTCTATCCATCTGTTTAATAAATGCCACACATCAGTTACTCCAGCTCAGGGAATTATTCTGCCCCATATGGTCATCGCTATATTTCAAGACAAAATACTACATATTTGGAGTGTCAAGTCCTTTAAAAAAGGCACACTTTGTACTAGTTTTGGATATCCATGTATACGAGTACAGATGCTGTCAGCATCTCAGGAAATAATTAAAGCATGAAAATACTTACTGAAGTCAGTCCTTTTACCTTGCAACCAAGAGAAATCATCACCTCTCATTCTTTGCCTGAATCTACCCTAGTGATCTTATGGGAAAGCTCCATATTAAATGGCTATTATGTATGCTGAAGGCATTATTGGCATTAATCAGATGTATGCCATCATGCCAGGGCATGACACACAATGCCTAGCATGACAACATTTTAAAGTCAATAAATGCTTCAGTGACAATGTAGTTGTATGTGGGTCTTATGTATCTGAATGGATGACCTGAATATACTCCAGAACAGTGTTTACTGATGGGAAAAAAGGTCAGAACATTCTGTCTCTTTCATCTTTTCTTTGTTGCATCACTCCATGATTTTACTCTTTTATTTTGAAATGCATAAAAATTCCTGGTATCAAGCCAGATCCTCAGCTGGAGTCCATCCACACCATTCCAGATAATAGTAAAATAGAATTATGGAATATTACACCAAAAAGAATCTTGCCCTGCACACCAGTAATTTATCTGCTGTATTTTTTGCATCAGTAACCATAAGAAATCATTACTGGTTCCTCTTCTGCTGCATATTTGTACTGTGGTTTAAGATGAGTTACTGCACAGTTTGGGTTAATGGAGGCATATTCTCCTGAGACAGAAGTACACACTGGCTTTAAGATGAGGATGGGTACTTTATTATGGTCTATGACTGATTTCAATGCTGCTTTATCATCTGCCAGCATGCACACACAAACTAATAAGCTATTCACTGCTTTTTGCCCCTGAGGGCACCTTTCAATAAGGCAAGTCATTGATTTTTACCATCAGACACACAGACCATAAGCCATTCCCTGTATCATTCTATCCCCAGTGGTGCATTCTGCAGGGGAAACTGGTCATTTTTGTCACACACATGCACATTCGCACATGCACACACACTAGCCAGCAGTATTCTACCTCAGATGCTCAGATATTTTCTTTGCCTCCATTAGAAGTATTGATACTAACATCTTCTGCAATCCCATCAGCATAATTTCGATAGAATAAAATGCTGAGGCTTTATACAAAGGGCAGAATTTACTTGTTTTCCCCCGACAGCATGGTGCTAGCACATAAATCAGCAACTGACTGTCGCTGCCACTCTTTCAAGCATTCCTAGAGGGGAGACCAAAGACTGAATTGCAGTAATATATATAATCATAGCCAGTGCCTTTTAGGTTACTTGTATTTCTCCTGGGCTGGAGAAGGGCTCTCTTCTGTCATTCTATGGTGCTGCCTTAAAACCTTCTCTGTTTTATAGACCAAGAGTACTTAAACTTTATGACCTAGCTCACCCTATTTAAAATATAAAAGGAACAATGTGGATGACTGTGACTCTAATCACAGCCACTGTCTTCTCTTGCTCTGATAGTGTGCTTTAAATCTGTCAGTTTAGCTTCCTAAAGCTGACCAGGCCAAAAGAACACAGCCGCTTAGCTAGTATCATGCAAAATAATGTAAATTTCAGTGAGAGCATACTGATGCCCTGCAGCTGAGGATCTGATCATCTTGTAGATATTTCCCACTTCATTTACCCCCCTCTTCAGCAAGCTGTCCTTGGGAAAATAGCTGACATCAGTTAGTGTCTCCTCCCCAGCTACAAAAAAAGGAAGAGAGCTGCTCATCTTTCCCGCCTTCATCCCTCCTTCAGCCATCTGGCCAAAGCCGCAAAGGGAAGGGTGAGTTCAGTACCTGGTGTCCACGATGCTTGGGACTCTGAAAGCATCCCCGCCTGTCTAAAAAAGTGACCTATAGTGGCCTTAAGCTTTCTTAACTTCACCTGAAATCCTAGTGACATTTTCCTTTGGGGCACATGGGTAAAGAACATGTGTTATCCCAGAGGCTTCACTTCCAGTGAAGTAAAACAGTTTTTAACAGCTTTAGTGGTTCATGAAAAAAAAGGCTTTAAAGCTGTATGATGTGGATTGTACTTTTTTTATCTGCTCTATGTATGATAGTATGCTACAGTATCTGTAGCATATCTAAACTTTAAATAATCAGAAGCATTGTAGTTCAAAATATTTTAAGCAGAAATTTTTGCCAGCAGCAAATAAGTATTCTGTAAAAGAAAGTTTTCCATTAAAAAAACCTCAATAATATTTTTGATTAAAATATTGCAACTAAACATTGCAATTGGGTACTTTGGAATTTCTGATTTGGAGTTTTCTGGAATTTTCTTAAAATATTTAACAGCCTTTCAGATTATACCTTTGCATTAAAAGGCCCACACTAGAAAATATTACAGAATGAAATCATTACTGCAGAAAGTAAGGTGGCATTTATTTTTCAACTATCTCTTAAAATCTACAAGATTCAATTGATAACTATACTGTCAACTATTCCACTGTAACACTGTATGCATTGAAAGAAAACAAATTCATCCAGTCTGTGGATATAGGTGAACTTTGATCCTTATCCTCCCTGAGGGAAAGGGCTCTACATGTTAAAATGAAGGGGTTGAAATATAAAGATTTTTACGAATCAAAATTGTTTCGTACAGCAGATGAAAAGGTGCTTTAAAGTGCATCAGGTACATACGTCTTTTAAAATGTGTTTGGAAGCCTAGGCAGAAAAATGCATGTGTAGTTAATTAGCATGTGCAGTAGATCATAGGCGTCTGAGCAGCCAGCTGCTCTGGTCCTGGTGCCATGAGGTTATAAAATATGGTTCTGGTTATTGCAATGTAAGTTTACAACGAAATTTTTATATACAGACCTGACTGTGAATGTCTCCTACAGTGCTGTATTACATGATCAAACAGTCATCTCTGACCTCAAGAATTCATGAACTTTGTTGTTTTACTAAGGAAAATTTCAAGTTCTGCCTATCCAGGGTTGGAGAGCAGGAGTACCTGTTTGGAGGAGAACTGGAAAACAGAGATATTTATGACAGTGGTGTTGAGAATGCATTTAAAAAAAAAAAAAAAAAAAAAAAAAATCAGACCTATTACAGCTCATAAAACATCAGTAGAAGTCTACTTCTCCAAACTTAGTATCAAAGGATCCAAAGCAGCTAAGCCTCTGATTGCTAATTAAACCATTGCAAAAAGCCCTTAAGTGAAGCACCCCCATGCCTGACTAACAACTCAAATCTCAAAGGCTTTCATAATTGAAAGTGGAAGAGATTAAATTAAGAAAATATTAGAGTTAATGAATGACAAAAGATTTAATTTGGCCTGTTTATAATGGAACAAAAATCAAGAGGTTGTCTCCGCTAGCTGTGGGAGGGCATACGTTCAAATACCTGTCAGAACATAGATTGTAAAGGAATAACCACATGGCCTTGGACCCACTGTCCAGCCAGACTAGTGTCCTGTACCCTGTGAGAAGCAGTCTTATCCTATTTTCTTCTTATTTTGTCTGGATTTATAAAACAGCTGTTTAGTTCTATCCCAAGCTGTCCTTTAAAACCCAATCTCAAGGGCTCTAGGAAAAGAAGCATTTGAAATTCACACATTTGGTCCTTCAGTTAGGACACATGTTCCAGCTCCCCTTTCTGTCTCCCACGTCTGCTGCAGGGTGAAAAGGCTCTGACTAAGGTTGTCCTCTCTGTCACACTGCTGTGCCATGTGCAGCTCCTGACTGACAGCAGCTCTGCAGAGCTGGGGGAAAGTGAAAACTCATACATGTCTTCTGAGGTAAACCTTTAATCAGCTGCTACAATGCAAGCACTGTTCTTTAGGAATACTTCTAGCTGAGGTTATAAATGAGTGGCAAGTAAAATAAATGTATCTTATTGCAAGTGTCCCACTGTTAGAAAAGTACAATGCAAAGACCACAGATGTCAGTCTCTGTTCTTCCATAGTCAAGTGGTAGAAAAACAATGTACCCAAATACAGAAATAGTTGTTCCTAAATAGACAATGATCCCTTTCTCCATCTGTGGTATCACATAGCCTAACCACAATCTCCTCTTTTTACTTTGTCTTCCTCTACTGTCGATTTTGCCTCCTGTAAGTAAGCATAGAATCATAGAAACATAGAGTGGTTAGAGTTGGAAGGGACCTTAAAGATCATCCAGCTTCAACTCCGTGCCATGGGCAGGGACACCTCCCAGTACAGCAGGTTGCTCAAAGCCCCATCCAGCCTGGTCTTGAACACTCCCAGGGATGAGGCATCCACAGCTTCTCTAGGCAACCTGTTCCAGTGCCTCACCACCCTCACACTAAAGGATTTCTTTCTAGTATCTAATCTAAATTTCCTCTCTTTCAATTTAAAACCACTACCCCTTTTCCTATTGCTACACTCCCTGAGAAAGGGTCCTTCCCCATCACTCCTGTAGCTCCCTTCAGGTACTGGAAGGCCATTATAAGGTCTCCCCAGAACTTCTCTTCTCCAGGCTGAACAACCCCAACTCTCTCAGCCTGTCCTTACAGGAGAGGTGTTCCAGCCCTCTGATAATTTTCGTGGCCCTCCGCTGGACCTGTTCCAACAGGTCTATGTCCTTCCTGCGTTGAGGACTGCAGAGCTGGACACAGCATCACCAGTTATATTTTACTAATGGAAGATATTTGTGGGGATTTAGAAAAACCTTTGCTGCTATGACAGTGTGTTTCACAATGAACCTTTGTCAGCATGCTGCTATTATTTCCTCTGCTTCTCTGCTCTGTGGGTGTTTGTGTGTGTGCATTTTGAGTTGTGGGGGACGTGGAAGCTTTGATGGAATGCCATGGGTGAAGCACCTGGCAGAGCTGTCAAGCATGTGCCCAAGCAAGGAAACAGTGAGAGCTCTGGTCTCATTTCTCAGATCTCATGGAGTAGGTGAAGCCAGGTTTTAAGCTGATGGATCCTGCCCTTGCTGATTCCAGACTGCAACATATCACTCCCTCCCTTCTGCAGCAAACCAGGTGGCACAGAGAAGTGGGCCTCCCGCTTGGATTTAATCCTCCTGGGATGTATTTTGTACATGATCTTGTGGTCAGGATGCTTTGTGTGCTGAAAGTAGCCTCCACTAGATTAGCTCTTTTGACTGAAATTGCAGTTTCCAAGGTCTACAGAAAAGGCATTTGGATTGAGCTGGAGAAAGATTGCATTTTATTCTTTTTTTCTTTCTTCCCTTCCCCTTCAAACAGCAACTGAGTACTCAGTGCAGTGGGTTTAACCTCAGTGAGGATAAAACTGCTGGAGAATTTGGTCTCACCTGAGCCATTTACCATCAGTGAGCTTTTGGATCTCAGAGAAGCCCTTTCCCTGCAGGTTGCAAAAGATGAAGGCAAACTCTTTAAGGATTACTCACTTATCAGGCTTCTGATGCCTGAGCCTGGAAAATGTGATCTATGACCAGTGGAAAAGTGGCAGAAAATTTTCATGAAAGTTCCAGAAGTGCCTTTGCTGTAGACTCTTAATTGCCCTGTAATGAGATCCTAATATCAACTCCTTTTGTGCAGAGCTGTCTTTTTTCTTTATGCAAGAAGAATTCAGCTCATGGATAAAATACTTTGAAATGGGAAACAACTTTTTTTCTGAAATCTGTTTTGCATTTAAGAAAAGGAATGTTTCAATGTTATTTTAAACATTCCTCCTCCTCCTAACACCATTACGGACTAGATTGTGTTCTGCCCTCTGCTACTGACACAGAGTTTTCACAGGTATCAGGTCTCTTGCACTGTCATAGAGATACCTTAGTAGGAAATAATCACTTATTCCTACAGTGTGTTTCAGTTACTATTTTTGAAATTTTCACATCACACAATTGCAGAGTCAAAATCCCTATGAGACTTCAGTGGAGGTGCTTTGTAGGTAGACATTAAGCCTCACAGAAATTCAGTGTCAAGCTGTCACATGTAAGGCAGGATTGCTCTCCTGATTTCAGAGAAGAGATGCTGATATACAGCTGATATATCAGCTTCTGCAAACTGGAGCTGGCCCCAGATCTGGAGAAGAGACGGCTTGTCCGATCCACCTGCTGGTGCAGAACTGTTTCAGAAAGTATAAATCTGAATAATGTGTCAAATTATTCTTCCATTTTTCATGTGACAAAACTTCATCTATTTTCCTGCGTGATTATTACACATTTGAACAAGTCTCACCAGCCCTGGTGACGCTGATGAGAGTGTCGAAATATTAGACTGAAATTTCCCCTTTATCAATTCCATCAATTTTTTTCTACTGAGGTCTCCCTCAGCCGCTTGAGGAGTTCTTCACTTGTCTTGCTGAACATTACCCAAGAACCACAACTGTTCTCTGGCAGTTTGTCCCAGTAAGGCAGGACTTCAGAAGCAGCCGGCACCTTTGCTGGTATCCATGAGGTGCCTGGACAGCATAGGGACCTGCCCATGCCAGCTGCAAGCCATATCCCTGCAGCCTGGCATGGCTATGCTGCTGCAATTTCTATAGGTATAGTGTTTGCTGCATGTGAAATGTACCTGCAGGGCTTCTCTGGTGGTAGCCCCAAATGAACAACCCATTAAACAACAGAAATGAACAAAGACAACTCAGTTTAAAGGCACTTTCTAGCCTTTGCTTCAAGCACGTGACTTCACCCAAACACTGTAAGCGTGGGCTGTCTGCTCACAGAACTGGAGCTGAGAGAGGTCAAAAATGCTTGAAAATTACTGAATCCAGATTTTGCTGTGTAGGGAATAGAAGCCTGTGTGTGTGACTGCAAACTGCAAACGGCTGCAGTTAGCAAACCAGCTTTAACCACAGCATCAAAAAGTACTTCAGCCTGTGAAATGGTACCTTCAGAGAAGGTTGCATGTGACCTCCCAGCTGTGCTTTTTAGAGCAAGGGTATCCATTTCTGCTAGAAGCCGTGTGTCGATGCTGTAGTATGCCTCGTGAGAGTTTGGGTCAATGTGACACGAAGCACAGTGCCCGCTCTTACTAGAGGATCCTACGTACAGTGTAGAAGAGAAACCCATACATCAGCAACAGGACTTTGCGACAAGAGTGACACTGAGGTAGCCAGTCTGACCCAGTTTATATAAAGTTCTGTATAATTGTACTGAACCTCCCTCTACAGTCCAAAACAAAGAGTTTTTTGCTGCTCTGGCCAGGAATTTCCAGCTAGTTTTCAAGTGTAACATCAAGCACACAACCCAGGAGCAAGGAAGGGACCAACTCCCTTCCTTTATGTGGGACACTAGAAAGAAACTTGAAGTATTTTCAAGAAAAGGAAAAAGTCCATCTCCTAACAACTAATTGTTCTGATTATTCTGATTTCTTTTTTCCTGGCTTGACAAGTCTCCAGTGACTTTAATTTGACTTTTCAATGTGGTACACTCACTGGGCTCTATTTTTCTTCTTAGAAATGGGACTGTCATGAGACAGGTTTTCCCAAAGACTTGCAACTCTACTTTCTTATCAGTCTCAGATGAATATTTTTAATTATGAGCAACTGGCTAAATCACAGGCTTATGGAAAAGACATACTAGGTCGTCTTGTGCAACTCACTGGCAATGCAAGATTGTTTGCTAAAGGATATCTTCTACCACTTTGTCCTATCTATCCTAAATTAATAAATTATAGTGGATTCCTTCACTTCTCTTACGGGCTTGTCTTATAGGCTGGTAAATCCTGCTGTTGGGATTCTTTCTCTAATATTTGTGAACCCAAACCAGATCTTATGTAATTTGAGAATGTGGAAAGTTGTTTCCCTGTTACACTTCTGTGATGCCATGGAGATGCAGTGGTTCTTACTAGGACAGTAACTTTTATTGCAATCTCACCATATTAAGGTATTCTTTCTAACCCACCTGTGATAACTTTTGGATTGCTAGAACAAATGTAAATTGTGGAAATCCTTTAGTAATTCTAGGACCCTCCGTACTGTGATTCTCTCAGTGCCATCCCTCAGACTTGATTTCTTTCCCCCCCCCCCTTTCTTGAAGTCCACTATTACAGTTTCCATTTTAGAAGGCTCAAAAACTTAATCCTACTGGAAGTTTTGACTGACATTACTGAGAGAGGACTTCATCCATACAGTGGGCACTTTTGGAAACAGTCCCTCTCACTTTCCTGATTGCAGCGCAGCAGTGCTTTTCTCTGTGGTACGTGGTGCCACTGTTCTGCAACCGAATAACCCCTCTGGGCAGGTGTTTCTTGTCACTTAGTTCAAGGAATTCTGTGTATGGTAACCTAGCCTCTGTACTGGAGCCCTTTTCATCTTACATCTTACCAAAATAGTTTACGGGCTTGCTAAAAAATGCTGATTATTTTCATTAAAACCAAAGGATTGTCAAGTTGTTTGTGAGTGCCGCAACCCTTTTCGGAGTAACTTTTTTAAGGTGAAGCCTGACTCACCCAGAAGGAAGATACGCTTTTTTTCCCTATCCTAATGCCTCAGCCTACTTTTTATACTTTTACCAGATTAGTTTTACTTTCCATGATGCCTTCTTTGGTTTTTCACTACTACTTTTTTATTTCCCTTTTTTTAATTTTTCATCCCTATGGATTGTATAAAAATTGATGCACACATTTTAGCTGATCTCCTGAACTGCAAAGCCCAAATGAGTTTGGAACGACACAAAGATGTTAAACAGTTTCTAATCAAGAGGAGATGATAGCTGCATGTAAGTCTGTGTAGCTTCATAAAATGAAATGAGGTTGTTGCGCTTTCTGTTTTCAAGAATCTTTATTCTAGTTTAGCGATGTTCATTCTGAATTCCTCCTTGAAGTAAATCCTATGGATTTATACTAAGGGCAGATTTCAGCCTGTATACTTTTAGTGTAAATTAATTTATCACTTTAGTTGTGAGGATTACTGTGTATTTCCTCCTTTTCCTCTTTATTTTACCATCTTGAAATTCTTGTGGGACAGTTCACTTGCTGTCACAAGGTGTCTGACAGAGCAAAATAGAGTTGTGCCAAATGGTTGATGATATTGCGCTGTGCCAGCTCATACACTCTTTCTATCATTGGCCACATCTGGTACTTTCCCATGGTGGTTCTGCTGGTAGACTCAACAGTGCTGATTCATTTTCTATTATTATCTTTAGGGCAGGATATATCCTTTTCTCCTCCCCTTGAAAGCTTCATGCCTGAAAATAATTGCAAAAAGGTTTTAAATTAGAGGTTCCTAAATGGGAGTTGATTTTCCAATAGCTTGAACTTTGATTGATTTTATCTTAGAGTTTATTAGATAGCCAGATCAAGGATAGCTCAGTCCTCATTCTTGACTTAATAGCTATATCACAGCTAGTGTCAGGTCCCAGCTGGAAAAAATCTGACTAGCACCACTGAACACTGTACCAAAGCCTGAGAGTTTTCTCCATGATACAAATCTATGGGTACAAGCTTCAGTCTTTCCAATCAACAACAAGTGCCTGCCCTCTCTTTCTTTAAAACTCAGTAACTGAATTTCTGCAGGTCTCTCACTAGTGAAAGTGCATTTCTAATGCGTTCAGAAAATATAATTTGGTGTGGTTTTGGGTTTTTTTAATTGGAGGATTTGAGCTTGTAAAATGTAGTCAGAATAGGCTGACAAACAAGCATTTGGCTTTATCTTCAAATTTCATCTCTTTCTTTTTCTTCTTTGAAGCTTAATGACCACCTCCACAGTTTGGCTCAGAGAACATCTATGGCTTCTTAACCTGCCCATTTCCTGAAAAGATTGATGCATTAATTCCATGCTGATTTCAACCCTGAAATCAAAGTGTCAATGCATCTTCACAAAACTTGGGGAGTCATTGCAGAGAAAGATCAAATGGATTTTGAAAAATGCAGGTAATTTTTTTTATATATATATTAATACAGGTGAGAGCCACTATTATTAAAAAGGATCAGCTGTGGCGTAACTTAAAAGGATATGGATATTGTGTAGGTCTGAACCTCACACTAGTCTTTTGTAGCTAAATAACTGGGTATAAATTGTAGTCCATTTCTTTGTGCAGTATCTGCAAGAATAGGGTCTGGTATCATAGGGTTTCCTGGGAATACAATCACGTACGTGCCTGCCATTTGCAGACATTGGTATAAATGTATTGATATAAATGACTACAAAAGGTGCAAGACAATGGGGAATGACATGCTACATGTCACAAACTATTCCAATCTTCCTGTGCTATTTAAGCAATTTCAGTCTGGTTGTGTCCCTTGTGACTTGGGGCCACACTTCCCACTGGATTAACTCTGCTGAGTTAAAAAAAAAAAGGGCAAAAAAAAAAGCTTATCTGAAAAAGAACAATGGTAGTGAATGCAGAATTTGATGTATGGTGTTTGAACTGTTTCAGTAAAATGTAAAATATTAATAGGTTAATAATTTGTATTGACTTTGAAGAAAGTCTTCTGAATTATGTCTGTCCTGGATTAATTAAAATAATATAGAAAAGGGTGGATTACAATAAGTGCCAACAATACGAAGTAACCTCTTTGCTGCTCCTCTCAAGTGGAAGAAGTATGAAAACAATCTTAGCAGCCTTGTTTCATGATAAATTTCTTACAGAATGTGGACCAGACAAGGCTAGCCCCAAATACTGCAAGAGCTCATTTGCAGTCTGTGACAGCACTGGACAGCCTTATTCTGGAAATCATGAGAAACATTTAACATAAATCTAAGCTTTCAAAATAATTTAAGTATAATCAGGACTCCATAATGTAGAATTCATTGGGGATCATCTATCATTATGTTAAAGCGGGACCAGGCAGAGATCAGAAGCGCTAGTTGTCCCAGTGCCCTGCCTTTCACCCCCAGCATCAAGCTCTATTGCACATTAAGCTTCTTACAAGTCTTCTGTATTTTTCAGCTGTTGGTCCTGTTTCAAATATATCTCTGCTTTGTAACGTCACATCCAGCTCTGCTCCACACAGAAAGCCTGTCAGCCCTTCTCAGTGTTCGTTCTGAGCACAGTGCTCATAGATGCAGGGAAGAGCGAGGAAAAGATCCAGTTAATGGCTGTGTGTGAAACGCTGACTACACGCACATAGATTTAGGAACTCCACTGTAAATTTGGGTGACTTGGACACCTTGTTCAGCAGTTAAAGAATATTCTTACTGTATAATTAGTGTATGAAATGTGTGCTAGCATAAAAGTTCGTTGAATTAAAATGAAAAAAATAAGATGCCCTGAGATGGAATAGACCCTTTAAATAGCTCTGTCATTGCTGCCACTGAAAAACACCTGCGGCATCCCTCAGACAGCTCAGAAGGTGACAGGGGGTGTTGGGGCAGTGGTCAGGAGCAATCCAGATTCAGGTTTCTCTTGTTCCACCAGAGAAAGCTAAATAATATGAATCTTTAGATAGCTGTTTTTATAAGAGTGCTAAATGCAGATACTTGTGAAGACTTCACTATTAACTAAAGTGCCAGCAGATGGCATTGAAGAATATATGTGATCATTCCTGCTTCTTGTAGAAGTAATGAGGCTTTGTGTCACCATGTACCAACAGTTGCTTCCTCCCTACATGTCCTAAACACCGTGTGTTGTCCAGTAGTGCCAGGCAATTTACAGCAGCTGGGGACCTGGTCTTAGATGTAAAAAAAAA
>VZTM01012518.1:0-42976 GCA_013400555.1 Jacana jacana | reverse complement strand
AAAAAAAAAAAAAGTTAAAATGCTCTAAACTCTCTTCATACGCTAAAGTTTTTCATTATCAGATACCTCTTGACACAGCCATCAGATGGAAAACTCCTGACTGGATTACCGTTAGTAAGTGAGAACCATCACAGGTCTTCTGTTGCTTCTTAGTGTCTGCTGTGGTTGTGTGCTGTTGGTCCATCAGTGAATTAGCTCAGAACTATTAAGTCCTTTTTAATGATGCTTACTCCAGATGTTGTTTTTTCCATTTCTACACTATGCTTGCAGGTTGAACATGAAGGAAGAAAGGCCAGGGAAAATATGGATATGTAAGACAAAAGGTAGACAGAAAAAAGAGATGGGGAAGCAAAAGTCTGAAACATTAATAGCAGAGCAAACAATACTGAGATCACCAAGATTTAGTCAGAGATCTCACTTTGATTATGAAAAGTGACTGAATTTTACTTTGGATTGGTGCTAGTTAGTAAGCTTTAACAAAGCCTGCTCTATGTTGATTCCCATTTTCAGTCACTTCCAGTCCAGAGATGATGGACAGAACAGACTACACAAAAACTGGAAAAAAGCAGAAAATAATATGCTAACTTATTTAGGTGGTTGGAGAGTTAGGTAACGTAGATGCTTCAGGAAAAAAAAAACCAAACATTAAAGATATTTACTTTTGATTTGTCATCTTTCCCATTCCCTAAACGTACCTTTTCTCTGTCTTGATTTTTTCAGTCACCGATTTCCACTTTCTTTTTTCATGCTTTGCCTGTCTCATTTTCTTTGAAGGTAAATAGATAGGATCTGCATTTTTCGTTAGGTATGTTTCTCCAGATTAAAATGTTTGTACAGCTCCACTTCGAAATCTAAGAGCTTCAACTATTCATCTCTCAGAAAGTGGAGAAGGTCTTAACAAACCACTGCAGAATAATCAAAGGCTACTGGTTGTGCTTACTGGTTGTAATAAAAAGAAAATGTCTACTGGTTACTCTCCATGTTTAATGATTTTTTCCTCCTTGTCTCTTTACTCTGAATGGTTTTAAAATGCCAGATCAAGCACCCATCCAGTGAATATGCAAAGATGTGTATGTAGCAGGAGAAGCCACTTCCAGATCACTTAAAGTGCTTTGAGAGGTGTGGTTGCCCAATGGGGAAACAGGCTACAGACTAATTAAGAAACAGCATGTTTCTTCTGCCTTGACTTAAAATTCTCCAAAGAATTTTTTCATTATTAAGCACTTCATAAGATCCCAAGTATGCTGAACTTTGAAAACCTGAAAAAGGCTTTTTTTCTGGAAGTTTAATTAGAACATTCCAGTTAATGACAAAAGGAGTATATGTCCTCTGATTGGTCTTCAGAATCATCTACTTAACTCAGAAATAGAAAATTAAAGTTATGGGGTTGCTTTTAAATCAATCTGTGCAGGGCCATTCTACTTTTTTTCATGGTTAATTTTTGGGGGGGTTGTAATAAAGGGAAGGAGATCCCAGTAGTTACACAGCACAGCATCATTCAGTAAGCAAAGGTGTGAAATGTTGAATTTATTGTGGCTTTTCATACTTGCAGAAAACCAAGCTGGCATCTTTAATGCAGACACAGATGTCAGACATCTTGTGAAAAGAACCAACATGCTGTAGTATGATTCACTTGGCAACACAGCACAGCAAAAAAAAAGAAAAGGGAAAATTGTTTGGCTGTAGGATAGACAGTTGATTAAAGTGTACCTCCTCGCCAAACAGTCGCACTGAACTGATTATGTTATCACAAGTTCATCTTTCTCCCAGAGAGCCCCATGTTCCCCATTCCGTTTCACACTGACTCCTTGTTTTCAGTGTTGTCACCCAGTGAACTTCCTGTCCAATCTAGTAGTGCCAGCAGGGGCAAAATTTTAAAACATATTTGCAGTGATTAAGGAAAAGGTTAATTAGAACACACAAAATGTGAGTTTTGACCACATATGGAGGAGTGGGGAGAATTAAAGAAAAAAGGACCACAAAAGCTTAAATAACATTCACTACATTTTTACGTATGGAAATATTAAGGAATATATGTGATTTACTCACTTCTGAGTCCCCCAATAAGCAGAATAACATAGCATAATCATCCATCATCATTTTAATAACATGTTTTCTATGCAGACACTTGGGTCTGCAGCTTCATTGCTCATCCTTCTGGACCAAACCCCACTTTGTGCATGGATGGCATTTCTATCCTATCTCAGAGCTTCGGTTTCAGTTTCGTACTTGAGTGTCTTGCTACATTCACACCTCAGGGTATTTGCCAAACAGTTTGTAGATTCTCTCCCTTCAAGTGTTCCTGTGTTAGGTGCAGCTAAGCATCCTGACACCAGGCAAGAGGGATGGAGGCCACTTGAAGCAATGAGCTGCAGCTGAAGGCAGGACTCCACACTCATGCCAAAAGCTTCCTCTCAAGTCAGTAACAAATACAACCCATCACCCCCGACTCTAGAGCAGTCAAACTTCATACATTGAAACCTCAGAAACTGAGACCTAAGAAGAGCTGTGCTGAGCCAGGATACTAGACAGGACTAAATAGGATTTTCAGTTGTTAACCACACCACCATTAGCACCCACAGAAGGTTACAAGAACAGAAGAAGCAAATATTGTCCACATACTCCCCCAGCCTTCATCAATTTGCAGTTCAGTCTTTCTGAGATGAAACGTATTGCTTTCCTGTTCAATAACTCTTTATGGATTTTTCTTCTATGAGTTTATAATTTGTTGAACAAATGTAAATTTTAGCACCTGTAATGCCCTTTGGTTAGGACTTTCATAACTTAACTATGTTGCATGACAAAGTGGTATCTTTTCCTTCTTCTAACCTTCTACCTGCTGGTTTTCAGTTGATGCACTGTAGTTCTTGTGTTGGGAAAAAAAAAATAATATTGATTCTCTATTTACAGTCTCCATTCCACGCATGTTTTAAGTATCTCTATCATACACCCACTCAGCTGTCTCTTTTCCAGATTGAAGAGCTGTAGTCATTACGTATATGGAAACCATTTCATCTCTTAATTCATCTTTCTCTTTTTCAGTTTTACTCTGTGTCTGGTTTTGAGGACATGAGAATTTGAAAGGTTAGAAAGAATATCTTGGTTTACATCCACAAAGATAAAACACACAAACTATAACAACCATAATGCAAAAGCAGGCATGAAGGTTGCAGTGTTACTTATTAATTTTATGCCATTTAATCTAAGCCTTTTGCTACCCCTATAATAGTTCATACCTCATATTAATTGCTCTAGCACCTTTATTTTTTTAATTTCACGTATATTTTACCTTACAAGCACAGCTGCTGAGTGCCTCCAGCACTGACAGCTTGCTCTCTTTTCTTCCTATCAAAAGTGGTAACATTCCATCAGCCCATAAAGCCCACACCAAACCCAAAGCATCTCACTGCTTCACTCTTTCTTCCTACTGACTGCCTTCTTTCCAAAGAAACCTGTATAATTCAATTGGCTGGAATTAGACAGTTTTGACTGGTGGATCTCTTGCTAGGAATTACTACGAGATCATTCGGATCTCGCTGAAGATGGACTAGAAGCAACCTTTCTTCCATATATACTACAAAGAGATAAAAATATAACACTTTTTTTTTTTTTTTCCAAAGTACCTAGGGAATCAAGGAGCAGAAATCCCACTAGGACATCAAAGAGGTTTGTCCTTAAGTCCTTTGGATGATTCTGAAACTCCCATCCTCAAAGCTTGTCCTGGCTCCTCTGAGGCAGGATTCTAAGTACACTCCACCAGTGGGAGCGTGTTGTTCTGTTTACTAATCTTGCAGGAGAGAATTGTATTTAACCTGTATGTGAACAGACTCCCTTAAATCACTGCCTGCATCAAAAGATTGGGTCAAGCTTCCTCTAGCTCCTCCCTTTTCCTCCCCCATCTGGTCATGGCACAAGGTAAACACAATGCCAGATACTCTGAGGAAGGTTTTCACCAGCTGCTTCACATGCGTAAGAGCAACTGGAGTTATTTTACATTAAGTCATTAAGTGTTGTGAGTGTACCTTCCCCACAAAAGGATCAAACCTTACAATCTAAGAGGGCTTTTTTTCCAGATGGGAAATGGAGACACAGTGTGATTTAAGTGGTTCACCCAAGGACAATAAAAAGGAACAATGGGTAGAGCATTAGCTTGAACCTCACCAGTTTCATTCAGTGCTTTGTCAAACGCTCCTGAAAGTCCCTGTGTGCTTTAAATAGAAAATTATATTTCTCACAGTAGTATGCAGTAATTGCATAAAAAAGTTTTGAAGTGCTGTAGACTGTTGTGCTGGTGTTCTGGGCACGCAGATAAGAGGAGAACAAGAGAAGTCAGACCAAGAAATTCCTGGCTGATGGTTACCTTGGCTTACTTAGTGACCCCTCCTCCCTTCCCTCACTGTAATTACTGCTTGTGACCTATCACATATGATGTAATTGCTGGTTTATTGACCCAGAGGCTCAAGCTCAGGCACTTTCTGGAAGTTTGAAAAGGCTTTTCTGCTATCTTCTGCTTTTTGATAGGAAAATGGGAGTATTAGGAATGGAAACACTGAGCTCCCATGCAGTGGGACTTGTGTTGTCTCAAAAGGGCTGTCTTTATGAGCTGATAAAAAGACTACAATAACAAAAACCATACAAAGGATCTAATAGTTCTTGGCTATTTGGAGGAAAAGAAAGGGGTGGAGTAAGAATAATAATAATAACAACAACAACAACAATAATAATACAACCTTCCATTTTCTGACATGGACATTTGGCAACACTGTGTTTTTCCAATTAAGATGATAGCATCTGGACTACTGTAATCCTTAAGGTTATAAACTGTGTCATGTTGCCCTCTCCAGAGCAGATTCATCAGTCAGCTGGCAATAATTTATCTGATTAAAAAGAAAGGCACTGCCTGTAATTTTACTGTAGGGTGGCTATTATTTTTTTTCATCTCACATGCACTGTGGGAAATAATTTGTCTAAAGCACTGAACTGGAAGAAGAAAACCTGCAACAAAATTAAGGAAACATCTTTTTTTTAATCCTCCCTTCCCTGTTCAAAAATACCTAATATAATAGAGTCAAACTGAGGGTTTAATGATTTCAAGATTAATTCAGTCACCCACTGGATTAGATTAATTATTATATGCTGGAGTTTATTGCTAGAATGCTGCTCAGGGTGGCTGGGGAGTAGAGAGAGAAGTGTGCAGGTCTGGCAGGGCAGAGCTGTGAGACAGATGGGGCTGCGTGACAGCCGGCACAGAGACAGGTAGGGCAGGGCAGAGCTGAGGGGAACAAGAATCAGCAGAACCAACGGGCTGAGAAATCCTCAGCCCCAGCCTGAAGGGATTAGGAAGGTGCAGCTTAAAAGAAATGAAGAGGAACTGAAATGCATTTCACTGGGTCGATGCTCCCCCTCCTTTCTCTGGCATCCCACTCAACCTTTGGGTTAGAAACCTCCAAGTAATGCTGTTATCCTGCAAAAGCATAACAGTGGCTGCAAAACAAGAACTGTGCTTTTAGGATGAGATAGTTGGGTAGTGGCTGTTTCCACCCTAACTGTTTGAAACACTTCCAGAATTTCTTGTTTAAAAAACCAGAAAGAATCTATCGATAATTATGGCACCTCTGTGATGTTATGAAGTTTCTCTCTGTTTCTAAGTCATTTGTGTCAGGTGTTCAGAGGTAGGGTTCCAGCTTGGATAACTTGCTCTCTGAGTCAAGTTTTCTGAACTACTTAAATTCAAGGAAAGACATTCTCTAAAAAAGAAACCTAGAGCTTCCATGGAGCTAGCAAACCTTCCTGCACACAAGCTCATTGCTGGAGCCTTGCTAAGTATTCACAGCTGTGCTGACATGGGAACACTTGACACCTGTTCTGAGCTGCTGTGAGAGGTAAGAAAACCAGTTAAAGGAAAGACAAGCTCTCTCTAGTGTTCTTCAGGATTCAGGTAAGCAGGAGTTCCTGAAATAATGAGGGAGGAAGGATAGCTAAACTCTTCCTAAATCTTTGGGATTATTTTTTTTTAATTATCGTTATTATAATATAGGATAACATCCCAAGGAGCTTTCATGTTTTCTCTAAGCAGGTGGCTTCCACCATTTTCAACCTGTTCTTTCTTTTCCTTACCTTCTTCTAGTACTTCTTGGTTGGTGTGTTTGACTGTTTACATGGTTGGAAGTAGGAGCAATTGCACAGTAATAGCTGCTGCTGTAATTGAACATACTGCAAGAGGTTCAAGCCATGGACATAAGTAAGATATCAACAAATACCAGATCACGAGCAAGAAGTTTGATTAGAAGGTCAGTTCCAGTAGTTTGGAGAAGAAAAAAAAGTTTTGATAGCGGAACTAAGATAGTTTTCATGATAGACTATAAGTATCAGTCAGAACTACTCTGGACTTTTCTCTTTGACCTGTTCCTGCACATCAGAGAAATGACAATTTCAAGCCTGGAGGGGAGTTTCCTGTTGGATGCAGTACTTGTGGAAAACTGGGTGTATGTTACTCTTGACACAGTTTTAGAGAGATACTTTATATATGCTTGTAAAGCAAGGATGATATGAAGGTGTAAAGCACTTTTTTATGCTCACAAGCACCCTGCAAGCCCTTGGAGTTGAGCGCATGTGACTTCTTTATAGTAGCAGCAACAAGAGGGAGAGCTGGGATTTGCCAAGCAGACGAGGATCTGGGAAGAGAGCTTTGTGTTTTTAATTATGAAAAGCACAATTGTATCTGAACTTTAGCTTGATTTGCAGAGGTGTGCTGGGATCCTCTAACATCATATTAGCCCAAAATGCAGGATAAAACCTCTTCCTAGTAAAACAATTTCCTTGAACCTTCCCATGGACGGGCAAAATTCACTTAGCCTAATGGTTTTGAAAAATGCAGCAAGTGGTTAACATCATCCTCAAAAGCAGCCTGAGAAAGTTGGATAAGACTGTAATTTAACATCCTCTTATGTGGTAGACAAATCTCATGAAGGGATACAGCCATGCTCCTTTCCAGTAAGACAATGCTACATCTGGTGTATCAACCCTAGCCTTTATAACAATGCTTTTCCATAGCAGAGGCGAATAGTCTTCTCATCATGTTATGCAGGCACAGCAGACTGGCCATGTCTTTGGACAGGGGGTGTGAGTGCTGCTGCTGCTTCACTAGAATATAGGTGAAGCTCGTATTTTAGTTTGTGTTTCCCATCTATAAGAGTCACCACACAGAGACCTGTGCAACATCCAGAAGTGTTTATGTTTTGGATGAGTGAACTGCAAGTGGCTCAAAGCCCCTGGTTCCATCACGGCTCCTTAAAAATATGTGAATTGACAGCATCAGACTGACTTACATTAATCTTTGTTCCGCATTGGTACTTCAGCTTCATTGCTAATCTCCGTATGTTCACTATCTGAATTAGTTTATTATTAAAAGATGAGCCAAGGCTGGGGCAAACCCCTATTAATCTCTCCTCACGCATCTTCCTGCCAGTGATAGCAACTCATTTGCCTTTTTCAGGTGACTTTTAGCGAACAACCTTCTGAGTTTTGTTTTTGTGTAGCTGGGAGTTTATAAATAGATGGGGATTACAAGGAAATGCTGCTAATGAATTAGTATATGTAACACTCAAAAAAAGCTCAGGTAGACAACCGAACAGCTCTGTAAAGGGAAAATGCTGGGTTGATTAATAGCAAGGAGCAATCTATGTTTACAAAATCATAAAGTGCAGAGTCTTTAGCTTGCCAGTAGTAAACCTGCAGTTTCCCAGGCAAGTTTATCTCACAGCCCAGGTGTAGGGCACAGTTCTGCTGGGGGAAGCGTCTTCTGAGCACAAATAACAGTAAGTCACAGTTCCCTGAAGGACTGTCTTGCCCTCTGGAGCTAAGTCAGTGGGTCACACATGCATGGTATTGCAAGTACAGAGTCTAGTTGCCCCACTGCTGTGCAATATGGAAATCGAGGAAAGAAGCTTGTGCTAATGTTTCATTGACAGGGGAGACAGCCAAGTACTTTTTCCAGCTGGAATAAATGGCCCCAGCTACAACAGCTTAGGTGTTAGATGGAGAGTTTGCCACTTCTGAGCATGGACAAGAGGTGGAAGTTGTAGAAAACTGCTGCCTAGCCTCTCCTTTGGAAAGCAGACCTATAAACCCCCGGGGGCAAATTAGATGGGAGGATAATGTCTTACACTAAGCCATGATTCTTGTTATTAATCAGTGATTAAATAACAGTTTAGGCATATGAATTACTACCACTTTTAATGCACAGAAGGGCTGTGCTCATTTACCCCAGACAAGGGTTTTATATAATAATTTTAGGAAGCTTCTGATTTCTTTCAAGAACACAAGAGTTCTGTGTTATGTGAAGAGACTGTGAACATCATGAATGTTACCTGGGCCAATTTTTGCATGTAATTAATGGGCTTAGCTTTTTTCTCTGTGTGTGATTCCTCCTACAAAAGGATGTTTCAAATTGCAGCGACTTGTTGAGAGGACCTTCCAAGGAATATTTCATTAAAAATAAATGCACAGAAATATTTCTGTTTTAATTTATTTCCACATTACCCAATTGTAACATTTTTAAGCAAACGATGTAGTATTGCTTTACTGAGCCTTGAGATCACAAGCTTTCTGTTTAGTGCAGAAATGTCAGAGATCGTACATTATTTGTTCTGTAAGAATCTAACACCCCATACTTGACTAAAATCTCCACTTGGGATGCTTTTGTCCAACAACTCCACCCCAAAGGCATCTACATAAGAATAGTTCATAAAAAAGAAAGAACACTTGGGGATGAAAGGTACTTTTATAGAGTACATAAAGCATTATGACTAGGGCTTCAAATGTAGCCTGTCTGGGGCTTTGATACAATACCTAGAAATACCATTTTCCTGGAATGACAATGTCATGAAGTCATTTGGGGAGTAATTTGTTTGCAGTAATACCTGTGATTTCTGGCAGGTACTGGAAATTTTAATTCAGGCTCACATCTGTTGAAAATAAACACTTAAAATCACTAGGCTGGTAAAATATATAAGCTACTTTTATGACCCTGAGTTGAGTGAAGTTGTAGTATCAGTGAGAGCATATTTTGAGTTGCAATAAAAATGGTCTCTTTAAAGAATGCCTCAGTTTGTACAGGGAGGAAATTTGCTGGGGTTTCTTTTCTAGGTGCCAATTGATAGAACAAGAAGGGTCTTCATCAAATTAAAACTTGAAGAGAAATGAAAAATAAAAGGGAGGGGGGACAAAGAAGTGAGGTTTGAAGGCCGGATGCTGGATCCGGGAGGAAAGAGGATAGAGGGAGGATACAAAATTTATGCAAATTTTGAGGGGGAAAAACAATACAGAACAGATCACATGAGAAATAGAGAACAAAGTTAAGAAAAAGAGCAGAGAAAGCATAAGAAGCAGTGATGGAATTAGGCCAATGCTGAACTATGGCAGTTAACAGAAGAGCCCTGATAGCTCTCGTAACGAGGGTCAGACTAATTGAAATTTGTCCCTCTCCAATTCTGATGGTTAAATTCCAGTACTGATGAGGTAAACACTCAGAGAAGTGCAGAATGAGAGAGCTCTCCAGTATGGCTAGGAAAACACTTAACTATCATATATACAAGGATGAGAAAATGATGTTTCCAAGCTGTAAATTTTTTCTTTGTTTCCAACACGTGGTGAATTATCACTGATTTATCGTTGACGTTTGAACAAAATTGGAATTCAATCAAGTTTGGACTTTAAACAGCAGGCCTGAGGAAACTTCTTTTGGGTACGGATATGCATTATTTAAAAATTCTTCATGTGTTCAAAAATGTTATGATTTGTGGAGAAAGAAACGGAATTCTCTGTATGTAACAAGAGCTGAATGTACATTTTAAATATAAGGCATAGTGCAGGCTGAACTGCAGGGTCATGACTGATACTTCTTCCAGAAGCAACTTCTTAGAGAGTCTCCTGTAATTAACATTAATGATAATATGAAAGAGGGAGATGCTTATGATGCAAGGTCTGCAGCTAAAGATTTATACCAGGAGAAGATGTGATCCTCCTCCTCTTCTTTTATCTGCTGTTGAATCATTGCAGGAAATAGATGAGACAAAGGATCCTTGACTTTTTCCAAAGCAGAGTCTCCTTTTTCATAAATTAAGTTAATAAATTTTTAAGAGCAAAATACAGTTTTAAATATTAGGCTAGAAGAAATTGTTTAAATAACCATTTTTCACAATGGATACCCAGTATTATGGAAAAGTAATTACACAGAGTAAAATACATGCCCGGTATTTTTCATTTAAGGTGGGAACGGCCTGTCAATACACCTAAAATTTATGGGTCATAATTCTTGCTTTTTTACTTGTACCAATTTAAAGGAGAGAGAATTCTGCTGAGGTAATGCTGATATAAAACATGCCGAAGATCTGCCCAAGTGATGAGGGGCCTGATTCAGCCAAGTGTATACACACATGCTTAAATTCATTCCCACTCCTAGCATATGCTTACATATTCTGTTGCTTCACTATCACACACAGTTTACATCAGCTACAGTGTCATCCAAAAACTATAATGCGAGTCATTTCAGAAGGTGTGCAGAGCTGTAGGCTGGGTAAGTAAATGTGTTCCCATCAGCTGCCAGGCCCTGTGAATGGCAGGCAAGTGCCCCAGAGAGCTCCTCAGAGCTGTCGTGAGAAGCCTTTCCCAGCACTGAGAGAGGCTTTCTGTGCCTGGGTAGGAAGGTGTTTTGATCTTGAATTCTTTTTGGAATCTCTCTTTATATTTAGTAAAAGCCAGCTATGCTGTTAATGCGTTTAGATAATATAATGATTGGCACCTTAGAAATACTTAAGACAGATAAAAGGATTCCAAATGCATCCTTTTGTGAATTTTTAATACAGAGATTTTTGCATTGTCCAGTAATGAAAACAAATCATCTGTGGTATCAGTCACTGAGGGTGTTTGCGTATGTTCAGTGTCTGATAGCATCTTAAAATTAATCACTTTGCCATTTGTAGCAACAAGATATGACACTTGACAAGCACTTTTAGTTGGTATCTTCCTCTCCTTTTTATGCAAGCTGCAAAGCCCATCTATTGAAAAAAATCATGCTGTATTTTTCACACACTCATAGAAATCCCTGCCTGAGGATGCTGGTGAAAATTTAGTGTCCTTTAGGCTAGTCTAATCAGGAGAGAGAACTGATGATCAGAAGTTCTCTGATGCAAAATTGCTTATTTACAAACAATACACAAGTTCTGGATTTATTACAAATCCCAGAGAAGTCAAAGAAATTTGAAAACAATTTTCTTGCTTCAAATAATTGGGTTTTTCAACTAGTGCTGAACCAAAAAAACTCTCTATCGCAGCTCTTTTGAGAATCCACTACCAACAATCACACTTAACTAGGTTTGATCTTCCTTTCATTTTCTGTTTGCTGCACTGAAACACTGCCTCTCCACAACTTTCCCCAATATTATGTGTAACTAAACTATTCCGTCTCAATAATTTTAATAGTGAGCAGCTTCCTATTTGTCCTTGCCTTGAGGCAGTAATTTAAGTTGTACTGTCTTTGGTGAAAGGGAGTAGTCAAAGCTATTTGACTAACCTTGTGTTGTTAATTTGTCCTGATAAAACAAACCAACTCTCAACATCTCATGGTCACTCCATAAAGTAAGAATAATTTACTAAAAGCTAACAAATTCAACCTTTATCATCTCCTACCATCATAAATTACCTGGTCAGCTCTTGGGTACAGAACAGTACTCTTAGTTATTTCAACACATCCAAGTTACAGTTAAAATTCTTTCTATGTATGATTCTCTTAACGTCTAATTGGCTAAGTTATCCTTTACTACACATCCTCAAGCTTCCTCATAAATTCCAGTCTTCAATCAGCTTTAAGCTAGTTTCTGTTGCACAAATATTAGTAATGAAATAGGATTAAGGCATTTTCCACTATAGGTGATACTTTATTACTTCTTCAAATGACCCTACTGTAGTTTTTAAAGGAAAAGTTGCTATATAAGTGATCACTAACATCTCTCAGTTTCTCAAATGTGTTTATGAATTCTTTAAGTCTGTAGCCAATGTTGTTTTCAGTTTTTTTAAAGCAAGTTATCCTAACGCTAATGGCGATGAGGAAATTTATAAATGTTCAGTGTGTGGTGACAAAAAGTATATTTTATAAATTAATTTCAAGTTAATGCTAAATTATTATGGAATTACGTATTACATACACTTTACTACCAAAAGAGTTCATCGTGATTAATGTTATTACAGCAAACACCAAAGGAATTAATAATGATTTGCACTTATTATAGAGTGGTACCAATGTAGAGAAAAGAAGGTTAGCCTAATTAAATTCCAGAAACCACTTTAGGGCTCCACTGCATTGTGAAGGCTGTTTTTTTGTTAATTAATTCTGTATGAAAGGTTGCTGAAGTGTTTTAATATCACTCAAAGAGGCACCAGGAAGTATTTTAGAATTTGTCTTTTTTTGGTCCGGAATATCTTGACCAAGCAAAATGGGCTCCTTTCCATGATGAGCTACTGTACATTGTGTGAGTTGTAGGAAATAATGATAAAATGAAGATTCTGGTCTTTTATTGAGGGATAGAGCTGAAGTTGGGTGATACTATTGCTGGGGTTTGAGAGCATACTACTGAATGGGGATCAAACCTCGGGCTTAGAAATCCAGTTTATTTTCTTGTATTAAGCAGAGCCACTGGACAATACATCGTGGACATAACTCCCCTTTGGAATTACTTGCTGCCCTCATGCCGAGTCTTCTACACAAACAAATGTTACACTGGATTTGGCTTAGATTTTTGTGTTCAGATCTGATTTCATGATGATTTAGTGATGTGTTTAGTTCAAGGAGTGCAAGGGTATGTTTTTGCATGTTATTTGATTTTTTGGTTCTTTTTAATCTGTGATAAAAGAGGAGAGGTAGAAAGCATTTATTGATAGCGTTTTGGTGACCTGCCTGGTTCATTTGCAGTTATTGTTGAGTAATGCACATTTTGGACTCAGCTATTTTTGTTGGTGTGAATCTATGAAAAGCAAATCATTAAAATTTGCTTTGCCTCTGTTTCTGCTGCAATCCTTAGAATTGTTATTACTTTTACCCTTTTAATAGACCTGTTTGGAAATCCTATTCAAGCTGGATTTTTCAAACCCCAATTCCCCTTAAGCACATGCTTCATGTGTTAGGCATGTGTTTAAATTCTCTTGATTTAGAGGCATATACTTAAGGGCATTGCTGAATATAGAAGGGCATGAACGTGTTCTTAAATGCTTTAGTGATCAAAGAAAGCAAACTTTTGATTTGATGTACGTTTAATGTGCGTTAGATCACCTTTACCTGTTACCAAGTAGTCAAGAACTTACCTAACGTCTCTACTAAATATGCAGCTTTTGATTAAGCTTTATTCTTCTGGCTATGGGAATAGGAAAAGCTGCATAACACAACACACTTTTTTTTTTAATGGCCTTGGTCGTAAATTATGTTTTCAAGTACTATGGTCTCATTGCAAATAAAAGAGGGGATCAAGACAATAACAATGAAAAGAGAGAAGAGGGGTTTGGTTGTTAAAGTCATATATTCAGCATAACACTAGAGTGTTTCAATATGTTTTATGTTCTTAATATTTTTCTTTCTATATACAGTGCAGTAATGCATCTCTTCCTCCTTACACTAACAATTTATATTCAGGCTACTCTAATGAAGTACATCTTGAGTCTCCTTTTCATGGCTAATGAGGAGACAACAAGAATTTGACTAATACTAGTACAATTACTGGAGCAGTGAAGCATGCATCTCTGATTAGACGTGATAATTTGCAAGGCTGGGCTCTTCACATTAAGTTTGCAAACAGTTTAAAAATCACTTCCTCTATTTATCCAGCTAATCTCTGCTTAATGACTCCAGACCTGACAAAAGAAAGAGAAAATATCTCTTAAAATCCTATACTTCATTTATGAAGCTTGTATATAGAGCAGAGGTGTAATTTACCATAAATCTTCTTCGGGAGACTTTATGAATCCATTCAACTGACATTTTACAATGCAGTGACATTTTTATTCATCCTCTAACAGTTTCCTTTATTTAGAGGTCTGTTGGATTTTTCCAGTTTTAGAAATATTTCTACAGATTTTTGGCTCTTACTTTTGATTTCTTTTCTTTCTAATGTTCCTTTTGAATGCAATACTTGATTATCCACAGAGGATTAATATTTTAGTGTGATTTATTTTTTTGCAGAAAAGGTTAGTCGAGTGGCTGGTGGTGGTGGAATTCTTCATCAGTCAGCAGCAGCATGGGCAGGCAGGCTTCAGTGAAAATCTGGCATGTACCATTCCACATTTTTGAAAGGTTTCTTTTTCCTTGAGGCCTGTTTTCACCATTTGGACCTGAAACAGCAGCAACTCAGGTTAGAATTCCTGATGAATTTAATTAAGCCAATAGAAACAGCTCTTGCTGCCAGTAGGTGGCACTCGTCCTGAATCAGGAGTGAGGCGATCTTGTTTAAGGACAGCCAGTGGTGTCAAATGGGCTTAGAAATGGATGTCCTCATGTAAAACTATGTCCCAGAACACATCACTGATAGAAATATCGTGTCCTAGGCATAGGCACAGAGAAAGAGCTTGCATTAGAGGGTTTAACTGAGTTTGCCAAGTTTACAAATTAATTGCTGGTTGTTATGCATGTGTCTGGACTGGGTGCCACAGTGTTAACTCCATGTTGCACAGTGGCACCATAAGATTAATTTCTTTTAGGATCCTCTAAAACTGATTAAAAATAGATTCAAAATCAGGATAATGCCTTAAGAAGATAGACAGGATTCGGGACTGTGACTCAACCTAGAACTTTGCTGGAGTTTTCCCTAAAACAGGTAAAAGCAGATGCACAGAGTGAAGATCAAATTCCCAGCCTGTTCTGCATATATTTAGTTGCTTATATAGCTTTCAGAGAGCGTGATTAACTGTGTCTAATATATCTTGTTAAAGATTGGCTCTGGGATTTCCCTGTCTATTTTACTTAGAGATACCTATTAGCTTTTTATTTCCACTGGAAAAACAGCAGCTGTTGCAAAGATTGTGTGGAACAGACAGAAAATGTGCATCGGCTTCCTTCTGTACCTATGGAAGTTCGGGGAGTTGGTCCCTAGAGGAGTTTTGACAGACTGCAAGGAAAAGACTTCTTTAACTATAGATGGCATCTGCATCTTCCTCCCCTTTCAGACACAAAGGAGATAAAAATAGACAAATATGGGGGTTTAGCTCTTGGGAAAGTCAGGTTTCTGAAACTGATCCGTGAATTCCCAGTAGCAGAATGTCCTCCCTGAGAACTGAGATGGAAGGGTGGAGACAGTGCAAAGTGACATCACTGTTTGCTGTTACTAATGTGATGGAAGCTGGCCAATATAGCTTCAAAAATGGAAAAAGCAGATAAAGGATTGTCTTTATTTCTGCTCTACAAGTCTCTGTTGGTGGTCCTAATAGGGCCAATGGTCTGATTTCACTCTTCTCTATTACAAAGTACCAGATTTAAGGACCAAAAGTGGCATTAGAATATCTATTATCTCTTCCTATAATTCTTATTTTTTAAAAAAAATTACACTCATTCTGCATAAACCTGTAGGAAGTAAGGAAGCCATTATAAGGCTTATGAGGATTGATTGAGGGAGTTGGGATTGTTTAGTTTGAGGAAGAGGAGACTGAGGGGAGACCTCATCACTCTCTACAACTGCTTGAAAGGGCATTGTAGAGAGGTTGGTGCTGGTCTCTTCTCACGGGCAATTAGCAATAGAACGAGAGGGAATGGCTG
The DNA here is from genome assembly GCA_013400555.1 of Jacana jacana. Taxonomy (NCBI): domain Eukaryota; kingdom Metazoa; phylum Chordata; class Aves; order Charadriiformes; family Jacanidae; genus Jacana; species Jacana jacana. The sequence goes on along the minus strand of VZTM01012518.1, from coordinate 27,183 downwards.
CAAGCTGCAGCAGGGTAGGGTTAGGCTGGACATTAGGAAAAAGCTTTTTCACAGAGAGTGGTCAGTCAGTGGAATCAGCTGCCCAGGGAGGTGGTGGAGTCCCCATCCCTGACTGTGTTTAAGAGTAGATTAGATGTGGTGTTGAGGGATCTGGTGTAGGGGAGAACTTGTAGAGTAGGGCTGATGGTTGGACTTGGACTTGATGATCCCAAGGGTCTCTTCAACCTAAATGATTCTATGATTTCTTACTGGAGTAAAAAGTGAGAAGCGCACTATAATCAGGACTAGGAGTGACTTCCTTGCATATCGCTTGCTTGGTCTTTCTGCTATGAGGGTTATCATCCTTAGCTTCCTGCATGCACTTTATGTAATTGATATTATTTTGTAATAATAGTTTTCCTGCTTCTATTCACAACAGCAGTACTGGAAAAGAGAGTACTTTTACACTTGCTTGTTACCTTGGGAAGCCACTTATTCCCCCCAACAGGTGAAGATGATGGTACTACACTGTTGTTTTCATGCCATTTGGATTGGGCTTGTGATTACTGGGAAGCTTCTTCACCACCAGCCAACAGGCAGTCCCAAGCTAATGCCTGGGACACTCTGTAATCTCCAAAACTGCCTGTGAAGCTCTGAAGTGGGATACCGAGTTGTCTCTCCCTTCTCCCTGGGCCTTGTGTCAGGATGCAGAGCATTGGAAGGGCAGAACTACTGCCTCCAACTGCCTGGTGGAATTAGATGTGCTGTGCTGGGGTAGACCATTGACAAGCTGTTTAAGCCGTAAAATGAGATTTTTAGATTTTCACTTAAAAACAGGTTCAGGTTAAAGCGATTAAGTGATAAAAAGACAGAAGCAACAAAATAAGTCATTAACCTTACATTTAGTTCCCCCCTAACTGATTGTTGGTTCCAGTTTATGGGGCTGGCTAATTAACTGCTGTGGTTTTTTCTAGGGCTCATACCTTGGAAAATTCCTAGGGCTACATAATTCTCACTCCTTTTGAAGCAGATAATTAGTGGATCCATCCTGAGTTTCTTCTGCTTTTTTTTCCATTCAGAATGAAATAATACCTTCCTTTTTCCCTCTTGTTTACACATTTTTCTGGCTGTATAAAAGGCAGGACAGGAGACTTTTTCATTCTTTTCTGCTAGTTAGTCTTTTTTGATTTGCATTCTCTGGTGTAAATAGCAAAGTACATTTTGCTCGGTAGTGAAAACAGGTTTGATTTGGATCCTTTTGAAATCAATGGTAGTCTTTCTACTAGACTTTATAGTTTCAGAGTGTGTTTATCACTTACTCATTTTAAAAGAAACAAACCCACTTGTGAGCTGGGGAAAAAGATCCCAAGTTTAGTGGGAAAGCTATGTGGCCAGGAATCTCTGCTGAAGAAGGTTTTTACTTGAAGAGAGTGGCAACATTTAGAAGGTATGCTCTCACTTTATCTCAAAGCTGAGTTATTCTCTAAAGTAGATTAGAGTAGCTGTCACACACACAAGAAAAACATGTTGATACTCTTCTGAATATGCCCATAATAAAACCTTAAGTTTATTCTGTTGACAGTTCCTTAAATTAAAAAAGTAAATATAGCAAAAAATTCTTCCCAATAGCTTTTTATTGTCATTACTGATGCAGTAGAGCATGTTTCAAGCATGCTGTACCTTGATCTTTCACGATCACTGCTCACTCTCTCACTCCCTCTCTCTCTCTCTCTCTCGTTGCAGTCCCCAATGAGAAAAATCTGGAACCTAGTCAGGTAGCCTAAATTCCGTGTTATAATTGACATCCAGAGTCCCTGGTGCCGGATTTGGCAGCAGGCTGCCAGGTAGCGTGTTCCACTGTGCAGATGTATCGCCTTTCCCTGCTGAGATTACTCAGAGGGAAGAGTTCACAGATCCCTGAGTACATCCAGGAGGGAAAAAAAGTTGGTGCTGTGCTTAAGGCATTAGCATGGAGGTCTAGAAACCTGAGCCTGGACATTAAGCCACATGTCCCCAAATGTGCGGAGAAATGGCTACAGTGTCAGAATTGCCTGTTTGTAAAGGAGAAATAATCTGTTTGCATGGATCATGTACTCCTTAAGGAGGAGACTGTGGTGTGGTAATCATGGAAATACTTGGATTTTCCCAGGACAATCTTGAATCCTGATTTCCTAAGGAAATAAGATTTCTTTAAGCATCTTTGCCTACCTTCTCTTTTTGAACCAGACAAGTTTGTGAATAGAGTTGTTAATCATATTAAATTCCTAATAAGTAATGAAAAAAGCTCTCCTAGAAAGTAAATATCCTATTAGTGTACCCACTGGAGGGAGTGAAAAAAGTAAGGATCACTTAAGTTCTTACTCAAGTAAAAAATCTATGTAGGATAGCAATTTATGGATGCTTGACTGCTTAGGGGAAAAAAAAAAAAAGTAGCATCTCCTGGAGTTTTTACTGTTTCAGACATTAGAGAATCCCCTCCTCAACTAAAGCTTCTTTTCTGTCTGGAAATTTATTTTTCAAGCAAGCAGTAATAGAAAGTTTTTTTCCAACTAGCACTTACTGGGTGTTTAATTAGGGTAAGATCACACATTCATTTAAAAGTCAGCCAAGTAGAAGACACGAGTCCAGTGGAAACCAGATGGAGTGCCCGTGGAACAACTTGGTCTCTGCAGATTCGTTGTCATTTCTTCCCCATGTGTAAACTCTCTCAGACTGTTGTGCTCTTTCAAGCAACTTGTTTGTGACCTCCTCATGCTTCCAAGCAGCTCTTGTAAAAAGCTGGCCACCCTTAAGTTTGGAATAAATAGGGATTAAGCTATTTCATAATTACTACTTAGAAAAGAGCCTTAAATTGCAGCATCCCTTTCCATTTAGTTGTTAGTCTGAAGCTGGTGTGATGTTTTTAGAAGTCTTCTCATGACATCTCTTCCTGTACCTTCATTTTTGCCACCTTTGTGGGAAACACATACTATTTCACAAGTGAGACTCTGCCTCCAGGGTATCTTGCAGTGATTTTTATCATGCTTTTGTTTGTTGAATCAGAGAGCCTTTTACCTCTGTGTAAGTATCTACAAACTGTGGTTTTCTCACCTTTTCAGTTTTCTGAACTCCCTGTCTAAACCTGGAATTCCAAGCACTTTGGAATGTTCACCTAGAAACTCCTTATGAGCTGAAACTTCACAGATATTTCATCTTCACAGATATTTCCAGTATGCCACATAAAATAGACAACTGTTACAGGCCTTTATTAGCAATGCTTCTATAGCTAGTTATCAGGCTTGTTCCTTTTCATAAGCTCTTTAAGTGCAGATGTGCCATAGCCAGATAGAGCACTGCATAACCAGAGAGCTCTTAGCCTAGGTCATTTGCTACCCCAAAAGCAGATTTTTGTGCCTGGGGCCTGATTTTGATCTGCAAAGCTCCAAGTCAGGGCTGTTGGCATTCAGATGTGCACTGCAGTTGAAAAAGTGCAAGATGTTTGGTGTTGTCAGAATGTGAAGTCCGGCTGCAGCAAAAACACTGTTTTCATGATGGGGCACGTTTAGGTGACGACATACCAAGTATCCCTGAAAGGTTTGGTTTGTAATCTGCTGTCCTCCTGATGTGTGTGTGGAACTTATTTTTGTGTGTATTTTCCAGTAGTGCTGAAATAAGGGTTCCTTGCCATAGAACTCTTAAAGCACAGGTTGGGTTAGTTGGTTGTGAAAGTTAAAACAATTAACTCATTCATGAGGCAGGAATTTTAATTGAGATCACCAAGATTGAAAAACAAGCGAGTTATTCATCAGTAGAATTATACCTTTTCCCACCCATTTCCTCTAAATACTTGGTCATAGAAGGGCTTGTTTTAGACCAACTGCAACAGAAGAAAATATTACACTGGAATTTGATATTCTGTGAGTCAGTGGAAGCTGGTAACACACGGCTATATTTATCTTGTCCTGTCATTTCATATGTACCTTACCTGCTCTATGGAATCATTTCTTACAGATGCTAGCAGCAGCCCTTGCCATCTCATACCTGATTTATTTATTTATTTGTTTGGTTATGTTAAGCCAGACTTGTTTATTTTAGACAGGTTGCTTCATACCCTGTTCAGAAATGAAATGTTTTCTTTGTATATGGACTTTGACAGAAATGAAGAAAAATCTCATCTATTTCCGCAGTTGTCCTTACCTCATATGAAGGAAAACATTCACAGCTGTCTCTACTGTCCTGCAATGCAATAATTTTTCTCAAAGGGAGACTAGTACCCAAAAAACCTGCTGACATGGCCACTTGCCTTCTGTGGTACTGTAATGTCTGGATACTGGGAGTACAAGTATGAACTCTGTAAATTTCCATTAGGCCCAGTACCCCTTTAAAAAGACTCATAGCTTCCTATTTAGGCGAACAGAAAATGTACAAAGGTTTTTATTGGCACTGAAACAAATAATTTTAAAAATACCCCAGGGAGCTATACACATAGATCTTAGTGAAAATCAAGAGGATTTGTACTCAGGAGAAAATTCTGTCCTTGGATAATTATTGCAGACGGGTATTAGCAATTACTCTGAAAGAAATCTTCAATGTTGGATGAGGTACTTTCATTCTCCTTTCTCATTGGGCTTGTCTTCCCTTCACATGGACAGTGCTATGCTATTGAGCCACGTGTTCAGCATAAGGTTGACTTGAATTGGTTTGAACCTCAATTGCCACTTTAATAACCATTTTTAAGGAGGCAGCACAAAATGAATATGCTACAGTCTGCACAAAACAGAGGATAAAACAAATGTAAACTTAGATCAGATAATTAATGCATCTTTGTAAAGTACTTGTAATAAATCCCAGGAAACTATTCCACGGCTCTTTAAAGCAAGGAGGTTAAGCTTTGTAAACTTAATGAGGTTCCCCCTTCTCTCTTTGAAGGGACCTAAACTGGAAACGATTTTTTTTTGTTTAGGGTCGAGAAAATGTAAATGACAATGGATTTGAAACATTTCATCCTCAAAACAATTCATTTTAACTTCACAAACTGAAGGGAAAAAAAAAAAAAGATAAATACAGATCTTTCCTGTGATAGATAACAGGAAGGTTTAGACACTTCTTTCAGAGATGCAAAGCAGTACGAGTTGTAACAGTGTGGGTGAGGAATAAGATCTTGAGGAACAGAAAAGGGGATAATGTATTTTCTGGAGGGTTTCCAAATTTTTCCTGTTTTTAGAAGGAGACTACCCAAGTTTCCCTATTGAATCAGATAATTGAGCGGAGTATCAATCACTGCCTGAACAGGAGAAAACACCTGGCATATATAAGAGAAAAAATTCTGTTCTAAGTAACCTGTGGCAGAGAAACTGGGGATCCCAGTGCAGTTCCGTAATCTGTGCCTGACGCTATGGTAGCACCTGCAGTATGTCACCGCATGCTCGGGCCGTTTATATATACACAGCAAAACCAGGACAAAAGCATTTTACAAGCCAAATACTGCAGGTTAAAGTCAATAGTGGCTGCACTCTAAGAAGGTCGGAATTAGACTTTAAACATTCATTCACTTTTGTTAAATTGAAATGTGTAACTGTTACCCTGATGGTAAAAAATGTTATTCTTTCCTGTGTATCTAGGGTTTTATCCCATTACATGCTGACCTTGCTTATATAATTGGCAAAAGGGTATTGCATTAAAAGTAAAAGCTTTTTTATTTCATTTTGTCTGTATGGTTCAATTTTTAATGTCCATCCTCTTAGTGACCAAGCATTTACCAGGTTCACTAACTTTCTGTAGATGACTGTATATCATGGCTCCATTGCTCTGAAGCCAATCTACTGATTTTTCTATTTATTTAGTTAAAGAAATGAACAGACCTTTCTTGTCCAGATTGGCCATCTTCTAACATAGTAGATATGTCAAAATAAGTCAGCTTTCAGGTGCCAAGGCAAGTGTTGTGTATTAGATATAAGTATACAGTTCTGAAACTGAAGCACACAAGAACTTTTCACCGTCAGGCTCCCTTCTGACTTCTTTTCGTAATTAGGTAGAAACTAAGTGCATGATAGCCTAAATGACAAAGCTGAACTTTGATCCATTTTTCTGTAGACAACGGTGTAGACAGTGGAAACCTTTGTTAGAACACTAACTTGCACCAGCAACTGAGAGTTTGTCTAGTTTGATAGTGTAAGAGAGGCAGAACTGGAACTATCGTATCCCTCCTAGAGGTTTCAGATCAGTGATGACAGGGGAATATTAATGCATTTAGTCAAAATTATCAATTCAAGTGTAAAACGGTGTGTTCAGCTTCAGAATAGCTACCAGTTAAATTTATCTTTGTAACGGAAGGACAAGGGATCCATTTCTTATGTCCTTTATACTGAAAACATAGATGGAATCTTGTCTAAGACATTCATTGCTATAACCAAATCCTCAGCTGTGTACTGTTAGGCAGGTAGTAGTTTGAAGTCTTTCAGCCTATGCTGATAAAGCAGCTTGTAAACTACTCTGAACTATGCCACCGGTGAGGAATGCAGTCATCCTCAGCACTGGGGTGTTCTGTGTATCTTCTCTCTGCTCTCCTCCCAGTTACAGAGACTAAGAGCAGTATCTGTGACTATATTATGGATTTTGTTGTATGCAATAATGAAAAAAAGAGTAATGAACAGAAGAGAATTCTTGAAAATAAATCAAGAGGAACAGGGTGTGCTTTACCTTTGCAATCTTTTAACTTTTAAAAGAATTAAACGCATTTATTTAAAAAATAAACTGAGAATCCTGAGGCGAACTCATGCTTTTGGGGTTTTTTTGGTGATAAATGGAGCTTGTAGCCACATAGTAGCTATTTGTATCATTGAAAGTTGTACGAATTTTGCAATGTATTTTGGGAAACTACAGTTGTACAGTGCCCTAAGCACTTCAGTAGAGAGGGCTGCTTTAAAGGCTTCTTGTATTTTTCATCTGTGTTTTCAGCTTTGTTTAGTTAGGGAATAATCTCAGTGTGTAGGGCTGTGAAACAAATGTACTAACAGTACAACAGGTTCATTAAAGCTTTATGGCTTATAGGAATTTTATACTTGGATTTATGCTAGGCATGGAATATCATAATGATACAGAACATAAGGTTTCACTCATTGTAAAATTCATAATAGTTTTTTAGTGTGAACTGAAAATAAGGAACAAGCACCAGAAATTAAATTTTGAGAAACTAAACAATTCTCTACACTTCTGGTTAATTTACAGTAGATACTAAATGTTTTGCATGGGGCTAAACCTTGTATCAGAAAAAATACTTAAACATTCCATATGGAAATTTTTTCCTCTTAGTATTTTCTTATTACTCAAAACTTCCCTCTGACTCTTTCTCAGTTTTTCCTGGTAAAGCATTTCATTCATGTATGAATGCTTTATGGTTTTGCTACTAATACACAAGGGTATTGTCATATACTTGTATGTGTAAAGTGGAGCTAGGATCTAGTGTCATCTTTACTGTTTCAGAGACCACAGTAGTACTCATTAGAAAGTGCACACTTTGGTAGAAAGCAGCGTTTATATTCATAAATTACTTTGCTGGTCAGTAGTTATATTTGTGAGGAAGATGCAACCTGCTATCTGATCAGGTCTTAATTAAATCTTGGGAGCAAAGTATAGCCACTCACTAGATGTCTCATGAATTCATTTCATGAACTGAAATAAATTTAATATAAATGTATTGCAATACATGCATAAAAGACAAAATAGTTGTACTAGAACTGATGGAATAGATCTTGAATTAAATGCATATGATTTTTGCTTGTGATCCCTCAGCTGACAGGGGTGATGGGTAAAACTTTAGCTTATTTACACCTGGTTCATGGAGAATGGTAAGAAATAAAGCTAGAGCTGTTTCAGGCAAAAGGAGTTTTCTTTCATGCACAAATACCAAAAGACTGTTTGTGGAAACCAGAATACTTCTTATGTTCACAAGTTGATTGTGAGTCTGAAACCTTTCTGAAGCTAGGACCATGGAAGCCCCCCTGGCTTCCCATTCATGTTACCCTGGAACCAACATTCTTGAAAGGACTTGATACTTACCTTTGGGAAACTGACTGTCCAAAGATTTTGTCCCAAAAGTAAAGTCTCTGGGGTTGCCTTGCCAGAAACTCCCAAGCTCTGTCCTGTGTGGGAAGCCCCTATGGCAGCCCCTGCAGGTCCAGCTGTATGTCACCCAGCACCCATCCGGAGCCCTGACTCCACCACTGCATGGTTTCCTCCTGCAGAGCATGGGTGAAGACTTGAAAAAGGTGGGAATAGTTGTCTAGCCCCTGTGAGTTCAGGGCTGATTCCTTGTCAGGTCTGTCTAGAATCCATCAGTTTTGAGAATCACCAAGCTTAGAGAAAATGAGTCAGTCAGTGCAGCTGCAGGGTCCTGAAAACTTATTTTCTATGGAAACAACATGTTTTGGAACACATCTTGCTGTCAAGTCAAATTTGTCCAAACCCACACTCTATAAGAGGCATATTTCCTGGGAATTGGAGGCTACTTTTTGACTAGCTCCCCTTTTAGCTACAACCATGTGGTTTTTTCTCTCTAAGTTTTGCTGTCCTTCACTTTTCGAGCTCAGTGTATTATTTTTTTTCCAGAACTGAAGTCTCTTTACAACAGAGCCCCTTTGACCAAGTATAGAGAGGAATAGTTCCATGAGTTGCAAAACCAGTAAGAGAGGAAAATACCTTTAAGAGCCTCTTAACATGGAGAGAATAAAACCCACATCTTTTTACACGGACCAACATGCTTTTTTTTTTTTTTTCCTTGTGGAGTAGGGGCTTGGAAGATGGAAGAAAAAGCCATTCATGTACTCCGTTATAGACTTGCCTTCCATGTGGGGCCTCTATGTTTTAGCCAGCTGAAAGTTTTTCACACATTTCTGTGTAAGGAGGTCTATAACTTTAACATACACAGTGGGCGTATGCCTAAATCCTGTGATACAGAGAAGGAGCCACTGCTTGAGCAGGAGGTGCTTAGTACAGGGACTCTTGATGGAATCCTTCCCACTAATTTTAAAGAGCTTTAGATGAGTCCTTAGGAACGCACAGCCATCAACTTTAATATTTTTTTAAGAACCTGCCAGCTTAGTTATGAAGGCAAAAAGGGCAATATGGCTCTATACATAGAATGCTTTCCAATTTGCCAAGTTACTAGCCAGCTTCTGAAATCTCTCAGCCTTAATCTAACAAGAACTATGCCTGAGCAAAGGAAGCTCTAAGCGTTGAGAAGGGAGTAAAGTCAGAACTCCAAAGCAGCTTGTCTGAGTTTGAGTTACTAATGCATTTTCCCTATTAAAATCATACAGCTGCCAGCATTTCATGTTTTTCTTGCATAAGCACTACCAAATGGGGAGATACAGAGATGTCCCATGTACCTTCAGATAAACTGTGCACATTTGGAAGTAATTGGAAAGGAAAGAAGGCGGGGTTTCTATTGGCATTTACTGGTATGGTCTGGTTTGTATTAGGATGGAATTTCTGAGATTGGGAATGTATTACTCTAACAAACAGTGGTTGCTATAGGAAATATATGATCATCTGTATTATTTTACATGTACAAAAAAGGCATGCATACTGACAATTTCCTGGGATTTGGGTGTGTTTGGGGAAGTTAATGGACTCTAGGAGTGTTATGCTTGTAATTTCATCTTGCATTTATCATCTTTACCCTTGTCACTGTAATAATTATGTATAGTCCTTGAGAATCTGTGTGGGCTGTAATCTGTCACCAGTACACCATTTTGTATTTTCCTTATTCAGTTCCACCTAGAATAAGATGATTGGGAGCAGCCAGAATTGTTTCACCAAGGACAAACTGTGCCTGACCAATCTGGTAGCCTACCTCCTAAGATGCAATAACTGGTTCTGTGGGCTAGGAGAGAAATGGATGTCTCTTAATCTGACTCTAACAAGGAAATAAGGGGGAAAAAATCTGCAAATGGGTCAAATGAACATTACTGGATATTTGAAGTCTACAGTTTGCTCAGAAAATAATATGGAAAACGTCTGTAATGTAAATCCGTAGTGACTATTAATGTCTACAGTACCTATTAATAGTCCAGTTTCTTCAGCCTTTACCTGGAAGTCAGGTGGCAGAAGAGGCTGCCTGGGGGAAGGCAATACCATGCAGCTTCCAGTTCTGTCTGTGCCATGAAGATTGTACATTTGTTATTTGCAGCCTTCTGGTACATCAGGCAACGATTAGCATCCTGTTTCTCAAAGACCCGTGGATCCAAGGGGTTTGGCTCCAACATCAGGTACATTCAAAGCCCCCCTTTCAACAGCTTGTGCTGGGTGCCAAGTGCATCCATAGTGCTATAATACATTTAACAATATTGTCTGTTGAAGGAATCTGTGTCACTGAGCCAGTGTACGGTGACTACATACACTGAAATCCTCAGTATTTTTCTAGCTCTGTAATATACACGATGGAAGAAAAATAAAGGGGGGGGGAAGGCAGATACAGAGGAGAGCCTGAACTTGGGACAGTTGCTACTGATATTGCTCAGAAAAACTGATCATATGTTAAATACAGATAGAGCCTGAGAGTATACAGCATTTGAATTTTGATCATTTTTCAAACAGGCAGCTCTCAAAGTAGCAAGCATATTTATGAGATTCAGATTGGATTTGCTGTCACAGACATTGTTTCATGGACACATTCCATCCCTTTTCTACCGCTGTGCAAAATCAGCTTATTCTAAGCAGGCTTGAAACAGGGCTGAAGGAGTATCTAAGGCCAGTTTTTCCATGCTCCGTGCATCCAAACGCAACTGAAACTGTGACAGAAAGGTGTAGGCTGTGTGAAGAGGAGGTGGTGATGCTGAGCTTCCACTAACATCTGGTCATTAACTTCAGCTTTGGGGACTTACAAAATGCTGGCAAACACAGCTCCAGCTGGCCTGGGGACTGTTGCTTCTCCATGAGCAGGTAAATAGGCCAGATGGTCTCTAATTTTACTACTGTTTCTAGTATGGATGATGAGTCGTGGTCCCTACAGAGCAATACACCTTCCAAATGCTGAACATTTTTATTCACCTTTTGACCATGTAGAAACAATGTAATTATTAGAAGAGTAGTAAAATGATCAGAGTAGTGACTAAAAGGAAAGTCTGAGAGTGAGAAGCAAAGAAAAAGCAGCAATGATCACCTTGCTTTCTTCTTACCATTTCAGAGTAGCAAAGTCTAGAAATCCATTTTGAACTGCTGCACTTCCATTTGTGTTTGCTATGAAACAAAACTGTTTCACTTGCAGGAGGAAACTGGGGGAAACGGTTTTGTCTTTGCCGTTTCTGTTCCTTTTCACAAACAACAACAAAAACCTCAAACATACCCAACCACGCAACCAAATTAGAATCCTCCCACCCCAGTCACATCAAGCAGTTTCTAGAGCACCAAAAAAGCTGGAAGAATCCAAATTTCAATGCTTTATCTGCAGTACTTATTGGAGAGAATTTTTGCCATAGCTGTGTGCAGCATGAGCACTTGTAACAGGGTGGGAAGATGAGAGCTGGAGAATCTGGAGCTGGAACCCAAGGCAATATTCAGGCAGTGATTATGCAATTGTTGCATAATATGGAGAGTGCCTGCATGAATAATCCTATTATCATTGGAGTTTCACAATCAGGCAGTTGAACACTGCACTGTTCAAAATCAGCTGCATTTATGATGGAAAAATTAGCAAAACCGCCATTAAAACAAATAGCGGTCTCATAAATATAGTCGTTCTCAGTGGGGACTAAGAGTGTAAGAACGTCAGAGGAAAGAATAGAGGGAAATATTTTCTTAGCTTAGTTACAGTAGGAAGGTTCAGCTTTAATGGTTTCCCTTGAGAAAGGAAAAATATAAGGAAAAGATATAGATAATGATTATGGGTTGTTGTTAATTTGATGTGCCTGAGAAGAGCTGTGAACACTGTTATTGACAAAACTGGGAGAAAAGGGAAAAATATTGTACTAGCCACCTGAATAATTTGCAAATATTTTATTAGTATCTGGAAAGTGCTGGAACCAGCACAGGCAGAAGGATTTATTCCCAAACATTTGAGAATTCTTTGTGCTAATAAAGGAGTAACTGGAGCAGCAGGTGCAGCTTCTTCTCCCTCCTGTTATAAGGCCCCTGTGAGTGTGAGAAGACACTAAGTGCTGGGGCTTTCACAGCCCCTGCAGGGTGAGGAGCCTGGGCTGCTGGAGGTGCTGCTCTCCCTCCTGCTGAAGCCAAGGGCCAAGAGCTTCCTCTGCAGCCAGCGGGCAGCGGCGGCACACGCGGGCAAACTGCAGTGTCTGTGCAGGGGCTGGAAAAACCACAGCAAAAGTTCTCCCAGTGGGAGAACACACAAGCTGAGCCCAGGTTTGTGCCAAGGGCGGCCGCAAGCCTGGGGCTCTGTGTGGGGTGGGAATTACGTTCCTTCCACGACATTCATGTGCCACCTCCTGCAGCTTTGCCAGCTAGGAAGCATTTCTGAGGAACCTCTGCACAAACACATAGGCGGCAGCAGCAAGGCTGGTGCCAGCAATGCTGTGGAAAACAAGTCATTAAATATCTGATATATGAAGTTTAAGCTGCATGCCAAAGCAGAAATAAACCTCTGTTAGGCTGCCTTGGTTTTTACTTCCAGAAGGTATAAGGCTATGGAAAATGAGTGGGTCTATAGAGATGCATCTCTAGGCATCAGCAACAAGACAGCTGAAATTTAACATGTGTTAATGTTGCCAAAAAGAATTTGAGTGTTTAGGTGCTGATAGACAAAGAATTTGGACAGTCAATTGGGCAAAAAGACTAAGAAAATCCATAGCTGGTGGAGGAAAGTCATCTGCTTTAATCTCATGCCACAGTGTTTGAAAAAGCCCTAAACACCAATAGCTGCAGAACACTGGAGCCTTTCAAAGCTGGTTTGCTTCTAGCTGGATTTATTCATTAGTTTTGTAAATCTTTTGACATGCCAGAACTTATGACTATTTCCAAACCAAAAAGAACTGGTGTAAGACAAAGAAAAATAGTATTTTTATGATTGTTTCTATGTGACAATCCATGATGAATTCTTGTCTGGAGGGTAACTGTGAGGGGATCTTTCTTGTTCTGGTTTCTCTTATCCTGTACATAAGAATAGTCATCTAGCAGTCTTCCATGCTTGTTGGTTTCTCAGATATATGTAATAGATTTGGATATGGCAGTAGTCTTGAAGTTTTATGTCTATGGGAGGATACATCTGGAGAATGTACTGAAGGCACAGTTCATGTCTTTGTTAGCCAGCACATGTTCTTTGTGCTTTCTAGAGTGCAAATGGAGTTCTCAATGTGTGTTCTAGGAAACAAATTGGAACGAGCTACTAAAGGCCTATGCCTTTGGTTTAAAACTACATTTTAGGGTATGGCAGTTTGCATTTTCTTTTGGGGGAAGATAATGAATAATTGGTGAGAACAGGCAAATCTCCACTAACATCAGTGCAGCTGCATTTATTTAAATCAGTTGAGGGTCTGATTCACTGTATGACAAAATGTCTCGACTAATATAATTAGCTAAAGCTGCAATCAAAGCCCAGCAGGGATGTGGGTTGTTGCAGCAATGTGAAATAGAAAAAAAAAAAAAAATAAGCGAAGCTGAAAGTTTCCAATATATATGAATGTGTTCTTTTTTGGGTTTTGGTATTTATTGATGTGATAAGTGGGGTACTGTGCCAGGATGAGAGGAGGCAGCTAGCTGTGTGGGAGAGTTTGCCTCAAAATTGTGAAAATCCCTTTCTCCTTTGCCTCTATTCGAGCAACAGACATGTAAACGTAGACCTGTGGCTGCTGGATGAGCAGCAGAGAGAGCTGCTATCGGCCCTTACGGCCCTTACGTTATCCATTTTCTTACTGCTTGCAAGGCTCTATGTTTGCCTCACCTCAGGCAAATTGCTATCTTTGTGCTTCAGCATTCATGTTCCCAGACCTGTCTGGCCAGATCTTGGAAGCGGAGCTTGCTCTCCCTCTGTGCCTGTCATTGTGCCTCCTGCAACGAAACTAGCCCTCATATAGCTGACGCTTTCTGCCCCTCTCCAGCAGCACCAATTAGAACGAATACAGTAATCACAAGGACTGAATACTTACCAGCATAACCCAAATCTCCTAACTATTAAGAATTACAAGCCTGACAAGGACAAAAATTTCCAGCTCAGCCTTTGACTTGGTTTATTAAAGTGGACCTTTGCCTCCTATGGTAATTTTTTTCTGGACTATCACTATATCCAGGAGTCTCAGCTTTTCTCTTGGCTGTTGGTCTAAGCGGTAAGGCAGAAGACTAGAGCATGAAGCGCTTTATCACTGCCATTATAAAGAGTTTGTTTATTTGCTGTGAAAATGTGTTTCTATGAGGGGTCAGACTGTAATACCTTGTACCTTGTCAGAAGAAACAAGCTTTATTGCATCCTGCTCCCAGTAACAGGTTTCTTTTTTTACATCCATTTTTGGGTAAGAGAGAGTACGGTTCTTCTGGTTCTCAATAGTACAGTGGGTACAAAGAGAAAGCTGAAGCTTCTCCTGCTGATTCTTGTACATAAAATACAAAACACTATTCAAAGCATAAATTGCCTCTTGGTGTCAGGAAACCTTTCAAACAAAGGTCTTCTTATAATGAATGCCATAAGGGACAGATATATAACAAATTTATATTTATTATCTGTTACTTATTCCTGCTCTAGCAACTGAAAAGCTGTGCAATAAGAGAGACCCCAGAACAGAAGAGCACGAAAGTAGAACCCCCGGTGCCACAGGGCAGGAGACACCTACTTCTGCTGGAGCACAGGTCCTCCTTTCTTCCTCCAGGGTGTAGGTTTGGTTCTCCCAGGGTTCAGATTTCCTGGTTATGGATAGAAATGCGTGGCTAATGACAATAATAGTACACAGGAAAAGCTAACCCCCCTTAGTTGAACTTGAGTAACTAGGAGAGAGAAAATATTGAAGCTATGAATTTAAAGAGTAAAAGATCATACCTTGAAATACTGTCATAAAAATTTCATATTTGGAGCAAATTTCTCTCCTAGGAATTCTGTTTATGGTAACTGAGAGTTCTCAGTAAGCCTGTAAGAAGACTACAATATTAGTCTCTAATTTTCTATTCCTAGCACTTCTTGGTTTACTTACTCTCAGGTTCTCTTTGTTCAAAATACCTTAATGCTTTAATGCCTAAGCTTTTTATGAAATACAATTTGTGAATTTCATCTCAGTTTCACATTTATTATTATTTTTTGAGGATGGTTAATGATATCTCTGATATCACACAGTTTAGGTAAGAATATTAATGGCTAATAGATCTACAAATAGAAAAAGTACAAAAGATAGATAGTAAATGGTGGGGTGCATTGCTTAAAACTATAATATGTTTATCAGGCTATTAAGAAAAACCAAGTGACTCTAAGGCATTGTCTGGGAGTTACAGGGGTATTGATAGTACAGTTTTCAAGCTATAGGGCTATAGAACTCTGCGGCTGCCTTGTCTCCTTTACGCACTTGTGACCTGAGCCGAACTGGTCCTTCCACTTCTTGCTGGTTCAAAACAATGTGAATTTGGGCAGGGACTTGAAATGTAAGCAGGAGCTGTTGTAGTTAGTGCTGTCTGCTAGCATCAGTTGACAGGAAGATTTTTCGGGTTAGGTTTTTTTGTTTCATAGTTTTAGTAGTAACTTAGTCCTAGTAAAATCACCAGAATAGACTGCACTTAGCTGATGTGACAGTACATTAGAGTCTAATAAAAATTAATTCTTTATGGCTAAATTGTTTTAAATGTGTATTGCTTCTAACTTACAAAATTAAATCAAACACTTTCAAATCTTTGCAGTGTCCCACTCCATAAAAGGCATTCTTCTTTCCTTCAAACAGCACATATGGACACTTAATCATCTTTGTAATAAGATTTCTATTCTTTAAGAGCCTGAAGGATAAACTTGGGCAACAAATTTCTGAATGTTTGTCAGGTTTTCTGGCTTATTTTAAAGCATTTTGTTTAACAAATACTTCAGTTCCGGTCTTTGTGCTCCTCAGAGCACTCTTTAGATTACACGTGTGTAGTCTAGAATCCAGAAAAACAGGACTGCTTGCACTTGAGACAACTCAAACACGTGCATTTTTCTACCAAATATCTGGAGACTAGGTATCTAGGGTGCTTGAAAATATTCATGTTAATTTCCAAATTAAAGGAAAAAGTGTTACGAATGATTCAAAATGTGTATATGAATTGAACATCGACTATCTGTTGGTCTGTAGGATTTTTATCTTCACACCAATTAAATTGGATTTGAGAAAAAGCTAGATTTAATGTTTAGATGTTGAAACTTCTGTGTGGTGTTAGCTGACAAAGAGCAACAAAGACAAATGGTAATAAAAACAAAAGCTAGCAAATTATGGGAAAGTTTCCCAAACGCGATCTAAGCTGTATTGCTGAAGTAACTGGGCTTCAGGCTTCAAAGCAAATAGTGTCTCTGGTTGTATCCCTGTGGGATGGAATCCACTGTTGAGAAATCTTGACATTCCAGACATAATTTCTGGTTCTAAGTTTTGAAAGCATCTGCAAAGAGCAGATGTCTTCAGGTGATGATACCTGTCTTAGGGTGGCGGGAGTTAAGAGCTTCTTTGAAGGGAAAATATGCTCACATGCTCTTCAATGTAAATATCTGTCCTGGAAGTCCCGGTGAATTTTGGCTCTCCTATTAAAAAATTAAGAATAGGGTTGAGAAGTGCTACACTGTGACTCACCAAATAACAGGGATTTTAGCTGGGCCTTGACCACAGAAAATTAAAGAGATAAGTCACTCCTTCTCTGCTTTACCTTTGCACAGTATCTAGGATAGAAACAGGGATCACAGATTGGTTGAAGTTGGCAGGGACATTTTGATGTCATTGGTCCAACTCCCCACTTCAAGCAGAGTCACCTAAAGCAGCAGGTTGCCCATGACTGTCTACATAGTTTTTAGTATCTCCAAGGATGGAGACTCTACAACCTCCCTGGACAACCTGTTCCATCCTCAGAGTAAAAATGTGGTTGGTTGGTTGGTTGGTTTGTATTTTTTTTTTTAATTCTGATGGATATTCATGTGTTTCAGTTTATGCCCATTGCTCCTTTTTGTGTCTGTAAACACCATGGACTGTTGACTATTGGTCAATAGTTTTTTGCTAATATGCAAAAATAATAGTTTGCCTCACTGGAAATTTATTTCCCATTGCAACTCCAATAGCTTTGAACTGGCTCAAGCAAGACAGGCAACAAGTTCAGCTCTCCTGGGTAGCCTTATTGACATTTGGTGAACCAGACTTTACAAAAGTATATAAATCTAATGCAGAAAATCTGTCATTTCAAGACTAACTGTTTTTGTGCAGAACTCAACGTGTTTTCCAGATGAAATGAGGTCATGCAAAGCTGTGGTCATAGCCAAAGCCAAGGAGCAGCTGACTCGAGCTCAGAACAGATTTTGCATTAGACCTCCAACCCAAACAAACCTGGGGTCAAGGGCTGATGTGTTTGTGTAGCTTTAGTTATCTTGTTGGAAGCATTGCAGACATGAGCCTGCTCGTCCATACTTTAGCTAGTCTTCTCTGCGCTTTTACTTTGTGCAGGTTAGGAACAGTTTTCCTCAGTGGGTGTAAATCTGTCCAAGCCTATGAGGACTCTGCATGTATTTTAATCAGATCCCACACTCCACTGTGAATATTCAGCCCTTCGTTCTCTGGTTTTATCTTCGTGAAGATTTAAAGGCCAGAGGCAGAAAACTCATGGTGTTGAGTTGATGACTACCCCTGAAATTAAATCACATTAAAAAATAGGCAAGCTCTTACCTTGCAAATGGATTTTTATGGGAAGGCATCAGCTAGCAACAAGGTTGTGCACTAAGGTCTGTGCTTGCTGTGAGATGCTGAGCAAGCCCTCCTGATGGCAAACTGTAACATGACAAAAGGGCAGGAGCCTCCCAGCTCTGGAGGCCAATTTTACTATTTTATGTTGGAAGTATTCTGGTATTCTCATAAAACAAGGTGCACCCCTGTCTTTTTCAACAGACAGATTAACTAGATTTCTAAGGGAAAGATAAATGAGAGAGAACTATTGCATTCAAACTACTTTTCTAAAGATCACTATTTTGGGGGGTCCTCTTCATTTAAGAAGCGAGTTGTCTGGTTGGAATCCTGTGCAAAACATGCATGTGAGGTGAGCTGTATCTATAATCTGCTGACAACTGCCTAAAGTTGGCAGTGCTGATCCAAGACCTTTGAGAAAGGACAGTGCCATAGCCCCAAGTGAGGCACTGCTTGGAGACAGTTCAGCTGCCAAGAGCAGCCCAAGGCTTGGTCACAGCAGGCGGATGGTCCTTGCTTGGTCACTGTATGGTAAAGGCAGGCTTCCCAATGCAGGGCTGCTGTCTGCTTGCGAAGCCTTTAAGATGCCTATACTGGAAAACTCAGTTGGCAGAGAGCAGCAGAGTATATTTGTGTTAGCAAATTAAGATTTCACATGATCAAACTATCAAACAAAAATTGAACTCCAAGTAAATAATCAAGTATATAACATTGTGAAACAGATCAAGAAGAAAAGAGTCAAGTATCTACATGAGCTCTGGGATGGATTTCCGCTAGAATAAAAATTTTTAAAGGCATCTATTTTCCTTACAATCATAAGTAACTTAATCACATAATATGCTTCTGACAGGTATTATGAATGTGGAAAATAGCTCTAGTTTTTCAGACTGTCAAACAAACTGATAAGCCATGCCAATAAGTTCACCAAACCTGTCTTTCTTAAAATGCTGTTTCACTGACATACACTACTTACTGTTACATGTACCTATATTGCTAAATAAAATCAATTATCTGTGTATAATCATATATTATTTATTAAGCACTGCAACTCCTTGTATATTCTGGTCGGCACACTGAGAATCTATTTACCATAGCTTGTCTTTGTGAACAATAGCTGGGGAACTGCTGCTGTAGCTATTTATTTGGACAGCATTAAATGTGAAAAATTTGGGACCAGAATGAAAGATAATATTTGTTTGTTTAGATTTGTTACCATGGTACTTAGAATAGTTACTATGGGAATGGAAACAAATTGGTAAGTTACCATTACCCACCAGTATCAGTACTACAGGGGGTTTTGTTTATAAAGGCCGCTAACCTCAGCTTCATTGATTTGCCCAGAACCTTTCTTTCTTGTTTAACTTCTTTCTCTACACTGAAAAGGAGAAAGGAAAAAATCCCTGGTGGAAACAATTATTTGAAGTTATATCTGGATGAAAGCGCAGAAGGTGACTGTAAGATAAAAGGGGAAAATGCTCAGAGTGATTGAACCAGGTAAAAGAAAATAAAAATTTAGACCCAATAGCATTCACCATCTAGGTTATTCAGGGTGAGGGGTGTGACTGGCATACTCCTTAAGGAAAGGGTCTCTCTGCTGTTTCGTTGCCTTGGGGTAGGGCACACATGCCCACAACTGTGTTCTGTTGAGTATATTTCATGTCTTCTGGTTTGAGGTAAAACAGTAATTTTACTTTTCAGCTAAGCCTCTTCTAACTCTCTGAAATTAACAGCATGTTGTGCAGGAAGATGTTTTCAGAGTGATAAGACCTGTGTTTATAGTTAACGCCAAGGAATGCTATGTAAAAAGACTCACACTTTTTGCTATAACAACTAAGGTCAGCTAACTTGGTTATTTGTCCCATTGGAGGGTCAGAAATCAAAAAGCTTAGAGGTGTCCCACCTACAAGGGAGGAGCAGACAGGACAGGTGACCCAAAACTGACCAACAGGGTATTCCATCCTATCTGTTTTGTGCTCAGTATAAAAGCCGAGGGACAAAAAGGTCAGCCCTCTTTTTTTCAATGGCTAATGTCTGAGGAGGACCCTGTTTGTTCGTCTGCCTTTGATCCTGATCTGTGTGTTCCTGACTCCAGAGCTGGAATCCAGTTCCCACTTCGGGACTTCCCCAGTGCCTGCTGGTAACATCATCCTGGGAGCTTGCATCTATTTCATTATTTTATTTTTATTTTATTATTAGTGTTTTATTAAAGTAACTTAGTTCCTTCTAAATCCCTAAATCTCTTTATCTCTCCTCCTCTTTTCCTTGGAGCGAGAGGTGAGGGAGAGCAGCTGTTGTCCATAGTTGGCCAGTCTGGCCTAAACCTCAGCATCGTGGAAGACTAAGACTGTACTTAGTTGGTTTTCTATATGCAGAATGGCTGTCTTACACCCAATACAGAATTGCAGTGGAATTACAACAACTCAGATTTTGGAGAGGGATGCCTAGCAATACCACAGTTGCAGTACAAAATGCAAAAGCATTAACCACAGTGAAACGCAGAACCATATGAAAGTTGAAAATAAGAGGCTTGACAATGTGCATTGAACTGTCTCAGTATTTCTTGGTTGTTCTAAAGTACAAGAAGGATTTGTTTTTCTTCCCTTTGGTTCTAGAAAAACCTGCCGCTTGATTAATTTCCAGCCTACTTACAGGTGACCAGGGGGAGAGATGTTCTTTTAAGTTTGCAGCTCCTGAAAGCATGTGACTACCTGAAAACCTCGCTGTGTATATACACACACACACACATATCACATGCAGTATAGGTAGTCTATGATGTTTGCATGCACATTTTAAACAGTAGTTGTTTTTCTGTATCAGCAGTGTGAAAAGTGTATCAGTTTGCATTATATGTCTCTCTCTCCAAATACGTGCATCTAGTTGGTCTTCCTTTTTTATTAGACGTTCTTTCCTTTCAATTTCCTCTCAATTTGCTATTATAGATTAAGTTTTAGAGGTAGCCTCATATGATTTGCAGTGTTGCTCCTGAAGTTACACGTAAGGTATATTAGGTACATTTTAAAAGCAGGACTGGTGGCACTTGTCCTTTTCCTTTGAGCTTTTGAAATCATTTAAATACACACAGGCTGGATTTAAAGCAGATACAGAGATTGCAGAATAATGGTAGTGGGAAAGGCAAAGTTGAATTTTACACAACTGGGTTTCTGGTATGAGGTTTACTGCAGTCAAGATCCACAAATGCCCAAAGCTGTAAAGGGTCATAACCAGATTGAACTGTGCTCAACCTGTTCAGATGTTTCCAGTAATTGGGTTTTGGGGTTTGGGTTTTTTTTCATGGATATTTTGTACCACTTTAGTGTAAGGTTCAAACCTTTTCTTGTTAGGGCTCCATGTGGGTTTGCAGAAGTGCCTGCTTTTGAGGCTGTGTCAACAGTCAATAGCGCCTGAACTTGAGCAGTGCCTTCCAGAAGGGCTCCTCCAGCTCCCACCTCTGCCAGCACCAGCAACCCTTGCTTTACAGCAGGACCTCACTCTCCAGACAGAGCTGACTGCTAATTGCACGTGGTCTGTCTCATCCTGGGGACAGCAGATAAATGCTATGCTGAGAATCAGGCCCGTGTTCTTAGCTGCTTCAATTAAAGAGAGAAAAACTCAAAACCACCATGTAACTTAAGCCTAAAGTCTCTAAGAGTATTGCAAATTAATATGACTTTTTTCTTTTTTAATCCTTTTTGTATTTGGCAACTGACTTGGGGTTTTTGGCTGCATGGGATCTACTATACGCTGACATTTTATTAATAAATCATCATGGTTTTCCCCAGCCACGCGCAGCAATAAAACAGTTAATTTTCTTCTGCTTAAAACATACTTATTGAAGAGAGTTAATTGCTGCTTCACAGATTTTATCTTTTCAAATAGAATTATAGTTCTGCCTGACATCCAAAAAAACTGAGCAAACATCTGAGGCTGGGGTGCAAGTAGTCCCAGGGAGAGCACCATTTCTGATCCATTTGCTTGATTCCAGTGATCTCCAGCAGTGTTTGGGAGGGTTACCTGGCGACCAGCTGCACAAACACTGTACCTGGCCCCTCCAGCCAGCAAAACCCTGCCTTTGCAAACCTAAAAGCCTTCTGTGTAAACAAACACCACCAATAAACATCAGTGGGGACTGTCCCAATTAAACAGCTGTAAAAATAAAAATTAAAAGGTTTGCCTTATGACCAAGCTGTGAAACCATGAAGAAAGCATCTGCAAGCAGCAGTTAGAACAAATAATACTTTCCATTCAGCTGTACAGGCAAAGCCTCTTGCAGGCAAGCATCTACGATGCTGGTTGTTATATTTAATAGCTATCTGTGAAAAAAAAAGCAGTGTCAAGCTCTCTTCTAAGCTCACTATGAAACAACAGGCCACCTTTATCTGAAACATCCTTGAAAATATACTTTTATTTGGCTGAGAAGCCTGATTAATTAGTTTAGAACCATAGCAAGTGAAAGGTTTCATATTTAATCAAAGTCTGCTTGCTTAAAGCGTATAAAACCCACGTAAATTCAGAGTAGTTCATCCTGCAAAGAAGATAACTGCTTTCATGAATACTCCTAAAGTTATCGTGCCTCTGATGTGAGATATGGACTTCGGAGAAGAAGCAGTTCTTACTATACAGGGTATGATATTATTAAGCAATAAAGAAGCATAAATTTGCAGGATATTGATTTTATCTTCTAAGTATAACCCTAGGAATTATTGTGTTTTTCTTAAAAATTCTTTATATTCATTCTACAGTTCATATGGAAGAATATGAGAAGTTTAGGGTTGGTGTAAGGATGTGTGTTTGATGTTAGTTTGTTGTGAGAATGCTAGATGATAGCAGGATCTAATGTTTCTGGCAGTAAAACATGTTTTCAATTTTAATTTTTTATAATATTCCTTTCCTGAACTACTCATTATGATGCTAATTTTCCTGTTTTAATTCTGAGCATTGCATCATATTTGAGGTAGGGCTATCTTTTTAATTAATGGAATCAGTGTACAGTTAACATAGTAGAGATGAATTTTAGGTAGCTCTATGACTTGCTGTCTGACTAACTTCAGCTCAGGCAATAAGCTTTCAGAGGTCTCGCCATGAATGTTTAAGGCATATTGACCTTAGCGATAGAGTCTGCCCCTCTACCTGATACTTCCCTTGACTTTCAGCAGGAGGAATTTACTGCCCATGTTTTAATTCTTCAGTTGGAGGTCCAGGGTCTCAGCTGAAAATGCTGGCTGAGACACCTAACGCGGAGCTGCTGGGCTTTCCAGAGGCACGTGTGCAGGGACATCTTCTGCTTCCTTTTCTCCTTTTGCAGCCATAACTGGAAAATTATACGAAAATGCCCCACACAGCTACAGTGAGGTGTGGAGGTTCTTCTGCCCTGCCCCTGCCAGCACCTGGAGCCAGCCCAGCTGCCTGGTATTTCAGGAGAAACTTCTGCACAGGGTGAAACACCAACTAAAATGTTATCTGCTCAAGTCTGCGGTCCTTTGGGTTGTTTCAGAAGTATAAAGCAACAACAACAACAAAGTGTGTTTCTCCTCAGTTAACCACTATGTTGGAAGTGGGTGCAGACTGTGGGAAGCAGATCTGAGAGTCAGCGCTAATATTGCCCTATTTCAGGGCATTCATAAGGTTTAGATTCCTGTCTAATCCATGAGCCCTCTGCTCTGCATTTTTGCCACAGGAAAACACTTGGTGGTATGAAACTAAGCTGTTGCCTACAGTTTTAAGCAAATTTATCCCAGTGTTTGCATGTCAAAGACATGGTATAGTTCAGATTTATTATTTATGACTAGTTTCTCTGGTTTTATATGTAATTACCTTTTTTCCAGCGAATGCCCTATTATTTAATCATTCGGGCTAGACAGTACCATCCACCCAAAAAGGGTTTCTTCCTAGTCTTCAAATTCTTGAAACCTTAACTTGAAAATCATTCTCCCTGGCACCTGATATCCTGAGGCCCTTATTTGCTGCTTTCATGCTGCTTCAGTATTTGTCTGCCAAAGGCTTTGCATGAGCTCTGCTGCCCATGCAGAAGCTGAGCCAAGGACGGCTTTTTTCTCACTTACACTGCAAACGTACAGATTGATTTCAACCCACTGAATATTTCATCGTGCATCGTATCTTCTCATTTAGAAATGAAGCAGCACTTAAAGGTTTCTTTCACTATCTGTACTTTAGACAAGGCTGCGAGGTGATTGCTAAACAGACATCGCGTTCATCATCATGGGGTGAGCCTCTGACTCTGCAAAGCCCTGTCTGAGGGCACTGACCCTCACAAGCGGAGAGTTGTGGGCTTTGCATACAAGACACACCTCTTCTTCCTGCTGCCTCCAGGTGTTGGATCCAAAGGGGGATCTGTCTGCCCAGCCTAACACCCTGCACAGCGTTGGGTGTGAGGAACAGCCCAGGCCTCCAGAGGTGGAGTGAGAGCAAATGAAATCACATGGAGAGATGTAACTTCTGGGCTGCTGCTGTCTCATTCTGTCTAGTAGGTCCCTAGTCTGTGTGTACGTACATACGCACACCTAGGGAACTTGAAGGAAGTGTGTCATGTCTACAGTAAGGAAACTTTGGTGGTTCTTTTTGCATCAGCTCAGACCAATTCACCCTCTGTCTTCTGCAGCCCTGCCCGGTGACAGGGCTGTGTGATCAGACTGAGACCTGCAGTTGCTTGCTTGGTTATAGACCAGGACACTGCAAAAGATGAGTGTCCTGTGCGGGGGACAAAAAAAAATAGAAAAACCAAATGAAAGAGAAAGGTCCATATAAAACTATCAAAACCTGATTAAACTTATTACAGAGATTAGAATGCAAATGCAGGTGGTATAAATAAATTGTTAGAAAGTTGAATCTGAGAGACTGGTCGGGAAATTTAAACTCAGATGCTTTAAAACAAGTTAAAATTCCAAGACATTTCAGCATCTTCTGGGTTACAAACATACTTTGAAGTAATTTTCTCTTAGGAAATGTTAGGAATATTCACTATGAAAGGAAATTACAGTTTAAGGAGGTGTGAGTAGAGCAAAAGACTGGAAATACCCATTAGGAAATCAACTTTTTTCCTCCCTTGCAATCTCCATTTAAGACCTTCAATGCCCTTTTCAAACATGGATGAAATGATTTCTATGAAATGAGGAAGCATTGCAACCACTGCAAGAAATTCAGGCACATAACTTATGTATTTCTCCCTGTTTCTCCACATGCAGCGGGTCATTGTGTTCAGACCATCTTACCTATTCTGTGCCATAGGATCACACTTGACAAAACTATCTGAAAAACTGCAGCAGCTCTTTGATTCTAGCTCTCATATACAAAAAACTCAGTCTTTATTTAATTGCAGTATTAGGATGGGTTTTTTTGTTTAATTTAAACCTTAATATTCACAGTTTGGGCTGAGAATTTTGCAATGATGCCAGTAATTTCAAATACTTAACAAAAATCGCAGTTCTTGGGGAGGTTTTTTCTAGCTTCTTAAAACTACTCCTGAAATCCAGGCTACAAGCTCATGCCTGCTGCTTGCCTGAACACCACATCTGCTCTAAGAACACATGCGAGTATATTTTTTAAGCCAAGCACGGGCATTATAAAATATAAAACTGCCAACCTCCTGAAATAGAAATTATTTCCCTTTCCCTGGCCCTGTGTGACCCTGCCAGAAGTATCTAATGATGGACCCACTGCATCATTCTGCAGGTGCCCTGCCGAGGTCCACAGCCCCCCTGGGGAGCAGTGCAGCACCAGGCAGGATGCGAGGGTGGATCCTGTCCCCCCACCACCACATATTTTTTGAGCTGCTGTGCTCCAGAAAGGCAGTGGGAAGAGCAATGGGCAACATTCTGATACTTCAGCCACCCATCTTTAAACTGCCACAAAAATACATGTCAAAATGCAAAGTAATGCACAGCCTGTAGTAGGGGTACAGTGTCTGACTGCCTTACTCGCTGAGATTTTCTCTTAAAAATTTGGAGACTTTTCTGAGAGGTATGAAAAACCCAAACCATTTCCATTCAATTAAAGGAAAGGCAGATATTTTGGTTTATGTTAGATTTGAGCTTATCCATGTGTATAGATAGTAGTCCGTGAAAATTCATTGTAGTACTTCAAATGAAGCATTTTCCATTAAAAAAAAAAAAAACCAAAAACATTTTCATGTTCAAAACTGATTATCTTAGCTGAAAATCATCAATAAAAAAGTCTCTGCAGATATTCTTTTGCTAACTTATTTGAAATCCCATGCAAATGCTAGCCAAGTGATCATAGAAGTCCTTATTTTATGGAAACCACAGGTTTTTGGCCACAACAAAGTATTGTCATTTCATAGTATCTGCAAAAAAATTAGACAGTTGCTGTAACCAAATTGCAAAAGTGTTAAAAAAGGAAATTAAAAAAGCATTCTTTTTGAACCTTCAATTGAAAGCATCTACATTTTGAACTAAATGCATTATCTTTTTTTTATCGTGTTATCTATTGCATCATCTTTGTGCTTTTAAGGTCTTGTAGAAATATGAGGATAGGCTGCAAGATATTAGCCAGGAAAACTGGGGCTTTGCTTATTCCAGCCTTGCCCACTTCCAGGAACAGCTCTCAAAGTCATGGAACATACTCCATAAATCTTTCTGAAGAAATTCCTCTAGGATCCACCTGGGACTCATGTTGGTGAACAGTTCAGTTTAACAGCTGGTCATATCTGGCAACAACATCCTAAAAATGAGGAGGTCCTCCGGTTAGTGCCATGAACTACCACCGTTAGAAGTTTGGACAAAAATGCTTCTTTTCTTAAGATACCATTGGTTTCAAAGAAGTATTTCCATAGGCCATTCTATACTAAATGTTTTCTTTTGAAACTAATAAATAAGTAAATAGTGATTTACTTAACTTAGCAAAGTGGAAATCTGTGTGCTTCTTAAAGTTCACTTTCACAAAGAAAGCTGGATATCTTCCCTGCTCAGATCTGGAGCTAATGTAGAAGATAAGGTATCAAGAAAGGGCCAGAAACTGCTTTTAATGAACAGAAGAAAAATCAGATTAATAACTGTAAGATATTTGAGCAACTGATTATTTCAGCTAACATCAAGATCGCACAAGCCAAGTGCCATTAGGAGCTTTTCATAGCAGTATAGACAGAAGCTGGCAGGGCTAACAGCACTTGAATGGAGTAGCCTCAAAACTGCTTTGGGAATCAGTTATGTGAGGGCTGGTCTGTGTAGTTTTATTTCACTGTCCCTGTTTTCTTCAGGAGCATTCAGATATTTTTTTTTTCATTTGTTTTTCTAAATGCTGGCTATAGAAAATTGAAGAGCACCACATTTGGGTTAGCTTTTCTTTGTGACAGTTATTAACTTTTTAACAGATCTTAAAAGAAATTTTTTTTGCTGTGCACATTTGCCGCGGCCAGGAGCAG